>CANXME010002413.1:0-245265 GCA_948144175.1 Closterium sp. NIES-65
TTTGCACACGCTAGGCCCTTGTTCTTATTTTGCACACGCTAGGCACTTGTTTTCTTATTTTGCACACGCTAGGCACTTGTTCTTTTTATTTTGGCACACGACTTAGGCCCTTGTTCTTTGCAATTTTGACCATGCAAGACCCTTTGTTCTTTTTTATTTTTGCCACATGCTAGACCTTGGTCTTGCTATTTCGCGAACGCTTAGGCCTATTTTTGTTCTTTATTTTTTGCAGACGCTTAGGCCCTTGCTCTTGCTTGTTCTGCACCGGCATAGGCCCCTGTTGTTCTTGCACAATTTTTGAACACGCCTAGGCCCTTGCTCTCTTGCAATATTTTGCACACGCTTAGGCCCTTGTTTCTTGTTTTTTTTTTGCACACGCTATGGCCCTTGTTGTATTTATTTTGCACCACGGCTAGGCCCTTGTTTCTTGACTAGTTTCGACACACGCTATGCCCTTTTCTTTGTTCTTTTTTTATCTTTGCACACGCTATGCCCTTGTTCTTGCAATTTTGCACATGCTAGACCTTTGTTCTTTTTTTTTTGCACACGCTAGCCCTTGTTCTTGCTATTTCGCGAACGCTAGGCCCTTGTTCTTGATTTTTTGCACACGTTAGGCCCTTGCTCTTGCAATTTTGCACACGCTAGGCCCTTGCTCTTGCTATTACGCGAACGCTAGGCCCTTGTTCTTGATTTTTTGCAGACGCTAGGCCCTTGCTCTTGATTTTCTGCACTCGCTAGGCCCTTGTTCTTGCAATTTTGAACACGCTAGGCCCTTGTTCTTGCAATTTTGCACACGCTAGGCCTTTGTTCTTTTTATTTTGCACACGCTAGGCCCTTGTTCTATATATTTTGCACACGCTAGGCCCTTGTTCTTGCTATTTTGCACACGCTATGCCCTTGTTCTTTTTTTTTGCACACGCTAGGCCCTTGTTCTTGCAATTTTGCACACGCTAGGCCCTTGTTCTGGCTATTTTGCACACGCTATGCCCTTGTTCTTTTTATTTTGCACACGCTAGGCCCTTGTTCTTGCAATTTTGTACATGCTAGACCCTTGTTCTTTTTATTTTGCACACGCTAGGCCCTTATTCTTGCTATTTCGCGAACGCTAGGTCCTTGTTCTTGATTTTTTGCACACGCTAGGCCCTTGTTCTTTTTATTTTGCATACGCTAGGCCCTTGTTCTTTTTATTTTGCACACGCTAGGCCCTTGTTCTTGCTAGTTTGCACTTGCTATGCCGTTGTTCATTTTTTTTTGCACACGCTAGGCTCTTGTTCTTGCAATTTTGCACATGGTAGAACCTTGTTCGTTTTATTTTGCACACGCTAGGCTCTTGTTCTTGCTATTTCGCAAACGCTAGGCCCCTGTTCTTGATTTTTTGCACACGCTAGACCCTTGCTCTTGCTATTCTGCACTCGCTAACTTGTTCTTGCAATTTTGCACACGCTAGGCCCTTGTTCTTGCAATTTTGCACACGCTAGGCCCTTGTTTTTTTCATTTTGCACACCCTAGGCCCTTGATCTTTTTATTTTGCACACGCTAGGCCCTTGTTCTTGCTATTTTGCATACGCAATGCCCTTGTTCTTTTTGTTTTGCACACGCTTGGCCGTTGTTCTTGCAATTTTGCACATGCTAGTGACAAAATTAGAAGGAAGAAAGAGGATTGAACTAGCAAGAATGAGGATATAAATAACAAACCCTAGAAGGGTTGTACTTGCTATAGAGCACCCCACTACAGGCTGGAACAATAAGATAATATTCAGACAGCTAGACCCTTGTTCTTTTTATTTTGCACATGCTAGGCCCTTGTTCTTGCTATTTCGCGAACGCTAGGCCCTTGTTCTTGATTTTTCGCACACGCTAGGCCTTTGCTCTTGCTATTTTGCACTCGCTAGGCCCTTGTTCTTTTTATTTTGCACACGCTAGGCCCTTGTTCTTGCAATTTTGCACACGCTAGGCCCTTGTTCTTTTTATTTTGCACACGCTAGGCCCTTGTTCTTTTTATTTTGCACACGCTAGGCCCTTGTTCTTTTTATTTTTCACACGCTATGCCCTTGTTCTTATTATTTTGCACATGCTAGGCCCTTGTTCTTGCAATTTTGCACATGCTAGACCCTTGTTCTTTTTATTTTGCACACGCTAGGCCCTTATTCTTGCTATTTCGCGAACGCTAGGTCCTTGTTCTTGATTTTTTGCACACGTTAGGCCTTTGCTCTTGCTATTTTGCACTCGCTAGGCCCTTGTTCTTGCAATTTTGCACACACTAGGCCCTTGTTCTTGCAATTTTGCACATGCTAGGCCCTTGTTTTTTTTATTTTGCACACGCTAGGCCCTTGTTCTTTTTTTTTTGCACACGCTAGGCCGTTGTTCTTTCTATTTTGCACACGCTATGCCCTTGTTCTTTTTATTTTGCACACGCTAGGCCCTTGTTCTTGCAATTTTGCACATGCTAGACCCTCTTCTTTTTATTTTGCACACGCTTGGCCCTTGTTCTTGCAATTTCGCGAATGCTAGGCCCTTGTTCTTGATTTCTTGCACACGCTAGGCCCTTGCTCTTGCTATTTTGCACTCGCTAGGCCCTTGTTCTTGCAATTTTGCACATGCTAGGCCCTTGTTCTTGCAATTTTGCATACGCTAGGCCCTTGTTCTTGCAATTTTGCACACGCTAGGCCCTTGTTTTTTTTATTTTGCACACGCTAGGCCGTTTTTCTTGCTATTTTGCACACGCTATGCCCTTGTTCTTTTTTTTTTTGCACACGCTTGGCCCTTGTTCTTGCAAATTTGCACATGCTAGACCCTTCTTCTTTTTATTTTGCACACGCTAGGCCCTTGTTCTTGCTATTTCGCGAACGCTAGGCCCTTGTTCTTGATTTTTTGCACACACTAGGCCCTTGCTCTTGCTATTTTGCACTCGCTAGGCCCTTGTTCTTTTTATTTTGCACACGCTAGGCCCTTGTTCTTTTTATTTTGCACACGCTAGACTCTTGTTCTTTTTATTTTGCACACGCTAGGCCCTTTTTCTTGCTATTTTGCACACGCTATGCCCCTGTTCTTTTTATTTTGCACACGCTAGGCCCTTGTTCTTGCAATTTTGCACATGCTAGACCCTTGTTCTTATTATTTTGCACATGCTAGGCCCTTATTCTTGCTATTTCGCGAACGCTAGGTCCTTGTTCTTGATTTTTTGCACACGCTAGGCCTTTGCTCTTGCTATTTTGCACTCGCTAGGCCCTTGTTCTTGCAATTTTGCACACGCTAGGCCCTTGTTCTTGCAATTTTGCACACGCTAGGCCCTTGTTTTTTTTATTTTGCACACGCTAGGCCCTTGTTCTTTTTATTTTGCACACGCTAGGCCGTTGTTCTTTCTATTTTGCACACGCTATGCCCTTGTTCTTTTTATTTTGCACACGCTTGGCCCTTGTTCTTGCAATTTTGCACATGCTAGACCCTAGTTCTTTTTATTTTGCACACGCTTGGCCCTTGTTCTTGCAATTTCGCGAATGCTCGGCCCTTGTTCTTGATTTTTTGCACACGCTAGGCCCTTGCTCTTGCTATTTTGCACTCGCAAGGCCCTTGTTCTTGCAATTTTGCACACGCTAGGCCCTTGTTCTTGCAATTTTGCACACGCTAGGCCCTTGTTCTTTTTATTTTGCACACGGTAGGCCCTTGTTCTTTTTATTTTGCACACGCTATGCCCTTGTTCTTTTTATTTTGTACACGCTATGCCCTTGTTCTTTTTATTTTGCATGCGCTAGGCCCTTGTTCTTGCAATTTTGCACATGCTAGACCCTTGTTCTTTTTATTTTGCACACGCTAGGCCCTTGTTCTTGCTATTTCGCGAACGCTAGGCCCTTGTTCTTGATTTTTTGCACACGCTAGGCCCTTGCTCTTGCTATTTTGCACTCGCTAGGCCCTTGTTCTTTTTATTTTGCACATGCTAGACCCTTGTTCTTGCAATTTTGCACACGCTAGGCCCTTGTTCTTTTTATTTTGCACACGCTAGGCCCTTGCTCTTGCTATTTCGCGAACGCGAGGCCCTTGTTCTTGATTTTTTGCACACGCTATGCCCTTGCTCTTGCTATTTTGCACTCGCTAGGCCCTTGTTTTTGCAATTTTTCACACGCTAGGCCCTTGTTCTTGCAATTTTGCACACGCTAGGCCCTTGTTCTTGCAATTTTGCACACGCTAGGCCCTTGTTTTTTTTATTTTGCACACGCTAGGCCCTTGTTCTTGCTATTTTGCACACGCCATGATCTTTTTCTTTTAATTTTTCACACGCTAGGCCCTTGCTCTTTCTATTTCGCGAACGCTAGGCCCTTGTTCGTGATTTTTTGCACACGCTTTGCCCTTGCTCTTGCTATTTTGCACTCGCTAGGCCGTTGTTTTTGCAATTTTTCACACGCTAGGCCCTTGTTCTTGCAATTTTGCACACGCTAGGCCCTTGTTCTTGCAATTTTGCACATGCTAGGCCCTTGTTTTTTTTAGTTTGCACACGCTAGACCCTTGTTCTTTTTATTTTGCACACGCTAGGCCGTTGTTCTTGCTATTTTGCACACGCTATGCCCTTTTTCTTTTTATTTTGCACACGCTTGGCCCTTTTTCTTGCAATTTTGCACATGCTAGACCCTTGTTCTTTTTATTTGCACATGCTAGGCCCTTGTTCTTGCTATTTCGCGAAAGCTAAGCCCGTGTTCTTGATTTTTTGCACACGCTAGGCCCTTGCTCTTGCTATTTTGCACTCGCTAGGCCCTTTTTCTTGCAATTTTGCACACGCTAGGCCCTTGTTCTTGCAATTTTGCACACGCTAGGCCCTTGTTCTTTTTATTTTGCACACGCTAGGCCCTTGCTCTTGCTATTTCGCGAACGCTAGGCCCTTGTTCTTGATTTTTTGCACACGCTATGCCCTTGCTCTTGCTATTTTGAACTCGCTAGGCCCTTGTTCTTGCAATTTTGCAGACGCTAGGCCCTTGTTCTTGCAATTTTGCACACGCAAGGCCCTTGTTCTTGCAATTTTGCACACGCTAGGCCCTTGTTCGTTTTATTTTGCACATGCTAGGCCCTTGTTCTTGCAATTTTGCACATGCTAGACCCTTGTTGTTTTTATTTTGCACACGCTTGGCCCTTGTTCTTGCTATTTCGCGAACGCTAGGCCCTTGTTCTTGATTTTTTGCACACGCTATGCCCTTGCTCTTGCTATTTTGCACTCGCTAGGCCCTTGTTTTTGCAATTTTTCACACGCTAGGCCCTTGCTCTTGCTATTGTGCACTCGCTAGGCCCTTGTTCTTGCAATTTTGCACACGCTAGGCCCTTGTTCTTGCAATGTTGCACACGCTAGGCCCTTGTTCTTCTTATTTTGCACACGCTAGGCCCTTGTTCTTTTTTTTTTGCACACGCTAGGCCCTTGTTCTTGCAATTTTGCCCATGCTAGACCCTTGTTCTTTTTATTTTGCACACGCTAGGCCCTTGGTCATGCTATTTCGCGAACGCTAGGCCCTTGCTCTTGCTTTTCTGCACTCGCTAGGCCCTTGTTCTTGCAATTTTGAACACGCTAGGCCCTTTTTCTTGCAATTTTGCACACGCTAGGCCCTTGTTCTTTTTATTTTGCACACGCTAGGCCCTTGTTGTATTTATTTTGCACACGCTAGGCCCTTGTTCTTGCTATTTTGCACACGCTATGCCCTTGTTCTTTTTATTTTGCACACGCTAAGCCCTTGTTCTTGCAATTTTGCACATGCTAGACCTTTGTTCTTTTTTTTTTGCACACGCTAGGCCCTTGTTCTTGCTATTTCGCGAACGCTAGGCCCTTGTTCTAGATTTTTTGCACACGCTAGGCCCTTGCTCTTGCTATTTTGCACTCGCTAGGCCCTTGTTCTTGCAATTTTGCACACGCTAGGCCCTTGCTCTTGCTATTACGCGAACGCTAGGCCCTTGTTCTTGATTTTTTGCAGACGCTAGGCCCTTGCTCTTGCTTTTCTGCACTCGCTAGGCCCTTGTTCTTGCAATTTTGAACACGCTAGGCCCTTGTTCTTGCAATTTTGCACACGCTAGGCCTTTGTTCTTTTTATTTTGCACACGCTAGGCCCTTGTTCTTGCAATTTTGCACACGCTAGGCCCTTGTTCTTGCTATTTTGCACACGCTATGCCCTTGTTCTTTTTATTTTAAACACGCTAGGCCCTTGTTCTTGCAATTTTGCACATGCTAGACCTTTGCTCTTTTTATTTTGCACACGCTAGGCCCTTGTTCTTACTATCTCAAGAACGCTAGGCCCTTGTTCTTGATTTTTTGCACACGCTAGGCCCTTGCTCTTGCTATTTTGCACTCGCTAGGCCCTTGTTCTTGCAATTTTGCACACGCTAGGCACTTGTCTTTGCAATTTCGCACACGCTGGGCCCTTGTTTTTTTTATTTTGCACACGTTAGGCCCTTGTTCTTGCTATTTTGCACATGCTAGGCTCTTGTTCTTTTTATTTTGCACACGCTGGGCCCTTGTTCTTTTTATTTTGCACACGCTAGGCCCTTGTTCTTTTTATTTTGCACACGCTAGGCCCTTGTTCTTGCAATTGTGCACATGCTAGGCCCTTGTTCTTTTTATTTTGCACACGCTAGGCCCTTGCTTTTGCTATTTCGCGAACGCTAGGCACTTGTTCTTTCTATTTTGCACACGCTATGCCCTTTATCTTTTTATTTTGCACACGCTATGCCCTTGTTCTTTTTATTTTGCACACGCTAGACCCTTGTTCTTCATATTTTGCACATGCTAGACCTTTGTTCTTTTTATTTTGCACACGCTAGGCCCTTGTTCTTGCATTTTTGCACACGCTAGGCCCTTGTTCTTGCAATTTTGCACACGCTAGGCCCTTGTTCTTTTCATTTTGCACACGCTAGGCCCTTATTCGTTTTATTTTGCACATGCTAGGCCCTTGTTCTTGCAATTTTGCACACGCTAGGCCATTGTTCTTTTTATTTTGCACACTCTAGGCCCTTGTTCTTTTTATTTTGCACACGCTAGGCCCTTGTTCTTGCTACTTTGCACACGCTATGCCCTAGTTCTTTTTATTTTGCACACACTAGGCCCTTGTTCTTGCAATTTTGCACATGCTAGACCCTTGTTCTTTTTATTTTGCACACACTAGGCCCTTGCACTTGCTATTTTGCGAACGCTAGGCCCTTGTTCTTGACTTTTTGCACACGCTAGGCCCTTGCTCTTGCTATTGTGAACTCGCTAGGCCCTTGTTCTTGCAATTTTGCACACGCTAGGCCCTTGTTCTTGCAATGTTGCACACGCTAGGCCCTTGTTCTTCTTATTTTGCACACGCTAGGCCCTTGTTCTTTTTATTTTGCACACGCTAGGCCCTTGTTCTTGCTATTTTGCACACGCTATGCCCTAGTTCTTTTTTTTTTGCACACGCTAGGCCCTTGTTCTTGCAATTTTGCCCATGCTAGACCCTTGTTCTTTTTATTTTGCACATGCTAGGCCCTTGGTCTTGCTATTTCGCGAACGCTAGGCCCTTGTTCTTGACTTTTTGCACACGCTAGGCCCTTGCTCTTGCTATTGTGCACTCGCTAGGCCCTTGTTCTTGCAATTTTGAACACGCTAGGCCCTTGTTCTTGCAATTTTGCACACGCTAGGCCCTTGTTCTTTTTATTTTGCACACGCTAGGCCCTTGTTGTATTTATTTTGCACACGCTAGGCCCTTGTTCTTGCTATTTTGCACACGCTATGCCCTTGTTCTTTTTATTTTGCACACGCTAGGCCCTTGTTCTTGCAATTTTGCACATGCTAGACCTTTGTTCTTTTTTTTTTGTACACGCTAGGCCCTTGTTCTTGCTATTTCGCGAACGCTAGGCCCTTGTTCTTGATTTTTTGCACACGCTAGGCCCTTGCTCTTGCTATTTTGCACTCGCTAGGCCTTTGTTCTTGCAATTTTGCACACGCTAGGCCCTTGCTCTTGCTATTACGCGAACGCTAGGCCCTTGTTCTTGATTTTTTGCACACGCTAGGCCCTTGCTCTTGCTTTTCTGCACTCGCTAGGCCCTTGTTCTTGCAATTTTGAACACGCTAGGCCCTTGTTCTTGCAATTTTGCACACGCTAGGCCTTTGTTCTTTTTATTTTGCACACGCTAGGCCCTTGTTCTATATATTTTGCACACGCTAGGCCCTTGTTCTTGCTATTTTGCACACGCTATGCCCTTGTTCTTTTTATTTTGCACACGCTAGGCCCTTGTTCTTGCAATTTTGCACATGCTAGACCTTTGCTCTTTTTTTTTGCACACGCTAGGCCCTTGTTCTTGCTATTTCGCGAACGCTAGGCCCTTGTTCTTGATTTTTTGCACACGCTAGGCCCTTGCTCTTGCTATTTTGCACTCGCTAGGCCCTTGTTCTTGCAATTTTGCACACGCTAGGCCTTTGATTTTGCAATTTTGCACACGCTGGGCCCTTGTTCTTTTTATTTTGCACACGCTAGGACCTTGTTTTTTTTATTTTGCACACGTTAGGCCCTTGTTCTTGCTATTTTGCACATGCTAGGCTCTTGTTCTTTTTATTTTGCACATGCTGGGCCCTTGTTCTTTTTATTTTGCACACGCTAGGCCCTTGTTCTTTATATTTTGCACACGCTAGGCCCTTGTTCTTGCAATTTTGCACATGCTAGGCCCTTGTTCTTTTTATTTTGCACAGGCTATGCCCTTGCTTTTGCTATTTCGCGAACGCTAGGCCCTTGTTCTTATTATTTTGCACACGCTATGCCCTTGATCTTTTTATTTTGCACACGCTATGCCCTTGTTCTTTTTATTTTGCACACGCTAGACCCTTATTCTTCATATTTTGCACATGCTAGACCTTTGTTCTTTTTATTTTGCACACGCTAGGCCCTTGTTCTTGCAATTGTGCACACGCTAGGCCCTTGTTCTTGCAATTTTGCACACGCTAGGCCCTTGTTCTTGCAATTTTGCACATGCTAGGCCCTTGTTCTTGAAATTTTGCACACGCTAGGCCCTTGTTCTTGCAATTTTGCACACGCTAGGCCCTTGTTTTTGCAATTTTGCACACGCTATGCCCTTGTTCTTGCAATTTTGCACACGCTAGGCCCTTGTTCTTTTTTATTTTGCACACGCTAGGCCCTTATTCTTTTTATTTTGCACACGCTAGGCCCTTGTTCTTGCAATTTTGCACACGCTAAGCCCTTGTTTTTGCAATTTTGCACACGCTAGGCCCTTGTTCTTTTTATTTTGCACACGCTAGGCCCTTGTTCTTTTTATTTTGCACACGCTAGGCCCTTGTTCTTGCTATTTTGCACACGCTATGTTCTAGTTCTTTTTTTTTTGCACACGCTAGGCCCTTGTTCTTGCAATTTTGCCCATGCTAGACCCTTGTTCTTTTTATTTTGCACATGCTAGGCCCTTGGTCTTGCTATTTCGCAAACGCTAGGCCCTTGTTCTTTATTTTTTGCAGACGCTAGGCCCTTGCTCTTGCTTTTCTGCACTCGCTAGGCCCTTGTTCTTGCAATTTTGAACACGCTAGGCCCTTGTTCTTGCAATTTTGCACACGCTAGGCCCTTGTTCTTTTTTTTTTGCACACGCTAGGCCCTTGTTGTATTTATTTTGCACACGCTAGGCCCTTGTTCTTGCTATTTTGCACACGCTATGCCCTTGTTCTTTTTATTTTGCACACGCTAGGCCCTTGTTCTTGCAATTTTGCACATGCTAGACCTTTGTTCTTTTTTTTTTGCACACGCTAGGCCCTTGTTCTTGCTATTTCGCGAACGCTAGGCCCTTGTTCTTGATTTTTTGCACACGCTAGGCCCTTGCTCTTGCTATTTTGCACTCGCTAGGCCCTTGTTCTTGCAATTTTGCACACGCTAGGCCCTTGCTCTTGCTATTACGCGAACGCTAGGCCCTTGTTCTTGATTTTTTGCAGACGCTAGGCCCTTGCTCTTGCTTTTCTGCACTCGCTAGGCCCTTGTTCTTGCAATTTTGAACACGCTAGGCCCTTGTTCTTGCAATTTTGCACACGCTAGGCCTTTGTTCTTTTTATTTTGCACACGCTAGGCCCTTGTTCTATATATTTTGCACACGCTAGGCCCTTGTTCTTGCTATTTTGCACACGCTATGCCCTTGTTCTTTTTTTTTTGCACACGCTAGGCCCTTGTTCTTGCAATTTTGCACATGCTAGACCTTTGCTCTTTTTATTTTGCACACGCTAGGCCCTTGTTCTTGCTATTTCGCGAACGCTAGGCCCTTGTTCTTGATTTTTTGCACACGCTAGGCCCTTGCTCTTGCTATTTTGCACTCGCTAGGCCCTTGTTCTTGCAATTTTGCACACGCTAGGCCCTTGTTTTTGCAATTTTGCACACGCTGGGCCCTTGTTCTTTTTATTTTGCAAACGCTAGGACCTTGTTCTTTTTATTTTGCACATGCTGGGCCCTTGTTCTTTTTATTTTGCACACGCTAGGCCCTTGTTCTTTTTATTTTGCACACGCTAGGCCTTTGTTCTTGCAATTTTGCACATGCTAGGCCCTTGTTCTTTTTATTTTGCACACGCTAGGCCCTTGCTTTTGCTATTTCGCGAACGCTAGGCCCTTGTTCTTATTATTTTGCACACGCTATGCCCTTGATCTTTTTATTTTGCACACGCTATGCCCTTGTTCTTTTTTTTTTGCACACGCTAGACCCTTGTTCTTCATATTTTGCACATGCTAGACCTTTGTTCTTTTTATTTTGCACACGCTAGGCCCTTGTTCTTGCAATTGTGCACACGCTAGGCCCTTGTTCTTGCAATTTTGCACACGCTAGGCCCTTGTTCTTGCAATTTTGCACACGCTAGGCCCTTGTTTTTGCAATTTTGCACACGCTATGCCCTTGTTCTTGCAATTTTGCACACGCTAGGCCCTTGTTCTTTTTTATTTTGCACACGCTAGGCCCTTATTCTTTTTATTTTGCACACGCTAGGCCCTTGTTCTTGCAATTTTGCACACGCTAGGCCCTTGTTTTTGCAATTTTGCACACGCTAGGCCCTTGTTCTTTTTATTTTGCACACGCTAGGCCCTTGTTCTTTTTATTTTGCACACGCTAGGCCCTTGTTCTTGCTACTTTGCACACGCTATGCCCTATTTCTTTTTATTTTGCACACACTAGGCCCTTGTTCTTGCAATTTTGCACATGCTAGACCCTTGTTCTTTTTATTTTGCACACACTAGGCCCTTGCACTTGCTATTTTGTGAACGCTAGGCCCTTGTTCTTGACTTTTTGCACACGCTAGGCCCTTGCTCTTGCTATTGTGCACTCGCTAGGCCCTTGTTCTTGCAATTTTGCACACGCTAGGCCCTTGTTCTTGCAATGTTGCACACGCTAGGCCCTTGTTCTTCTTATTTTGCACACGCTAGGCCCTTGTTCTTTTTATTTTGCACACGCTAGGCCCTTGTTCATGCTATTTTGCACACGCTATGTTCTAGTTCTTTTTTTTTTGCACACGCTAGGCCCTTGTTCTTGCAATTTTGCCCATGCTAGACCCTTGTTCTTTATATTTTGCACATGCTAGGCCCTTGGTCTTGCTATTTCGCGAACGCTACGCCCTTGTTCTTTATTTTTTGCAGACGCTAGGCCCTTGCTCTTGCTTTTCTGCACTCGCTAGGCCCTTGTTCTTGCAATTTTGAACACTCTAGGCCCTTGTTCTTGCAATTTTGCACACGCTAGGCCCTTGTTCTTTTTATTTTGCACACGCTAGGCCCTTGTTGTATTTATTTTGCACACGCTAGGCCCTTGTTCTTGCTTTTTTGCACACGCTATGCCCTTGTTCTTTTTATTTTGCACACGCTAGGCCCTTGTTCTTGCAATTTTGCACATGCTAGACCTTTGTTCTTTTTTTTTTGCACACGCTAGGCCCTTGTTCTTGCTATTTCGCGAACGCTAGGCCCTTGTTCTTGATTTTTTGCACACGCTAGGCCCTTGCTCTTGCTATTTTGCACTCGCTAGGCCCTTGTTCTTGCAATTTTGCACACGCTAGGCATTTGTTTTTGCAATTTTGCACACGCTGGGCCCTTGTTCTTTTTATTTTGCAAACGCTAGGACCTTGTTCTTTTTATTTTGCACATGCTGGGCCCTTGTTCTTTTTATTTTGCACACGCTAGGCCCTTGTTCTTTTTATTTTGCACACGCTAGGCCCTTGTTCTTGCAATTTTGCACATGCTAGGCCCTTGTTCTTTTTATTTTGCACACGCTAGGCCCTTGCTTTTGCTATTTCGCGAACGCTAGGCCCTTGTTCTTATTATTTTGCACACGCTATGCCCTTGATCTTTTTATTTTGCACACGCTATGCCCTTGTTCTTTTTTTTTTGCACACGCTAGACCCTTGTTCTTCATATTTTGCACATGCTAGACCTTTGTTCTTTTTATTTTGCACACGCTAGGCCCTTGTTCTTGCAATTGTGCACACGCTAGGCCCTTGTTCTTGCAATTTTGCACACGCTAGGCCCTTGTTCTTGCAATTTTGCACACGCTAGGCCCTTGTTTTTGCAATTTTGCACACGCTATGCCCTTGTTCTTGCAATTTTGCACACGCTAGGCCCTTGTTCTTTTTTATTTTGCACACGCTAGGCCCTTATTCTTTTTATTTTGCACACGCTAGGCCCTTGTTCTTGCAATTTTGCACACGCTAGGCCCTTGTTTTTGCAATTTTGCACACGCTAGGCCCTTGTTCTTTTTATTTTGCACACGCTAGGCCCTTGTTCTTTTTATTTTGCACACGCTAGGCCCTTGTTCTTGCTACTTTGTACACGCTATGCCCTATTTCTTTTTATTTTGCACACACTAGGCCCTTGTTCTTGCAATTTTGCACATGCTAGACCCTTGTTCTTTTTATTTTGCACACACTAGGCCCTTGCACTTGCTATTTTGTGAACGCTAGGCCCTTGTTCTTGACTTTTTGCACACGCTAGGCCCTTGCTCTTGCTATTGTGCACTCGCTAGGCCCTTGTTCTTGCAATTTTGCACACGCTAGGCCCTTGTTCTTGCAATGTTGCACACGCTAGGCCCTTGTTCTTCTTATTTTGCACACGCTAGGCCCTTGTTCTTTTTATTTTGCACACGCTAGGCCCTTGTTCTTGCTATTTTGCACACGCTATGTTCTAGTTCTTTTTTTTTTGCACACGCTAGGCCCTTGTTCTTGCAATTTTGCCCATGCTAGACCCTTGTTCTTTATATTTTGCACATGCTAGGCCCTTGGTCTTGCTATTTCGCGAACGCTACGCCCTTGTTCTTTATTTTTTGCAGACGCTAGGCCCTTGCTCTTGCTTTTCTGCACTCGCTAGGCCCTTGTTCTTGCAATTTTGAACACTCTAGGCCCTTGTTCTTGCAATTTTGCACACGCTAGGCCCTTGTTCTTTTTATTTTGCACACGCTAGGCCCTTGTTGTATTTATTTTGCACACGCTAGGCCCTTGTTCTTGCTTTTTTGCACACGCTATGCCCTTGTTCTTTTTATTTTGCACACGCTAGGCCCTTGTTCTTGCAATTTTGCACATGCTAGACCTTTGTTCTTTTTTTTTTGCACACGCTAGGCCCTTGTTCTTGCTATTTCGCGAACGCTAGGCCCTTGTTCTTGATTTTTTGCACACGCTAGGCCCTTGCTCTTGCTATTTTGCACTCGCTAGGCCCTTGTTCTTGCAATTTTGCACACGCTAGGCCCTTGCTCTTGCTATTACGCGAACGCTAGGCCCTTGTTCTTGATTTTTTGCAGACGCTAGGCCCTTGCTCTTGATTTTCTGCACTCGCTAGGCCCTTGTTCTTGCAATTTTGAACACGCTAGGCCCTTGCTCTTGCTATTTTGCACTCGCTAGGCCCTTGTTCTTGCAATTTTGCACACGCTAGGCCCTTGTTTTTGCAATTTTGCACACGCTGGGCCCTTGTTTTTTTTTATTTTGCACACGCTAGGACCTTGTTCTTTTTATTTTGCACACGTTAGGCCCTTGATCTTGCTATTTTGCACATGCTAGGCTCTTGTTCTTTTTATTTTGCACACGCTGGGCCCTTGTTCTTTTTATTTTGCACACGCTAGGCCCTTGTTCTTTTTATTTTGCACACGCTAGGCCCTTGTTCTTGCAATTTTGCACATGCTAGGCCCTTGTTCTTTTTATTTTGCACACGCTAGGCCCTTGCTTTTGCTATTTCGCAAACGCTAGGCCCTTGTTCTTTTCATTTTGCACACGCTATGCCCTTGATCTTTTTATTTTGCACACGCTATGCCCTTGTTCTTTTTTTTTTACACACGCTAGACCCTTGTTCTTCATATTTTGCACATGCTAGACCTTTGTTCTTTTTATTTTGCACACGCTAGGCCCTTGTTCTTGCAATTTTGCACACGCTAGGCCCTTGTTCTTGCAATTTTGCACACGCTAGGCCCTTGTTCTTGCAATTTTGCACACGCTAGGCCCTTGTTCTTGCAATTTTGCACACGCTAGGCCCTTGTTCTTGCAATTTTGCACACACTAGGCCCTTGTTCTTGCGATTTTGCACACGCTAGGCCCTTGTTCTTTTTATTTTGCACACGCTAGGCCCTTATTCTTTTTATTCTGCACACGCTAGGCCCTTGTTCTTGCAATTTTGCACACGCTAGGCCCTTGTTTTTGCAATTTTGCACACGCTAGGCCCTTGTTCTTTTTATTTTGCACACGCTAGGCCCTTGTTCTTTTTATTTTGCACACGCTAGGCCCTTGTTCTTGCTACTTTGCACACGCTATGCCCTAGTTCTTTTTAATTTGCACACACTAGGCCCTTGTTCTTGCAATTTTGCACATGCTAGACCCTTGTTCTTTTTATTTTGCACACACTAGGCCCTTGTACTTGCAATTTTGGGAACGCTAGGCCCTTGTTCTTGATTTTTTGCACACGCTAGGCCCTTGCTCTTGCTATTGTGCACTCGCTAGGCCCTTGTTCTTGCAATTTTGCACACGCTAGGCCCTTGTTCTTGCAATTTTGCACACGCTAGGCCCTTGTTCTTCTTATTTTGCACACGCTAGGCCCTTGTTCTTTTTATTTTGCACACGCTAGGCCCTTGTTCTTGCTATTTTGCACACGCTGGGCCCTTGTTCTTTTTATTTTGCACACGCTAGGCCCTTGTTCTTGCAATTTTGCACATGCTAGACCTTTGTTCTTTTTTTTTGCACACGCTAGGCCCTTGTTCTTGCTATTTCGCGAACGCTAGGCCCTTGTTCTTGATTTTTTGCACACGCTAGGCCCTTGCTCTTGCTATTCTGCACTCGCTAGGCCCTTGTTCTTGCAATTTTGCACACGCTAGGCCCTTGCTCTTGCTATTAAGCGAACGCTAGGCCCTTGTTCTTGATTTTTTGCAGACGCTAGGCCCTTGCTCTTGATTTTCTGCACTCGCTAGGCCCTTGTTCTTGCAATTTTGAACACGCTAGGCCCTTGTTCTTGCAATTTTGCACACGCTAGGCCTTTGTTCTTTTTATTTTGCACACGCTAGGCCCTTGTTCTATATATTTTGCACACGCTAGGCCCTTGTTCTTGCTATTTTGCATACGCTATGCCCTTGTTCTTTCTATTTTGCACACGCTAGGCCCTTGTTCTTGCAATTTTGCACATGCTAGACCTTTGCTCTTTTTATTTTGCACACGCTAGGCCCTTGTTCTTGCTATTTCGCGAACGCTAGGCCCTTGTTCTTGATTTTTTGCACACGCTAGGCCCTTGCTCTTGCTATTTTGCACTCGCTAGGCCCTTGTTCTTGCAATTTTGCACACGCTAGGCCCTTGTTTTTGCAATTTAGCACACGCTGGGCCCTTGTTCTTTTTATTTTGCACACGCTAGGACCTTGTTCTTTTTATTTTGCACACGTTAGGCCCTTGATCTTGCTATTTTGCACATGCTAGGCTCTTGTTCTTTTTATTTTGCACACGCTGGGCCCTTGTTCTTTTTATTTTGCACACGCTAGGCCCTTGTTCTTTTTATTTTGCACACGCTAGGCCCTTGTTCTTGCAATTTTGCACATGCTAGGCCCTTGTTCTTATTATTTTGCACACGCTAGGCCCTTGCTTTTGCTATTTCGCGAACGCTAGGCCCTTGTTCTTTTTATTTTGCACACGCTATGCCCTTGATCTTTTTATTTTGCACACGCTATGCCCTTGTTCTTTTTATTTTGCACACGCTAGACCCTTGTTCTTCATATTTTGCACATGCTAGACCTTTGTTCTTTTTATTTTGCACACGCTAGGCCCTTGTTCTTGCAATTTGGCACACGCTAGGCCCTTGTTCTTGCAATTTTGCACACGCTAGGCCTTTGTTCTTGCAATTTTGCACACGCTAGGCCCTTGTTCTTGCAATTTTGCACACGCTAGGCCCTTGTTCTTGCAATTTTGCACACGCTAGGCCCTTGTTCTTGCAATTTTGCACACGCTAGGCCCTTGTTCTTGCAATTTTGCACACGCTAGGCCCTTGTTCTTGCAATTTTGCACACGCTAGGCCCTTGTTCTTTTTATTTTGCACACGCTAGGCCCTTATTCTTTTTATTCTGCACACGCTTGGCCCTTGTTCTTGCAATTTTGCACATGCTAGACCCTTGTTCTTTTTATTTTGCACACACTAGGCCCTTGCACTTGCTATTTTGTGAACGCTAGGCCCTTGTTCTTGACTTTTTGCACACGCTAGGCCCTTGCTCTTGCTATTGTGCACTCGCTAGGCCCTTGTTCTTGCAATTTTGCACACGCTAGGCCCTTGTTCTTGCAATGTTGCACACGCTAGGCCCTTGTTCTTCTTATTTTGCACACGCTAGGCCCTTGTTCTTTTTATTTTGCACACGCTAGGCCCTTGTTCTTGCTATTTTGCACACGCTATGTTCTAGTTCTTTTTTTTTTGCACACGCTAGGCCCTTGTTCTTGCAATTTTGCCCATGCTAGACCCTTGTTCTTTATATTTTGCACATGCTAGGCCCTTGGTCTTGCTATTTCGCGAACGCTACGCCCTTGTTCTTTATTTTTTGCAGACGCTAGGCCCTTGCTCTTGCTTTTCTGCACTCGCTAGGCCCTTGTTCTTGCAATTTTGAACACTCTAGGCCCTTGTTCTTGCAATTTTGCACACGCTAGGCCCTTGTTCTTTTTATTTTGCACACGCTAGGCCCTTGTTGTATTTATTTTGCACACACTAGGCCCTTGTTCTTGCTTTTTTGCACACGCTATGCCCTTGTTCTTTTTATTTTGCACACGCTAGGCCCTTGTTCTTGCAATTTTGCACATGCTAGACCTTTGTTCTTTTTTTTTTGCACACGCTAGGCCCTTGTTCTTGCTATTTCGCGAACGCTAGGCCCTTGTTCTTGATTTTTTGCACACGCTAGGCCCTTGCTCTTGCTATTTTGCACTCGCTAGGCCCTTGTTCTTGCAATTTTGCACACGCTAGGCCCTTGCTCTTGCTATTACGCGAACGCTAGGCCCTTGTTCTTGATTTTTTGCAGACGCTAGGCCCTTGCTCTTGATTTTCTGCACTCGCTAGGCCCTTGTTCTTGCAATTTTGAACACGCTAGGCCCTTGCTCTTGCTATTTTGCACTCGCTAGGCCCTTGTTCTTGCAATTTTGCACACGCTAGGCCCTTGTTTTTGCAATTTTGCACACGCTGGGCCCTTGTTCTTTTTATTTTGCACACGCTAGGACCTTGTTCTTTTTATTTTGCACACGTTAGGCCCTTGATCTTGCTATTTTGCACATGCTAGGCTCTTGTTCTTTTTATTTTGCACACGCTGGGCCCTTGTTCTTTTTATTTTGCACACGCTAGGCCCTTGTTCTTTTTTTTTTGCACACGCTAGGCCCTTGTTCTTGCAATTTTGCACATGCTAGGCCCTTGTTCTTTTTATTTTGCACACGCTAGGCCCTTGCTTTTGCTATTTCGCAAACGCTAGGCCCTTGTTCTTTTCATTTTGCACACGCTATGCCCTTGATCTTTTTATTTTGCACACGCTATGCCCTTGTTCTTTTTTTTTTACACACGCTAGACCCTTGTTCTTCATATTTTGCACATGCTAGACCTTTGTTCTTTTTATTTTGCATACGCTAGGCCCTTGTTCTTGCAATTTTGCACACGCTAGGCCCTTGTTCTTGCAATTTTGCACACGCTAGGCCCTTGTTCTTGCAATTTTGCACACGCTAGGCCCTTGTTCTTGCAATTTTGCACACGCTAGGCCCTTGTTCTTGCAATTTTGCACACGCTAGGCCCTTGTTCTTGCGATTTTGCACACGCTAGGCCCTTGTTCTTTTTATTTTGCACACGCTAGGCCCTTATTCTTTTTATTCTGCACACGCTAGGCCCTTGTTCTTGCAATTTTGCACACGCTAGGCCCTTGTTTTTGCAATTTTGCACACGCTAGGCCCTTGTTCTTTTTATTTTGCACACGCTAGGCCCTTGTTCTTTTTATTTTGCACACGCTAGGCCCTTGTTCTTGCTACTTTGCACACGCTATGCCCTAGTTCTTTTTAATTTGCACACACTAGGCCCTTGTTCTTGCAATTTTGCACATGCTAGACCCTTGTTCTTTTTATTTTGCACACACTAGGCCCTTGCACTTGCTATTTTGCGAACGCTAGGCCCTTGTTCTTGATTTTTTGCACACGCTAGGCCCTTGCTCTTGCTATTGTGCACTCGCTAGGCCCTTGTTCTTGCAATTTTGCACACGCTAGGCCCTTGTTCTTGCAATTTTGCACACGCTAGGCCCTTGTTCTTCTTATTTTGCACACGCTAGGCCCTTGTTCTTTTTATTTTGCACACGCTAGGCCCTTGTTCTTGCTATTTTGCACACGCTGGGCCCTTGTTCTTTTTATTTTGCACACGCTAGGCCCTTGTTCTTGCAATTTTGCACATGCTAGACCTTTGTTCTTTTTTTTTGCACACGCTAGGCCCTTGTTCTTGCTATTTCGCGAACGCTAGGCCCTTGTTCTTGATTTTTTGCACACGCTAGGCCCTTGCTCTTGCTATTTTGCACTCGCTAGGCCCTTGTTCTTGCAATTTTGCACACGCTAGGCCCTTGCTCTTGCTATTACGCGAACGCTAGGCCCTTGTTCTTGATTTTTTGCAGACGCTAGGCCCTTGCTCTTGATTTTCTGCACTCGCTAGGCCCTTGTTCTTGCAATTTTGAACACGCTAGGCCCTTGTTCTTGCAATTTTGCACACGCTAGGCCTTTGTTCTTTTTATTTTGCACACGCTAGGCCCTTGTTCTATATATTTTGCACACGCTAGGCCCTTGTTCTTGCTATTTTGCATACGCTATGCCCTTGTTCTTTCTATTTTGCACACGCTAGGCCCTTGTTCTTGCAATTTTGCACATGCTAGACCTTTGCTCTTTTTATTTTGCACACGCTAGGCCCTTGTTCTTGCTATTTCGCGAACGCTAGGCCCTTGTTCTTGATTTTTTGCACACGCTAGGCCCTTGCTCTTGCTATTTTGCACTCGCTAGGCCCTTGTTCTTGCAATTTTGCACACGCTAGGCCCTTGTTTTTGCAATTTAGCACACGCTGGGCCCTTGTTCTTTTTATTTTGCACACGCTAGGACCTTGTTCTTTTTATTTTGCACACGTTAGGCCCTTGATCTTGCTATTTTGCACATGCTAGGCTCTTGTTCTTTTTATTTTGCACACGCTGGGCCCTTGTTCTTTTTATTTTGCACACGCTAGGCCCTTGTTCTTTTTATTTTGCACACGCTAGGCCCTTGTTCTTGCAATTTTGCACATGCTAGGCCCTTGTTCTTATTATTTTGCACACGCTAGGCCCTTGCTTTTGCTATTTCGCGAACGCTAGGCCCTTGTTCTTTTTATTTTGCACACGCTATGCCCTTGATCTTTTTATTTTGCACACGCTATGCCCTTGTTCTTTTTATTTTGCACACGCTAGACCCTTGTTCTTCATATTTTGCACATGCTAGACCTTTGTTCTTTTTATTTTGCACACGCTAGGCCCTTGTTCTTGCAATTTGGCACACGCTAGGCCCTTGTTCTTGCAATTTTGCACACGCTAGGCCCTTGTTCTTGCAATTTTGCACACGCTAGGCCCTTGTTCTTGCAATTTTGCACACGCTAGGCCCTTGTTCTTGCAATTTTGCACACGCTAGGCCCTTGTTCTTGCAATTTTGCACACGCTAGGCCCTTGTTCTTTTTATTTTGCACACGCTAGGCCCTTATTCTTTTTATTCTGCACACGCTTGGCCCTTGTTCTTGCAACTTTGCACACGGACGCAGACGTGGACGCGGATGTGGACGCGGATGTGGACGCGGACGTGGACGTGGACGTGGACGCGGACGTGGACGCGGACGTGGACGCGGACGTGGACGCGGAAGTGGACGCGGAAGTGGACGCGGAAGTGGACGCGGAAGTGGACGCGGACGTGGACGCGGACGTGGATGTGGACGTGGACGTGGTCGTGGACGTGGTCGTGGACGTGGACGTGGACGAGGACGTGGTCGTGGAGGTGGACGTGGACGTGGTCGTGGACATGGACGTGGACGTGGACGTGGACGTGGACGAGGACGTGGTCGTGGACGTGGTCGTGGACGTGGTCGTGGACGTGGACGTGGACCTGGACGTGGACGTGGACGTAGACGTAGACGTGGTCGTGTGGACGTGGACGTGGACGTGGACGTGGCCGTGGACATGGACGTGGACGTGGACATGGCCCTGGACGTGGACGTGGACGTGGACCTGGACATGGACGTGGACGAGGACGTGGACGTAGACGTGGACATGGACGTGGACGTGGACGTGGACTTGGACGTGGACGTGGACATGGCCCTGGACGTGGATGTGGACGTGGTCGTGGATGTGGACGTGGTCGTGGACGCAGACATGGACGTGGACGTGGACGTGGACTTGGACGTGGACGTGGACGTGGACGTGGAGGACGTGGACGTGGAGGACATGGACGTGGTCGTGGACGTGGTCGTGGACGTGGTCATGGACGTGGACGTGGACGTGGACGTGGACTTGGACGTGGACGTGGACGTGGACGGGGACGTGGACTTGGACGTGGACGTGGAGGACGTGGACGTGGAGGACGTGGACGTGGAGGACGTAGACGTGGACGTGGACGTGGACGTGGACGTGGACGTGGACGTGGCCGTGGACGTGGACGTGGACGTGGACATGGCCCTGGACGTGGACGTGGATGTGGATGTGGACCTGGACATGGACGTGGACGAGGACGTGGACGTAGACGTGGACGTGGACGTGGACTTGGACGTGGACGTGGACGTGGACATGGCCCTGGACGTGGATGTGGACGTGGTCGTGGACGTGGACGTGGTCGTGGACGCAGACGTGGACGTGGACGTGGACGTGGACTTGGACGTGGACGTGGACGTGGACGAGGACGTGGAGGACGTGGACGTGAACATGGAGGACGTGGACGTGGAGGACGTGGACGTGGACATGGACGGGGACGTGGACGTGGACATGGACCTGGACTTGGACGTGGACGTGGACGTGGACGTAGACGTGGTCGTGGACGTGGACGTGGACGTGGTCGTGGACGTGGAGGTGGACGTGGACGTGGACGTGGAGGACGTGGACGTGGAGGACGTGGACGTGGACGTGGACGTGGACGTAGACATGGTCGTAGACGTGGACGTGGTCGTAGACGTGGACGTGGACGTGGAGGACGTGGACGTGGAGGACGTGGACATGGACGTGGACGTGGACCTGGTTGTAGACGTGGACGTGGTCGTGGACGTGGACGTGGACCTGGACCTGGACGTGGACATGGACCAGGACTTGGACGTGGACGTGGACGTGGACGTGGTCGTGGACGTGGACGTGGACGTGGACGTTGATGTGGTGGTGGACGTGGACGTGGACGTGGAGGTGGACGTGGACGTTGACGTGGACGTGGACATGGTCTAGACGTGGACGTGGACGTGGACTTGGACGTGGACGTGGACGTGGACGTGGACGTGGTCGTGGACGTGGACGTGGGCGTGGACGTGGTCGTGGACGTGGACGTGGACGTGGACATGGACGTGGACGTGGACGTGGACGTTGACGTGGTCGTGGACGTGGACGTGGTCGTGGACGTGGACGTGGACTTGGACGTGGACGTGGACGTGGACGTGGACGTGGACGTGGCCGTGGACGTGGACGTGGACGTGGACATGGCCCTGGACGTGGACGTGGACGTGGATGTGGACCTGGACATGGTCGTGGACGAGGGCGTGGACGTAGACGTGGACGTAGACGTGGACATGGACTTGGACGTGGACGTGGACGTGGACGTGGACATGGCCCTGGACGTGGATGTGGACATGGTCGTGGACGTGGACGTGGTCGTGGACGCAGACGTGGACGTGGACGTGGACGTGGACTTGGACGTGGACGTGGACGTGGCATGGAGGACGTAGACGTGAACATGGAGGACGTGGACGTGGAGGACTTGGATGTGGACGTGGACGTGGACGTGGACGTGGACATGGACCTGGACTTGGACGTGGACGTGGACGTGGACGTGGACGTGGACGTGGTCGTGGACGTGGACGTGGACGTGGTCGTGGACGTGGAGGTAGACGTGGACGTGGACGTGGAGGACGTGGACGTGGAGGACGTGGACGTGGACGTGGACGTGGACGTAGACATGGTCGTAGACGTGGACGTGGTCGTAGACGTGGACGTGGACGTGGAGGACGTGGACTTGGAGGACGTGGACATGGACGTGGACGTGGACCTGGTTGTAGACGTGGACGTGGTCGTGGACGTGGACGTGGACGTGCACGTGGACCTGGACCTGGACGTGGACATGGACCAGGACTTGGACGTGGACGTGGACGTGGACGTGGACGTGGTCGTGGACGTGGACGTGGACGTCGACGTGGTGGTGGACGTGGACGTGGACGTGGAGGTGGACGTGGACGTTGACGTGGACGTGGACATGGTCGTGCACGTGGACGTGGACGTGGACGTGGACGTGGACGTGGACGTGGACATGGACCAGGACTTGGACGTGGACGTGGACGTGGACATGGACCAGGACTTGGACGTGGACGTGGACGTGGACGTGGACGTAGTCGTGGACGTGGACGTGGACGTGGACGTGGTCGTGGACGTGGACGTGGACGTGGACGTGGACGTGGACGTGGACGTTGTTGTGGTCGTGGACGTGGACGTGGACGTGGACGTGGACGTGGACGTGGACCTGGACCTGGACATGAACGTGGACGTGGACGTAGACGTGGACGTGGACGTGGTCGTGGACGTGGACGTGGACGTGGACGTGGACTTGGACGAAGACATGGAGGACGTGGACGTGGACGTAGACGTGGACGTGGACGTGGACGTAGACGTGGACGTGGACGTGGACTTGGACGTGGACGTGGACGTTGACGTGGATGTGGACGTGGATGTGGACTTGGACGTGGACGTGGACGTGGACGTGGACGTGGACGTGGACGCGGACGTGGACGTGCACGTGGACGTGGTCATGGACGTGGACGTGGACCTGGACGTGGACGTGGACATGGACGTGGACATGGTCGTGGACGTTGACCTGGATGTGGACGTGGACTTGGACGTGGACGTGGACGTGGACGTGGACGTGGACGTGGTCGTGGACGCAGACGTGGACGTGGACTTGGACGTGGACGTGGACGTGGACGTGGAGGACGTGGACGTGGACGTGGAGGACGTGGACGTGGAGGACGTGGACGTGGACGCGGACGTGGTCGTGGACGTGGACGTGGACGTGGACGTGGAGGTGGACGTGGACGTGGAGGACGTGGACGTGGAGGACGTGGACGTGGACGCGGACGTGGTCATGGACGTGGACGTGGACGTGGACTTGGACGTGGACGTGGACGGGGACGTGGACGTGGACGTGGACGTGGAGGACGTGGACGTGGACGTGGAGGACGTGGACGTGGAGGACGTAGACGTGGACGTGGACATGGACGTGGTCGTGGACGTGGACGTGGACGTGGTCGTGGACGTGGACGTGGACGTGATCGTGGTCGTGGACGTGGACGTGGACGTGGACGTGGACGTGGACGTGGACCTGGACCTGGACATGAACGTGGACGTGGACGTAGACGTGGACGTGGACGTGGTCGTGGACGTGGACGTGGACGTGGACTTGGACGAAGACATGGAGGACGTGGACGTGGACGTAGACGTGGACGTGGACGTGGACGTGGACGTAGACGTGGACGTGGACGTGGACTTGGACGTGGACGTGGACGTTGACGTGGACGTGGACGTGGACGTGGAGGACGTGGACGTGGACGTGGAGGACGTGGACGTGGAGGACGTAGACGTGGACGTGGACGTGGTCGTGGACGTGGACGTGGACGTGGACGTGGACATGGTCGTGGACGTGGACGTGGACGTGGTCGTGGACGTGGACGTGGACGTGGACGTGGACCTGGACCTGGACGTTGACATGGACCTGGACTTGGACGTGGACGTGGACGTGGACGTGGACGTGGTCGTGGACGTGGACGTGGTCGTGGACGTGGAGGTGGACGTGGACGTGGAGGTGGACGTGGACGTGGACATGGACGTGGACGTGGAGGTGGACGTGGACATGGACGTGGACGTGGAGGTGGACGTGGACGTGGACGTGGAGGTGGACGTGAACGTGGACGTGGTCGTGGACGTGGACGTGGACGTGGACGTGGTCGTGGACGTGGACGTGGACGTGGACGTAGACGTGGACGTGGACGACGTGGACGTGGACGTGGACGTTGACGTGGACGTGGACGTGGACGTGGACGTGGTCGTGGGCGTGGACGTGGACATGGTTGTGGACGTCAACGTGGACGTCAACGTGGACGTGGACGTGGTCGTGTACGTAGACGTGGACGTGGACGTGGACGTGGACGTGGACGTGGACGTGGACATGGACGTGGACGTGGTCGTGGACGTGGACGTGGACGTGGACATGGACGTGGACGTGGACGTGGACATGGACCTTGATTGGACGTGGACGTGGTCGTCGACGTGGACGTGGACGTGGTCGTCGACGTGGACGTGGACATGGACGTGGACGTGGTCGTGGACGTGGTCGTCGACGTGGACGTGGACATGGACGTGGACGTGGTCGTGGACGTGGACGTGGACATGGACGTGGACGTGGACGTGGACATGGACCTTGATTGGACGTGGACGTGGACCTGGACGTGGACGTGGACGTGGACCTGGACCTGGACGTGGACGTGGACGTGGACGTGGACGTGGTCGTGGACGTGGACGTGGACGTGGACGTGGACGTGGTCGTGGACGTGGACGTCGACGTGGCCCTGGACGTGGACGTGGACGTGGACGTGGACGTGGACGTGGACTTGGACGTGGACGTGGACGTGGACGTGGAGGACGTGGACGTGGACGTGGAGGACGTGGACGTGGAGGACGTGGACGTGGACCTGGACGTGGACGTGGTCGTGGACGTGGACGTGGACGTGGTCATGGACGTGGACGTGGACGTGGACGTGGACTTGGACGTGGACGTGGACGGGGACGTGGACGTGGACGTGGAGGACGTGGACGTGGACGACGTGGACGTGGACGTGGACGTGGACTTGGACGAAGACGTGGACGTGGACGTGGACGTAGACGTGGTTGTGGACGTGGACGTGGACGTGGACGTGGACATGGAGGACGTGGACGTGGACGTAGACGTGGACGTGGACATGGACGTGGACGTGGTCGTGGACGTGGACGTGGACGTGGACGTGGACTTGGACGTGGACGTGGACGTGGATGTGGACGTGGACGTGGCCGTGGACGTGGACGTGAACGTGGACATGGCCCTAGACGTGGACGTGGACGTGGACGTGGACATGGACGTGGACGAGGACGTGGACATGGACGTGGACGTGGACGTGGACGTGGCCTTGGACGTGGACGTGGACGTGGACGTGGACGTCGACATGGCCCTGGACGTGGACGTGGACGTGGACGTGGACGTGGACGTGGACTTAGACGTGGACGTGGACGTGGACGTGGAGGACGTGGACGTGGACGTGGAGGACGTGGACGTGGAGGACGTGGACGTGGACCTGGACGTGGACGTGGTCGTGGACGTGGACGTGGACGTGGACGTGGTCATGGACGTGGACGTGGACGTGGACGTGGACGTGGACTTTGACGTGGACGTGGACGGGGACGTGGACGTGGACGTGGACGTGGACGTGGAGGACGTGGACGTGGACGTAGAGGACGTGGACGTGGAGGACGTAGACGTGGACGTGGACGTGGACGTGGTCGTGGACGTGGACGTGGACGTGGTCGTAGACGTGGACGTGGACGTGGTCGTGGACGTGGACGTGGACGTGGACATGGACGTGGACGTGGACGTGGACGTGGACGTGACGTGGTCGTGGACGTGGACGTGGACGTGGACTTGGACGTGGACGTGGCCGTGGACGTGGACGTGGACGTGGACGTGGCCGTGGCCCTGGACGTGGACGTGGACGTGGACCTGGACGTGGACGTGGACGAGGACGTGGACGTCGACGTGGACGTGGACGTGGACGTGGACGTGGACGACGTGGACGTGGACGTTGAGGACGTGGACGTGGAGGACGTCGACGTGGACGTGGACGTGGACGTGGTCGTGGACGTGGACGTGGACGTGGACATGGTCGTTGACGTGGACGTGGACGTGGTCGTGGACGTGGACGTGGACGTGGACGTGGACCTGGACCTGGACGTGGACATGGACCTGGACTCGGACGTGGACGTAGACGTGGTCGTGGACGTGGACGTGGACGTGGACGTGGACTTGGACGTGGACCTGGACGTGGACGTGGACGTAGACGTGGTCGTGGACGTGGACGTGGAGGTGGACGTGGCCGTGGACGAGGACGTGGACGTGGACATAGCCCTGGACGTGGACGTGGACGTGGACCTGAACAAGGACGTGGACGAGGACGTGGACGTGGACGTGGATGTGGACGTGGACTTGGACGTGGACGTGGACGTGGACGTGGACATGGCCCTGGACGTGGATGTGGACGTGGTCGTGGACGTGGACGTGGTCGTGGACGCAGACGTGGACGTGGACGTGGACGTGGACTTGGACGTGGACGTGGACGTGGAGGACATGGACGTGAACGTGGAGGACGTGGACGTGGAGGACGTGGACGTGGACGTGGATGTGGACGTGGTCGTGGACGTGGATGTGGTCGTAGACGTGGACGTGGACGTGGTCGTGGACGTGGACGTGGACGTGGACGTGGACGTGGACCTGGACGTGGACGTGGACGTGGACGTGGTCGTGGACGTGGACGTGGACATGCACGTGGACGTGGACGTGGACGTGGTCGCGGACATTGACGTGGACGTGGGCGTTGACGTGGACCTGGTCGTGGACGTGGACGTGGACGTGGACGTGGACGTGGAGGACGTGGACGTGGACGTCGACGTGGACGTGGACGTGGTCGTGGACGTGGACATGGTCGTGGACGTGGACGTGGACGTGGACGTGGACGTGGACCTGGTCGTGGACGTGGACGTGGACGTGGACGTGGTCGCAGACGTTGACGTGGACGTGGACGTTGACGTGGACGTAGACGTCGACGTGGACTTGGACGTGGACGTGGATGTGGACGTGGACGTGGACGTGGACGTGGAAGTGGACGTGGACGTGGACATGGCCCTGGACGTGGACGTGGACGTGGACGTGGACGTGGACGTGGTCGTGGACGTCGACGTGGACGTGGACGTGGTCGTGGACGTAGACGTGGACGTGGACGTGGACTTGGACGTGGACGTGGATGTGGATGTGGACATGGAGGACGTGGACGTGGACGTGGAGGACGTGGACGTGGAGGACGTGGACGTGGACGTGGACGTGGACATGGTCGTGGACGTGGACGTGGACGTGGTCGTCGGACCTGGACTTGGACGTGGACGTGAACGTGGACGTGGACGTGGACGTGGTCGTGGACGTGGACGTGGACGTGGACATGGAGGTGGATGTGGACGTGGACGTGGACGTGGACGTCGACGTGGACGTGGTCGTGGACGTCGACGTGGACGTGGACGTGGTCGTGGACGTGGACGTGGACGTGGACGTGGTCATGGACGTGGACGTGGACGTGGACGTGGTCGTGGACGTGCACGTGGAGGACGTGGACGTGGACGTGGAGGACGTGGACGTGGAGGACGTGGACGTGGACGTGGACGTGGTCGTAGACGTGGACGTGGTCGTAGACGTGGACGTGGACGTGGTCGTGGACGTGGACGTGGACGTGGACGTGGACCTGGACCTGGACCTGGACGTGGACATGGACGTGGACGTGGACGTGGACGTGGAGGACGTGGACGTGGACGTGGAGGACGTGGACGTGGAAGACGTGGACATGGACGTGGACGTGGACGTGGACATGGTCGTAGACGTGGACGTGGTCGTAGACGTGGACGTGGACGTGGAGTACGTGGACGTGGAGGACGTGGACGTGGACGTGGACGTGGACCTGGTCGTAGACGTGGACGTGGTCGTGGACGTGGACGTGGACGTGGTCGTGGACGTGGACGTGGACGTGGACCTGGACCTGGACGTGGACATGGACCTGGACTTGGACGTGGACGTGGACGTGGACGTGGACGTGGTCGTGGACGTGGACGTGGACGTGGATTTGGACGTGGACGTGGACGTGGAGGTGGACGTGGACGTTGACGTGGACGTGGACATGGTCATGGACGTGGACGTGGACGTGGACTTGGACGTGGACGTGGACGTGGACGTGGACGTGGTCGTGGACGTGGACGTGGACGTGGAGGACGTGGACGTGGACGTGGACGTGGTCGTGGACGTGGACGTGGTCGTAGACGTGGACGTGGACGTGGACGTTGACGTGGACGTGGACGTGGACGTAGACGTGGTCGCGGACGTTGACGTGGACGTGGACGTAGACGTTGACGTGGACGTGGACGTTGACGTGGACCTGGTCGTGGACGTGGACGTGGACGTGGAGGACGTGGACGTGGACGTAGACGTGGACGTGGATCTGGACGTGGACGTGGACGCGGACATGGTCGTGGACGTGGACGTGGACGTGGACATCGACGTGGTCGTGGACGTGGACGTGGACGTGGACGTGGACGTGGACGTGGACGTGGTCGCGGACGTTGATGTGGACGTGGACGTTGACGTGGACGTGGACGTGGACGTGGACTTGGACGTGGACGTGGATGTGGACGTGGACGTGGACGTGGACGTGGAAGTGGACGTGGACGTGGACATGGCCCTGGACGTCGACGTGGACCTGGACGTGTTCGTTGACGTGGACGTTGACGTGGACGTGGACGTGGTCGTGGACGTGGACGTGGACGTGGACTTGGACGTGGACGTGGACGTGGACGTGGAGGACGTGGACGTGGACGTGGAGGACGTGGACGTGGAGGATGTGGACGTGGACGTGGACGTGGACGTGACGTGGACGTGGACGTGGACGTGGACATGGTCGTGGACGTGGACGTGGACATCGTCGTGGACGTGGACGTGGACGTGAACGTGGACGTGGACGTGGACGTGGACGTGGTCGTGGACGTGGACGTGGACGTGGAGGTGGACGTGGACATGGACGTGGACGTGGACGTGGACGTGGTCGTGGACGTCGACGTGGACGTGGACGTGGACGTGGTCGTGGACGAGGACGTGGACGTGGACGTGGACGTGGTCGTGGACGTGGACGTGGACGTGGACGTGGAGGTGGACGTGGACGTGGACGTGGAGGACGTGGACGTGGAGGACGTGGACGTGGACGTGGACGTGGACATGGTCGTGGACGTGGACGTGGTCGTAGACGTGGACGTGGACGTGGTCGTGGACGTGGACGTGGAGGTGGACGTAAACGTGGACGTGGACCTGGACGTGGACATGGACGTGGACGTGGACGTGGACGTGGAGGACGTGGACGTGGACGTGGAGGACGTGGACGTGGAAGACGTGGACGTGGACGTGGACGTGGACATGGTCGTAGACGTGGACGTGGTCGTAGACGTGGACGTGATCTTGGAGGACGTGGACGTGGAGGACGTGGACGTGGACGTGGACGTGGACCTGGTCGTAGACGTGGTCGTGGACGTGGACGTGGTCGTGGACGTGGACGTGGACCTGGACCTGGACGTGGAGATGGACGTGGACTTGGACGTGGACGTGGACGTGGACGTGGACGTGGCAAGGACGTGGACATGGACGTGGACGTGGTGGTGGATGTGGACGTTGACGTGGAGGTGGACGTGGTCGTGGTCGTGGACGTGGACATGGTCGTGGTCGTGGACGTGGACGTGGACGTGGACGTGGTCGTGGACGTGGACGTGGACGTCGACGTCGACGTGGACGTGGACGTGGACGTGGTCGTGGACGTGGACGTGGTCGTGGTCGTGGTCGCGGACGTTGACGTGGACGTGGACGTTGACGTGGACGTGGACGTGGACGTGGACTTGGACGTGGACGTGGATGTGGACGTGGACGTGGACGTGGACGTGGAAGTGGACGTGGACGTGGACATGGCCCTGGACGTCGACGTGGACCTGGACGTGTTCGTTGACGTGGACGTTGACGTGGACGTGGACGTGGTCGTGGACGTGGACGTGGACGTGGACTTGGACGTGGACGTGGACGTGGACGTGGAGGACGTGGACGTGGAGGACGTGGACGTGGAGGATGTGGACGTGGACGTGGACGTGGACGTGACGTGGACGTGGACGTGGACGTGGACATGGTCGTGGACGTGGACGTGGACATCGTCGTGGACGTGGACGTGGACGTGAACGTGGACGTGGACGTGGACGTGGACGTGGTCGTGGACGTGGACGTGGACGTGGAGGTGGACGTGGACATGGACGTGGACGTGGACGTGGACGTGGTCGTGGACGTCGACGTGGACGTGGACGTGGACGTGGTCGTGGACGAGGACGTGGACGTGGACGTGGACGTGGTCGTGGACGTGGACGTGGACGTGGACGTGGAGGTGGACGTGGACGTGGACGTGGAGGACGTGGACGTGGAGGACGTGGACGTGGACGTGGACGTGGACGTGGACGTGGTCGTGGACGTGGACGTGGAGGTGGACGTAAACGTGGACGTGGACCTGGACGTGGACATGGACGTGGACGTGGACGTGGACGTGGAGGACGTGGACGTGGACGTGGAGGACGTGGACGTGGAAGACGTGGACATGGACGTGGACGTGGACGTGGACATGGTCGTAGACGTGGACGTGGTCGTAGACGTGGACGTGATCTTGGAGGACGTGGACGTGGAGGACGTGGACGTGGACGTGGACGTGGACCTGGTCGTAGACGTGGTCGTGGACGTGGACGTGGTCGTGGACGTGGACGTGGACCTGGACCTGGACGTGGACATGGACGTGGACTTGGACGTGGACGTGGACGTGGCAAGGACGTGGACATGGACGTGGACGTGGTGGTGGATGTGGACGTTGACGTGGAGGTGGACGTGGTCGTGGTCGTGGACGTGGACATGGTCGTGGTCGTGGACGTGGACGTGGACGTGGACGTGGTCGTGGACGTGGACGTGGACGTCGACGTCGACGTGGACGTGGACGTGGACGTGGTCGTGGACGTGGACGTGGTCGTGGTCGTGGTCGTGGACGTGGACATGGTCGTGGACGTGGACGTGGACGTGGACGTCGACGTGGCCGTGGACGTGGACGTGGACGTGGCCGTGGACGTGGACATGGACGTGGACATGGCCCTGGACGTAGACGTGGACGTGGACGTGGACGTGAACATGGACCGGACGAGGACGTGGACATGGACGTTGACGTGGACGTGGATATGGACTTGGACGTGGACGTGGACGTGGACGTGGACGTCGACATGGCCCTGGACGTGGACGTGGACGTGGTCGTGGACGTGGACGTGGACATGGACGTGGTCGTGGACGCAGACGTGGACGTGGACGTGGACGTGGACTTGGACGTGGACGTGGACGTGGACGTGGAGGACGTGGACGTGGACGTGGAGGACGTGGATGTGGAGGACGTGGACGTGGTCATGGACGTGGACGTGGTCGTAGACGTGGACGTGGACGTGGTCGTGGACGTGGACGTGGACGTAGACCTGGACCTGGTCGTGAACGTGGACGTGGAGGACGTGGACGTGGACGTGGAGGACGTGGACGTGGACGTGGAGGACGTGGACGTGGAGGACGTAGACGTGGACGTGGACGTGGACGTGGATGTGGACGTGGACTTGAACGTGGACGTGGACGTGGACGTGGACGTGGCCGTGGACGTGGACGTGGACGTGGGCGTGGTCGTGGTCGTGGACGTGGACGTGGACGTGGAGGACGTTGACGTGGACGTGGAGGACGTGGACGAGTACGTAGACGTGGTCGTGGACGTGGACGTGGACGTGGTCGTGGACGTGGACGTGGACATGGTCGTGGACGTGGACGTGGACGTGGACGTGGCCTGGACGTGGAGAACGTGGACGTGGACGTGGAGGACGTGGACGTGGACGTAGACGTGGACGTGGACGTGGACGTTGTCGTAGACGTGGACGTGGACGTGGACGTGGATGTGGACGTGGACTTGAACGTGGACGTGGACGTGGACGTGGACGTGGCCGTGGACGTGGACGTGGCCGTGGACGTGGACGTGGACCTGGCCCTGGACGTGGACGTGGACGTGGACGTGGACCTGGCCCTGGACGTGGACGTGGTCGTGTACGTGGACGTGGACGTGGACGTGGACGTGGAGGACGTGGTCGTGGACGTGGACGTGGACATGGACATGGACGTGGACATGGCCCTGGACGTAGACGTGGACGTGGACGTGGACGTGAACATGGACCGGACGAGGACGTGGACATGGACGTTGACGTGGACGTGGATATGGACTTGGACGTGGACGTGGACGTGGACGTGGACGTCGACATGGCCCTGGACGTGGACGTGGACGTGGTCGTGGACGTGGACATGGACGTGGTCGTGGACGCAGACGTGGACGTGGACGTGGACGTGGACTTGGACGTGGACGTGGACGTGGACGTGGAGGACGTGGACGTGGACGTGGAGGACGTGGATGTGGAGGACGTGGACGTGGTCATGGACGTGGACATGGTCGTAGACGTGGACGTGGACGTGGTCGTGGACGTGGACGTGGACGTGGACCTGGACCTGGTCGTGAACGTGGACGTGGAGGACGTGGACGTGGACGTGGAGGACGTGGACGTGGACGTGGAGGACGTGGACGTGGAGGACGTAGACGTGGACGTGGACCTGGACGTCGACGTGGACGTGGTCGTGGACGTGGACGTGGTCGTGGACGTGGACGTGGACGTGGACGTCGACGTTGACGTAGACGTGGTCGTGGACGTGGACGTGGACGTGGACTTGGACGTGGACGTGGACGTGGACGTGGACGTGGCCGTGGACGTGGACGTGGACGTGGACGTGGTCGTGGACGCGGACGTGGACGTAGACGTGGACTTGGACGTGGACGTGGACGTGGACGTGGCCGTGGACGTGGACGTGGACGTGGACGTGGCCCTGGACGTGGACGTGGACGTGGACGTAGACCTTGACATGGACGTGGACGAGGACGTGGACGTAGACGTGGACGTGGACGTGGGCGTGGGCGTGGTCGTGGTCGTGGTCGTGGTCGTGGACGTGGACGTGGACGTAGACATGGTCGTAGACGTGGACGTAGACGTAGACATGGTCGTAGACGTAGACGTAGACGTGGACGTAGACGTAGACGTGGACGTGGACGTGGGCGTGGTCGTGGTCGTGGACGTGGACGTGGACGTGGAGGACGTTGACGTGGACGTGGAGGACGTGGAGGAGTACGTAGACGTGGTCGTGGACGTGGACGTGGACGTGGTCGTGGACGTGGACGTGGACATGGTCGTGGACGTGGACGTGGACGTGGCCTGGACGTGGAGAACGTGGACGTGGACGTGGAGGACGTGGACGTGGACGTAGACGTGGACGTGGACGTGGACGTTGTCGTAGACGTGGACGTGGACGTGGACGTGGATGTGGACGTGGACTTGAACGTGGACGTGGACGTGGACGTGGACGTGGCCGTGGACGTGGACGTGGCCGTGGACGTGGACGTGGACCTGGCCCTGGACGTGGACGTGGACGTGGACGTGGACCTGGCCCTGGACGTGGACGTGGTTGTGGACGTGGACGTGGACGTGGACGTGGACGTGGAGGACGTGGTCGTGGACGTGGACGTGGACGTGGAGGACGTGGACGTGGACGTGGACGTGGTCGTGGACGTGGACGTGGACGTGGACGTGGACGTGGACGTGGTCGTGGACGTGGACGTGGACGTGGACGTGGACGTGGACGTGGACGTGGTCGTGGACGTGGACGTGGACGTGGACATGGTCGTGGACGTGGACGTGGACGTGGACGTGGCCTGGATGTGGAGAACGTGGACGTGGACGTGGAGGACGTGGACGTGGACGTAGACGTGGACGTGGACGTGGACGTGGAGGTGGACGTGGTCGTGGACGTGGACGTGGACGTGGACGTGGACGTGGACGTGGACCTGGACGTGGAGGACGTGGACGTGGAGGACGTGGACGTGGACGTAGACGTGGACGTGGACGTGGACGCGGTCGTGGACGTGGACGTGGACGTGGACGAGGACGTGGACGTGGTCGTGGACGTGGACGAGGACGTGGTCGTGGTCGTGGACGTGGACGTGGACGTGGTCCTGGACGTGGACGTGGACGTGGACGTGGTCCTGGACGTGGACGTGGACGTGGACGTGGACGTGGACGTGGACATGGACGTGGACATGGAGGACGTGGACGTGGACGTGGCGGACGTGGACGTTGACGTGGACGTGGACGTGGACGTGGACGTTGTCGTAGACGTGGAGGTGGACGTGGACGTGGATGTGGACGTGGACTTGAACGTGGACGTGGACGTGGACGTGGACGTGGCCGTGGACGTGGACGTGGCCGTGGACGTGGACGTGGACCTGGCCCTGGACGTGGACGTGGATGTGGACGTGGACGTAGACGTGGACGTGGACGTGGACGTGGTCGTGGACGTGGACGTGGACGTGGACGTGGAGGACGTGGACGTGGACGTGGACGTGGTCGTGGACGTGGACGTGGACGTTGACGTGGACGTGGTCGTGGACGTGGACGTGGTCGTGAACGCAGACGTGGACGTGGACGTGGACGTGGACTTGGACGTGGACGTGGACGTGGACGTGGAGGACGTGGACGTGGACGTGGACGTGGACGTGGTCGTGGACGTGGACGTGGACGTGGTCATGGACGTGGACGTGGACGTGGTCGTAGACGTGGACGTGGGCGTGGACGTGGACGTGGACGTGGACCTGGACGTGGACGTGGACGTGGACGTGGGCGTGGTCGTGGTCGTGGACGTGGACGTGGACGTGGAGGACGTTGACGTGGACGTGGAGGATGTGGACGAGTACGTAGACGTGGTCGTGGACGTGGACGTGGACGTGGTCGTGGACGTGGACGAGGACGTGGACAGGGACGTGGACGTGGACGTGGACGTGGACGTGGACGTGGACTTGGACGTGGACGTGGACGTGGACGTGGACGTGGCCGTGGACGTGGACGTGGACGTGGTCGTGGACATGGACGTGGACGTGGACGTGGACGTGGACGTGGTCGTGGACGTGGACGTGGACGTGGTCGTGGACGTGGACGTGGACGTGGACGTGGACGTGGCCGTGGACGTGGACGTGGTCGTGGACGTGGACGTGGACGTGGACGTGGACGTGGACGTGGACGTGGACGTGGACGTGGACGTGGTCGTGGACGTGGACGTGGACGTGGACGTGGACGTGGACGTGGTGGTGGACGGTGGACGTTGACGTGGAGGTGGACGTGGTCGTGGTCGTGGACGTGGACATGGTCGTGGTCGTGGACGTGGACGTGGACGTGGACGTGGACGTGGTCGTGGACGTGGACGTGGACGTGGACGTGGACGTGGACGTGGACGTGGTCGTGGACGTGGTCGTGGACGTGGTCGTGGACGTGGTCGTGGACGTGGTCGTGGACGTGGACGTGGACCTGGACGTGGACGTGGACGTGGACGTGGACGTGGATGTGGACGTGGTCGTGGACGTGGTCGTGGACGTATACGTGGACGTGGTCGTGGACGTCGACTTGGACGTGGACGTGGACGTGGACGTGGACGTGGACGTGGACTTGGACGTCGACGTGGACGTGGACTTGGACGTGGCCGTGGACGTGGACGTGGCCGTGGACGTGGACGTGGACGTGGACGTGGACATGGCCCTGGACGTAGACATGGACGTGGACGTGGACGTGGACATGGACCGGACGAGGACGTGGACATGGACGTTGACGTGGACGTGGATGTGGACTTGGACGTGGACGTGGATGTGGACTTGGACGTGGATGTGGACGTGGACGTCGACATGGCCCTGGACGTGGACGTGGACGTGGTCGTGGACGTGGACGTGGACATGGACGTGGCCGTGGACGCAGACGTGGACGTGGACGTGGACGTGGACTTGGACGTGGACGTGGACGTGGACGTGGACGTGGAGGACGTGGACGTGGACGTGGAGGACGTGGACGTGGAGGACGTGGACGTGGTCATGGACGTGGACGTGGTCGTAGACGTGGACGTGGTCGTGGACGTGGACGTGGACGTGGACCTGGACCTGGTCGTGAACGTGGACGTGGAGGACGTGGACGTGGACGTGGAGGACGTGGACGTGGACGTGGAGGACGTGGACGTGGAGGACGTAGACGTGGACGTGGACCTGGACGTCGACGTGGACGTGGTCGTGGACGTGGACGTGGTCGTGGACGTGGACGTGGACGTGGACGTGGACGTGGCCGTGGACGTGGACGTGGACGTGGACGTAAACTTGGACGTGGACGTGGACGTGGACGTGGCCGTGGACGTGGACGTGGACGTGGACGTGGTCGTGGACGTGGACGTGGACGTAGACGTGGACTTGGACGTGGACGTGGACGTGGACGTGGACGTGGACGTGGCCGTGGACGTGGACGTGGCCCAGGACGTGGACGTGGACGTGGACGTGGACCTTGACATGGACGTGGACGAGGACGTGGACGTAGACGTGGACGTGGACGTGGGCGTGGGCGTGGTCGTGGTCGTGGTCGTGGACGTGGACGTGGACGTAGACATGGTCGTAGACGTGGACGTGGACGTAGACATGGTCGTAGACGTAGACGTAGACGTGGACGTAGACGTAGACGTGGACGTGGACGTGGGCGTGGTCGTGGTCGTGGACGTGGACGTGGACGTGGAGGATGTTGACGTGGACGTGGAGGACGTGGACGAGTACGTAGACGTGGTCGTGGACGTGGACGTGGACGTGGACGTGGTCGTGGACGTGGACGTGGACGTGGACATGGTCGTGGACGTGGACGTGGACGTGGACGTGGCCTGGACGTGGAGAACGTGGACGTGGACGTGGAGGACGTGGACGTGGACGTAGACGTGGACGTGGACGTGGACGTTGTCGTAAACGTGGACGTGGACGTGGACGTGGATGTGGACGTGGACTTGAACGTGGACGTGGACGTGGACGTGGCCGTGGACGTGGACGTGGCCGTGGACGTGGACGTGGACCTGGCCCTGGACGTGGACGTGGACGTGGACGTAGACGTGGACGTGGACGTGGACGTTGTCGTAGACGTGGACGTGGACGTGGACGTGGATGTGGACGTGGACTTGAACGTGGACGTGGACGTGGACGTGGACGTGGCCGTGGACGTGGACGTGGCCGTGGACGTGGACGTGGACCTGGCCCTGGACGTGGACGTGGACGTGGACCTGGCCCTGGACGTGGACGTGGTCGTGGACGTGGACGTGGACGTGGACGTGGACGTGGACGTGGAGGACGTGGTCGTGGACGTGGACGTGGACGTGGACGTGGACGTGGAGGACGTGGACGTGGACGTGGACGTGGTCGTGGCCGTGGACGTGGACGTGGACGTGGACGTGGAGGACGTGGACGTGGACGTGGACGTGGACGTGGCCGTGGACGTGGACGTGGACGTGGACGTGGACGTGGTCGTGGACGTGGACGTGGACGTGGACATGGTCGTGGACGTGGACGTGGACGTGGACGTGGCCTGGATGTGGAGAACGTGGACGTGGAGGACGTGGACGTGGACGTAGACGTGGACGTGGACGTGGACGTGGACGTGGACGTGGTCGTGGACGTGGACGTGGACGTGGACGTGGACCTGGACGTGGAGGACGTGGACGTGGAGGACGTGGACGTGGACGTAGACGTGGACGCGGTCGTGGACGCGGTCGTGGACGTGGACGTGGACGTGGACGAGGACGTGGACGTGGTCGTGGACGTGGACCTGGACGTGGTCGTGGACGTGGACGTGGACGTGGACGTGGACGTGGACATGGACGTGGACATGGAGGACGTGGACGTGGACGTGGCGGACGTGGACGTTGACGTGGACGTGGACGTGGACGTGGACGTTGTCGTGGACGTGGACTTGAACGTGGACGTGGACGTGGACGTGGACGTGGCCGTGGACGTGGACGTGGCCGTGGACGTGGACGTGGACCTGGCCCTGGACGTGGACGTGGATGTGGACGTGGACGTGGACGTGGACGTGGTCGTGGACGTGGACGTGGACGTGGACGTGGACTTGGACGTGGACGTTGACGGAGACGTGGACGTGGACGTGGACGTGGAGGACGTGGACGTGGACGTGGACGTGGAGGACGTGGACGTGGACGTGGACGTGGACGTGGTCGTGGACGTGGACGTGGTCGTGGACGTGGACGTGGACGTGGACGTGGACGTGGTCGTGGACGTGGACGTGGACGTGGACGTGGACGTGGTCGTGGACGTGGACATGGACGTGGACGTGGACGTGGCCTGGACGTGGAGAACGTGGACGTGGACGTGGAGGACGTGGACGTGGACGTAGACGTGGACGTGGACGTGGACGTGGACGTGGTCGTGGACAGGGACGTGGACGTGGACGTGGTCTTGGACGTGGACGTGAACGTGGACGTGGAGGACCTGGACGTGGACGTGGAGGACGTGGACGTGGACGTAGACGTGGACGTGGACGAGGACGCGGTCGTAGACGTGGACGTGGTCGTGGACGTGGACGTGGACGTGGACGAGGACGTGGACGTGGACGTGGTCGTGGACGTGGACGTGGACGTGGTCGTGGACGTGGACGTGGACGTGGACGTGGACGTGGTCCTGAACGTGGACGTGGACGTGGACGTGGACGTGGACGTGGACATGGACGTGGACCTGGAGGACGTGGACGTGGACGTGGAGGACGTGGACGTTGACGTGGACGTGGACGTGGACGTGGACGTTGTCGTAGACGTGGACGTGGACGTGGACGTGGAGGTGGACGTGGACTTGAACGTGGACGTGGACGTGGACGTGGACGTGGCCGTGGACGTGGACGTGGCCGTGGACGTGGACGTGGACCTGGCCCTAGACGTGGACGTGGACCTGGACATGGACGTGGACGAGGACGTGGACGTGGACGTGGACGTGGACGTGGACGTGGACGTGGACATGGACGTGGACATGGAGGACGTGGACGTGGACGTGGCGGACGTGGACGTTGACGTGGACGTGGACGTGGACGTGGACGTTGTCATGGACGTGGACTTGAACGTGGATGTGGACGTGGACGTGGACGTGGCCGTGGACGTGGACGTGGCCGTGGACGTGGACGTGGACCTGGCCCTGGACGTGGACGTGGATGTGGACGTGGACGTGGACGTGGACGTGGTCGTGGACGTGGACGTAGACGTGGACGTGGACTTGGACGTGGACGTGGACGGAGACGTGGACGTGGACGTGAACGTGGAGGACGTGGACGTGGACGTGGACGTGGAGGACGTGGACGTGGACGTGGACGTGGACGTGGTCGTGGACGTGGACGTGGACGTGGTCGTGGACGTGGACGTGGACGTGGTCGTGGACGTGGACGTGGACGTGGACGTGGACGTGGTCGTGGACGTGGACGTGGACGTGGACGTGGACGTGGCCTGGACGTGGAGAACGTGGACGTGGACGTGGAGGACGTGGACGTGGACGTAGACGTGGACGTGGACGTGGACGTGGACGTGGTCGTGGACGTGGACGTGGACGTGGACGTGGACGTGGTCGTGGACGTGGACGTGGACGTGGACGTGGACGTGGAGGACGTGGACGTGGACGTGGAGGACGTGGACGTGGACGTAGACGTGGACGTGGACGAGGACGCGGTCGTGGACGTGGACGTGGTCGTGGACGTGGACGTGGACGTGGACGTGGACGTGGACGTGGACGTGGTCGTGGACGTGGACGTGGACGTGGTCGTGGACGTGGACGTGGACGTGGACGTGGACGTGGTCCTGAACGTGGACGTGGACGTGGACGTGGACGTGGACGTGGACATGGACGTGGACCTGGAGGACGTGGACGTGGACGTGGAGGACGTGGACGTTGACGTGGACGTGGACGTGGACGTGGACGTTGTCGTAGACGTGGACGTGGACGTGGACGTGGAGGTGGACGTGGACTTGAACGTGGACGTGGACGTGGACGTGGACGTGGCCGTGGACGTGGACGTGGCCGTGGACGTGGACGTGGACCTGGCCCTAGACGTGGACGTGGACGTGGACCTGGACATGGACGTGGACGAGGACGTGGACGTGGACGTGGACTTGGACGTGGACGTGGACGTGGACGTGGACGTGGTCGTAGACGTGGACGTGGACGTGGACGTGGTCGTGGACGTGGACGTGGACGTGGACGTGGACGTGGAGGTGGATGTGGACGTGGACGTGGACGTGGACGTGGAGGACGTGGACGTGGACGTGGACGTGGAGGACGTGGACGTGGAGGACGTGGACATGGACGTGGACGTGGATGTGGAAGTGGTCGTGGACGTGGACGTGGTCGTAGACGTGGACGTGGACGTGGTCGTGGACGTGGACGTGGAAAATGTGGACATGGACGTGGACGTGGACGTAGACGTGGAGGACGTGGACGTGGAGGACGTGGACATGGACGTGGACGTGGACGTGGAAGTGGACGTGGAAGTGGTCGTGGACGTGGACGTGGTCGTAGACGTGGACGTGGACGTGGACGTGGACGTGGAGGACGTGGACGTGGACGTGGAGGACGTGGACGTGGACGTCGACGTCGACGTGGACGTGGTCGTGGACGTGGACATGGACGTGGACGTGGACCTGGTCGTGGACGTGGACGAGGACGTGGACGTGGACGTGGACGTGGACGTAGACTTGGACGTGGACGTGGACGTGGACATGGCCCTGGACGTGGACGTGGACGTGGACGTGGTCGTGGACGTGGACGTGGACGTGGACGTGGACGTGGTCGTGGACGCAGACGTGGACGTAGACGTGGACGTGGACGTGGACTTGGACGTGGAGGTGGACGTGGACGTGGACGTGGAGGACGTGGACGTGGAGGACGTGGACGTGGACGTGGACGTGGACGTGGTCGTGGACGTGGACGTGGTCGTAGACGTGGACGTGGTCGTGGACGTGGACGTGGACGTGGACCTGGACGTGGACGTGGACGTGGACGTGGTCGTGGTCGTGGACGTGGACGTGGACGTGGACGTGGACGTGGTCGTGGACGTGGATGAGGACGTGGAGAGGGACGTGGACGTGGACGTGGCCGTGGACGTGGACGTGGACGTGGCCGTGGACGTGGACGTGGACGTGGTCGTGGACGTGGACGTGGACATGGACGTGGTCGTGGACGTGGACGTGGACGTGGACGTGGACGTGGACGAGGACGTGGACGTGGACGTGGAGGACGTGGACGTGGACGTGGAGGACGTGGACGTGGTCGTGGACGTGGACGTGGACGTGGTCATGGTCGTGGTCGTGGACGTGGACGTGGTCATGGTCGTGGACGTGGACGTGGTCGTGGACGTGGACGTGGACGTGGTCGTGGTCGTGAACGTGGACGTGGTCGTGGACGTGGACGTGGACGTGGACGTGGTCGTGGACGTGGACGTGGACGTGGACCTTGACGTGGACGTGGACGTGGACCTGGACATGGACGTGGACGTGGACCTGGACGTGGACGTGGACGTGGACGTGGTCGTGGACGTGGACGTGGACGTGGACTTGGACGTGGACGTGGACGTGGACGTGGACGTGGACGTGGTCATGGACGTGGACGTGGACGTGGACATGGACTTGGACGTGGACGTGGACGTGGTCGTGGACGTGGACGTGGACGTGGAGTGGACGTGGAGGACGTGGACGTGGACGTGGAGGACGTGGACGTGGACGTGGACGTGGACGTGGTCGTGGACGTGGACGTGGACGTGGACATGGACGTGGACGTGGACGAGGACGTGGACGTGGACGTGGACGTGGACTTGGACGTGGACGTGGAAGTGGACGTAGACGTGGACGTGGACGTGGAAGTGGACGTGGACGTGGTCGTGGCCCTGGACGTGGACGTGGACGTGGACGTGGTCGTGGACGTGGACTTGGACGTGGACGTGGACGTGGAGGTGGACGTGGACGTGGACGTGGAGGTGGACGTGGACGTGGAGGTGGACGTGGACGTTGACGTGGACGTGGACGTGGTCGTGGACGTGGACGTGGACATGGACGTGGACCTGGTCGTGGAGGTGGACGTGGACGTGGTCGTGGACGTGGACGTGGACGTGGAGGTGGACGTGGACGTGGACGTGGACGTGGAGGTGGAAGTGGACGTGGACGTGGAAGTGGACGTGGACGTGGACGTGGACGTGGATGTGGACGTGGACGTGGTCGTGGCCCTGGACGTGGACGTGGACGTGGTCGTGGACGTGGACGTGGACGTGGACGTGGTCGTGGACGTGGACTTGGACGTGGACGTGGACGTGGACGTGGTCGTGGACGTGGAAGTGGACGTGGACGTGGAGGTGGACGTGGACGTGGAGGTGGACGTGGACGTTGACGTGGACGTGGACGTGGTCGTGGACGTGGACGTGGACTTGGACGTGGACGTGGACGTGGTCGTGGATGTGGACGTGGACGTGGACGTGGACGTGGACGTGGACGTGGAGGTGGACGTGGACGTGGACGTGGACGTGGATGTGGACGTGGACGTGGACGTGGACGTGGTCGTGGACGTGGACGTGGACGTGGACGTGGAGGTGGAGGTGGTCGTGGACGTGGACGTGGACGTCGACGTGGACGTGGACGACGTGGACGTGGACGTTGACGTGGACGTGGACGTGCACGTGGAGGTGGACGTGGACGTGGACGTGGAGGTGGACGTGGACGTGGACGTGGACGTGGTCGTGGACGTGGACGTGGAGGTGGAGGTGGTCGTGGACGTGGACGTGGACGTGGACGTCGACGTGGACGTGGACGACGTGGACGTGGACGTGGACGTGGACGTGCACGTGGACGTTGACATGGACGTGGACGTGGACGTGGTCGTGGACGTGGACGTGGTCGTGGACGTGGACGTGGTCGTGGACGTGGTCGTGGACGTGGTCGTGGACGTAGACGTGGACGTGGACGTGGACGTGGTCGTGGTCGTGGACGTGGACGTGGACGTGGACGTGGACGTGGACGTGGTCGTGGTCGTGGACGTGGACGTGGACTTGGTCGTGGACGTGGACGTGGACGTGGTCGTGGACGTGGACGTGGACGTGGACATGGACGTGGACGTGGACGAGGACGTGGACGTGGACGAGGACGTGGACATGGACGTGGACATGGAGGACGTGGACGTGGACGTGGAGGACGTGGACATGGACGTGGACGTGGACGTGGACGTTGTCGTAGACGTGGACGTGGACGTGGATGTGGACGTGGACTTGAACGTGGACGTGGACGTGGACGTGGACGTGGCCGTGGACGTGGACGTGGACGTGGACGTGGACCTGGCCCTGGACGTGGACGTGGACGTGGACGTGGACGTGGACCTGGCCCTGGACGTGAACGTGGTCGTGGACGTGGACGTGGACGTGGCCGTGGACGTGGACGTGGACCTGGACGTGGACGTGGACGTGGACGTGGACGTGGACGTGGAGGACGTGGACGTGGTCGTGGACGTGGACGTGGACGTGGACGTGGACGTGGACATGGAGGACGTGGTCGTGGACGTGGTCGTGGACGTGGACGTGGACGTGAAGGACGTGGACGTGGACGTGGACGTGGACGTGGTCGTGGACGTGGACGTGGACGTGGACGTGGACGTGGACGTGGACGTGGACGTGGACGTGGTCGTGGACGTGGACGTGGACGTGGACGTGGACGTGGACGTGGACGTGGTCGTGGACGTGGACGTGGACGTGGACCTGGTCGTGGACGTGGACGTGGACGTGGACGTGGCCTGGACGTGGACATGGACGTGGACGTGGACCTGGTCGTGGACGTGGACGAGGACGTGGACGTGGACGTGGACGTGGACGTAGACTTGGACGTGGACGTGGACGTGGACGTGGACATGGCCCTAGACGTGGACGTGGACGTGGACGTGGACGTGGTCGTGGACGTGGACGTGGACGTGGACGTGGTCGTGGACGCAGACGTGGACGTAGACGTGGACGTGGACGTGGACTTGGACGTGGAGGTGGACGTGGACGTGGACGTGGAGGACGTGGACGTGGAGGACGTGGATGTGGACGTGGACGTGGACGTGGTCGTGGACGTGGACGTGGTCGTAGACGTGGACGTGGTCGTGGACGTGGACGTGGACGTGGATCTGGACGTGGACGTGGACGTGGACGTGGTCGTGGTCGTGGACGTGGACGTGGACGTGGACGTGGACGTGGTCGTGGACGTGGATGAGGACGTGGAGAGGGACGTGGACGTGGACGTGGCCGTGGACGTGGACGTGGACGTGGCCGTGGACGTGGACGTGGACGTGGACGTGGTCGTGGACGTGGACGTGGACATGGACGTGGTCGTGGACGTGGACGTGGACGTGGACGTGGACGTGGACGAGGACGTGGACGTGGACGTGGAGGACGTGGACGTGGACGTGGAGGACGTGGACGTGGTCGTGGACGTGGACGTGGACGTGGTCATGGTCGTGGTCGTGGACGTGGACGTGGTCGTGGTCGTGGACGTGGACGTGGTCGTGGACGTGGACGTGGACGTGGTCGTGGTCGTGAACGTGGACGTGGTCGTGGACGTGGACGTGGACGTGGACGTGGTCGTGGACGTGGACGTGGACCTTGACGTGGACGTGGACGTGGACCTGGACGTGGACGTGGACGTGGACCTGGACGTGGACGTGGACGTGGACGTGGTCGTGGACGTGGACGTGGACGTGGACTTGGACGTGGACGTGGACGTGGACGTGGACGTGGACGTGGTCATGGACGTGGACGTGGACGTGGACATGGACTTGGACGTGGACGTGGACGTGGTCGTGGACGTGGACGTGGACGTGGAGTGGACGTGGAGGACGTGGACGTGGACGTGGAGGACGTGGACGTGGACGTGGACGTGGTCGTGGACGTGGACGTGGACGTGGACATGGACGTGGACGTGGACGAGGACGTGGACGTGGACGTGGACGTGGACTTGGACGTGGACGTGGAAGTGGACGTAGACGTGGACGTGGACGTGGAAGTGGACGTGGACGTGGTCGTGGCCCTGGACGTGGACGTGGACGTGGACGTGGTCGTGGACGTGGACTTGGACGTAGACGTGGACGTGGAGGTGGACGTGGACGTGGACGTGGAGGTGGACGTGGACGTGGAGGTGGACGTGGACGTTGACGTGGACGTGGACGTGGTCGTGGACGTGGACGTGGACATGGACGTGGACCTGGTCGTGGAGGTGGACGTGGACGTGGTCGTGGACGTGGACGTGGACGTGGAGGTGGACGTGGACGTGGACGTGGACGTGGACGTGGACGTGGACGTGGACGTGGACATGGTCGTGGTCGTGGACGTGGACGTGGACGTGGAGGTGGACGTGGACGTGGACGTGGACGTGGACGTCGACGTGGACGTGGACGACGTGGACGTGGACGTTGATGTGGACGTGGACGTGCACGTAGACGTTGACATGGACGTGGACGTGGACGTGGTCGTGGACGTGGACGTGCTCGTGGTCGTGGACGTGGACATGGACGTGGACGTGGACGAGGTCGTGGACGTCGACGTGGACAAGGACGTGGACGTGGACGTGGTCGTGGTCGTGGTCGTGGACGTGGACGTGGACGTGGACGTGGACGTGGTTGTGGTCGTGGACGTGGACGTGGACTTGGTCGTGGACGTGGACGTGGACGTGGTCGTGGACGTGGACGTGGACGTGGTCCTGGACGTGGACGTGGACGTGGACGTGGACGTGGACATGGACGTGGACATGGAGGATGTGGACGTGGACGTGGAGGACGTGGACGTTGACGTGGACGTGGATGTGGACGTGGACGTGGTCGTGGTCGTGGACGTGGACGTGGACGTGGACGTGGACGTGGACGTGGTCGTGGTCGTGGACGTGGACGTGGTCGTGGTCGTGAACGTAGACGTGGTCGTGGACGTGGACGTGGACGTGGACGTGTTCGTGGACGTGGACGTGGACGTGGACCTGGACGTGGACGTGGACGTGGACCTGGACGTGGACGTGGACGTGGACCTGGACGTGGACGTGGACGTGGACGTGGTCGTGGACGTGGACGTGGACGTGGACTTGGACGTGGACGTGGACGTGGACGTGGACGTGGACGTGGACGTGGTCATGGACGTGGACGTGGACGTGGACATGGACGTGGTCATGGACGTGGACGTGGACGTGGACGTGGTCATGGACGTTGACGTGGACGTGGTCGTGGACGTGGACGTGGACGTGGACGTGGACGTGGTCATGGACGTTGACGTGGACGTGGTCGTGGACGTGGACGTGGACGTGGAGTGGACGTGGAGGACGTGGACGTGCACGTGGAGGACGTGGACGTGGTCGTGGACGTGGACGTGGACGTGGACCTGGACGTGGACGTGGACGAGGACGTGGACGTGGACGTGGACGTGGACTTGGACGTGGACGTGGAAGTGGACATGGACGTGGAAGTGGACGTGGACGTGGACGTGGACGTGGATGTGGACGTGGACGTGGTCGTGGCCCTGGACGTGGACGTGGACGTGGTCGTGGACGTGGACGTGGACGTGGACGTGGTCGTGGACGTGGACTTGGACGTGGACGTGGACGTGGTCGTGGACGTGGAAGTGGACGTGGACGTGGAGGTGGACGTGGACGTGGAGGTGGACGTGGACGTTGACGTGGACGTGGACGTGGTCGTGGACGTGGACGTGGACTTGGACGTGGACGTGGACGTGGTCGTGGATGTGGACGTGGACGTGGTCGTGGACGTGGACGTGGACGTGGAGGTGGACGTGGACGTGGACGTGGACGTGGAGGTGGACGTGGACGTGGACGTGGACGTGGTCGTGGACGTGGACGTGGACGTGGACGTGGAGGTGGAGGTGGTCGTGGACGTGGACGTGGACGTCGACGTGGACGTGGACGACGTGGACGTGGACGTTGACGTGGACGTGGACGTGCACGTGGAGGTGGACGTGGACGTGGACGTGGAGGTGGACGTGGACGTGGACGTGGACGTGGTCGTGGACGTGGACGTGGAGGTGGAGGTGGTCGTGGACGTGGACGTGGACGTGGACGTCGACGTGGACGTGGACGACGTGGACGTGGACGTGGACGTGGACGTGCACGTGGACGTTGACATGGACGTGGACGTGGACGTGGTCGTGGACGTGGACGTGGTCGTGGTCGTGGACGTGGACGTGGTCGTGGACGTGGTCGTGGACGTGGTCGTGGACGTAGACGTGGACGAGGACGTGGACGTGGACGTGGTCGTGGTCGTGGACGTGGACGTGGACGTGGACGTGGACGTGGACGTGGACGTGGTCGTGGTCGTGGACGTGGACGTGGACTTGGTCGTGGACGTGGACGTGGACGTGGTCGTGGACGTGGACGTGGACGTGGACATGGACGTGGACGTGGACGAGGACGTGGACGTGGACGAGGACGTGGACATGGACGTGGACATGGAGGACGTGAACGTGGACGTGGAGGACGTGGACATGGACGTGGACGTGGACGTGGACGTTGTCGTAGACGTGGACGTGGACGTGGATGTGGACGTGGACTTGAACGTGGACGTGGACGTGGACGTGGACGTGGCCGTGGACGTGGACGTGGACCTGGCCCTGGACGTGGACGTGGACGTGGACGTGGACGTGGACCTGGCCCTGGACGTGAACGTGGTCGTGGACGTGGACGTGGACGTGGCCGTGGACGTGGACGTGGACCTGGACGTGGACGTGGACGTGGACGTGGACGTGGAGGACGTGGACGTGGTCGTGGACGTGGACGTGGACGTGGACGTGGAGGACGTGGTCGTGGACGTGGAGGACGTGGACGTGGACGTAGACGTGGACGTGGACGTGGACGTGGACGTGGTCGTGGACGTGGACGTGGACGTGGACCTGGACGTGGAGGACGTGGACGTGGAGGACGTGGACGTGGACGTAGACGTGGACGTGGACGTGGACGCGGTCGTGGACGTGGTCGTGGACGAGGACGTGGACGTGGTCGTGGACGTGGACGTGGACGTGGTCGTGGACGTGGACGTGGACGTGGACGTGGTCCTGGACGTGGACGTGGACGTGGTCCTGGACGTGGACGTGGACGTGGACGTGGACATGGACGTGGACGTGGAGGACGTGGACGTGGACGTGGCGGACGTGGACGTTGACGTGGACGTTGACGTGGACGTGGACGTTGTCGTAGACGTGGACGTGGACGTGGACGTGGATGTGGACGTGGACTTGAACGTGGACGTGGACGTGGACATGGCCGTGGACGTGGACGTGGCCGTGGACGTGGATGTGGACCTGGCCCTGGACGTGGACGTGGATGTGGACGTGGACGTGGACGTGGACGTGGACGTGGTCCCTGACGTGGACGTGGACGTGGACGTGGAGGACGTGGACGTGGACGTGGACATGGACGTGGACGTGGACGTGGTCGTGGACGTGGACATGGACGTTGACGTGGACGTGGTCGTGGACGTGGACGTGGACGTGGAGGACATGGACGTGGAGGACGTGGACGTGGACGTGGACGTGGTCGTGGACGTGGACGTGGACGTGGACGTGGTCGTGGACGTGGACGTGGACGTGGTCGTGGACGTGGACGTGGGCGTGGACGTGGACGTGGACGTGGACGTGGACGTGGACCTGGACGTGGACGTGGACGTGGACGTGGGCGTGGTCGTGGACGTGGACGTGGAGGACGTTGACGTGGACGTGGAGCACGTGGACGAGTACGTAGACGTGGTCGTGGACGTGGACGTGGACGTGGTCGTGGACGTGGACGAGGACGTGGACACGGACGTGGACGTGGACGTGGACGTGGACGTGGACGTGGACTTGGACGTGGACGTGGACGTGGACGTGGACGTGGCCGTGGACGTGGACGTGGACGTGGTCGTGGACGTGGTCGTGGACGTGGACGTGGACGTGGTCGTGGACGTGGACGAGGACGTGGACAGGGACGTGGACGTGGACGTGGACGTGGACGTGGACAGGGACGTGGACGTGGACGTGGACGTGGACTTGGACGTGGACGTGGACGTGGACGTGGACGTGGCCGTGGACGTGGACATGGACGTGGACGTGGACGTGGTCGTGGACGTGGACGTGGACGTGGACGTGGACGTGGACGTGGACGTGGTCGTGGACGTGGACGTGGACGTGGACGTGGACGTGGACGTGGACTTGGACGTGGACGTGGACGGGGACGTGGACGTGGACGTGGAGGACGTGGACGTGGACGTGGACGTGGAGGACGTGGACGTGGACGTGGACGTGGACGTGGTCGTGGACGTGGACGTGGTCGTGGACGTGGACGTGGACGTGGTCGTGGACGTGGACGTGGACGTGGACGTGGACGTGGAGAACGTGGACGTGGACGTGGACGTGGACGTGGACGTGGACCTGGAGAACGTGGACGTGGACGTGGAGGACGTGGACGTGGACGTGGACGTGGATGTGGACGTGGACGTGGTCGTGGACGTGGACGTGGACGTGGACGTGGTCGTGGACGTGGACGTGGATGTGGACGTGGACGTGGATGTGGACGTGGACGTGGACGTGGACGTGGAGGACGTGGACGTGGACGTGGAGGACGTGGACGTGGACGTAGACGTGGACGTGGACGAGGACGTGGACGTGGACGAGGACGCGGTCGTGGACGTGGACGTGGTCGTGGACGGGGACGTGGACGTGGACGAGGACGTGGACGTGGACGTGGTCGTGGACGTGGACGTGGACGTGGTCGTGGACGTGGACGTGGACGTGGACGTGGACGTGGATGTGGTCCTGGACGTGGACGTGGACGTGGACGTGGACGTGGACGTGGACATGGACGTGGACATGGAGGACGTGGACGTGGACGTGGAGGACGTGGACGTTGACGTGGACGTGGACGTGGACGTTGTCGTAGACGTGGACGTGGACGTGGACGTGGAGGTGGACGTGGACTTGAACGTGGACGTGGACGTGGACGTGGACGTGGCCGTGGACGTGGACGTGGCCGTGGACGTGGACTTGGACCTGGCCCTAGACGTGGACGTGGACGTGGACGTGGACGTGGAGGACGTGGACGTGGTCGTGGACGTGGACGTGGACGTGGACGTGGACGTGGAGGACGTGGTCGTGGACGTGGAGGACGTGGACGTGGACGTAGACGTGGACGTGGACGTGGACGTGGACGTGGTCGTGGACGTGGACGTGGACGTGGACCTGGACGTGGAGGACGTGGACGTGGACGACGTGGACGTGGACGTAGACGTGGACGTGGACGTGGACGCGGTCGTGGACGTGGTCGTGGACGAGGACGTGGACGTGGTCGTGGACGTGGACGTGGACGTGGTCGTGGACGTGGACGTGGACGTGGACGTGGTCCTGGACGTGGACGTGGACGTGGTCCTGGACGTGGACGTGGACGTGGACGTGGACATGGACGTGGACGTGGAGGACGTGGACGTGGACGTGGCGGACGTGGACGTTGACGTGGACGTTGACGTGGACGTGGACGTTGTCGTAGACGTGGACGTGGACGTGGACGTGGATGTGGACGTGGACTTGAACGTGGACGTGGACGTGGACATGGCCGTGGACGTGGACGTGGCCGTGGACGTGGATGTGGACCTGGCCCTGGACGTGGACGTGGATGTGGACGTGGACGTGGACGTGGACGTGGACGTGGTCCCTGACGTGGACGTGGACGTGGACGTGGAGGACGTGGACGTGGACGTGGACGTGGACGTGGACGTGGACGTGGTCGTGGACGTGGACATGGACGTTGACGTGGACGTGGTCGTGGACGTGGACGTGGACGTGGAGGACATGGACGTGGAGGACGTGGACGTGGACGTGGACGTGGTCGAGGACGTGGACGTGGACGTGGACGTGGTCGTGGACGTGGACGTGGACGTGGTCGTGGACGTGGACGTGGGCGTGGACGTGGACGTGGACGTGGACGTGGACCTGGACGTGGACGTGGACGTGGACGTGGGCGTGGTCGTGGACGTGGACGTGGAGGACGTTGATGTGGACGTGGAGCACGTGGACGAGTACGTAGACGTGGTCGTGGACGTGGACGTGGACGTGGTCGTGGACGTGGACGAGGACGTGGACACGGACGTGGACGTGGACGTGGACGTGGACGTGGACGTGGACTTGGACGTGGACGTGGACGTGGACGTGGACGTGGCCGTGGACGTGGACGTGGACGTGGACGTGGTCGTGGACGTGGTCGTGGACGTGGACGTGGACGTGGTCGTGGACGTGGACGAGGACGTGGACAGGGACGTGGACGTGGACGTGGACGTGGACGTGGACAGGGACGTGGACGTGGACGTGGACGTGGACTTGGACGTGGACGTGGACGTGGACGTGGACGTGGACGTGGCCGTGGACGTGGACATGGACGTGGACGTGGACGTGGTCGTGGACGTGGACGTGGACGTGGACGTGGACGTGGACGTGGACGTGGTCGTGGACGTGGACGTGGACGTGGACGTGGACGTGGACTTGGACGTGGACGTGGACGGGGACGTGGACGTGGACGTGGAGGACGTGGACGTGGACGTGGACGTGGAGGACGTGGACGTGGACGTGGACGTGGACGTGGTCGTGGACGTGGACGTGGTCGTGGTCGTGGACGTGGACGTGGACGTGGACGTGGACGTGGAGAACGTGGACGTGGACGTGGACGTGGACGTGGACGTGGAGAACGTGGACGTGGACGTGGAGGACGTGGACGTGGACGTGGACGTGGATGTGGACGTGGACGTGGTCGTGGACGTGGACGTGGACGTGGACGTGGACGTGGACGTGGACGTGGACGTGGATGTGGACGTGGACGTGGATGTGGACGTGGACGTGGACGTGGACGTGGAGGACGTGGACGTGGACGTGGAGGACGTGGACGTGGACGTAGACGTGGACGTGGACGAGGACGTGGACGTGGACGAGGACGCGGTCGTGGACGTGGACGTGGTCGTGGACGGGGACGTGGACGTGGACGAGGACGTGGACGTGGACGTGGTCGTGGACGTGGACGTGGACGTGGTCGTGGACGTGGACGTGGACGTGGACGTGGACGTGGATGTGGTCCTGGACGTGGACGTGGACGTGGACGTGGACGTGGACGTGGACGTGGACATGGACGTGGACATGGAGGACGTGGACGTGGACGTGGAGGACGTGGACGTTGACGTGGACGTGGACGTGGACGTTGTCGTAGACGTGGACGTGGACGTGGACGTGGAGGTGGACGTGGACTTGAACGTGGACGTGGACGTGGACGTGGACGTGGCCGTGGACGTGGACGTGGCCGTGGACGTGGACGTGGACCTGGCCCTAGACGTGGACGTGGACGTGGACCTGGACATGGACGTGGACGAGGACGTGGACGTGGACGTGGACTTGGACGTGGACGTGGACGTGGACGTGGACGTGGACGTGGTCGTGGACGTGGACGTGGACGTGGTCGCGGACGTGGACGTGGACGTGGACTTGGACGTGGACGTGGACGTGGACGTGGAGGACGTGGACGTGGACGTGGAGGACGTGGACGTGGAGGACGTGGACATGGACGTGGACGTGGACGTGGAAGTGGTCGTGGACGTGGACGTGGTCGTGACGTGGACGTGGACGTGGTCGTGGACGTGGACGTGGACGTAGACGTGGACCTGGTCTTGGACGTGGACGTGGACGTTGACGTGGTCATGGACGTGGACGTGGACATGGACGTGGAGGACGTGGACGTGGACGTGGAGGACGTGGACGTGGACGTCGACGTCGACGTGGACGTGGAGGTGGACTTGGACGTGGTCGTGGACGTGGACGTGGACGTGGACGTGGACGTGGTCGTGGACGTGGACGAGGACGTGGACGTGGACGTGGACGTGGACTTGGACGTGGACGTGGACGTGGACGTGGGCGTGGACATGGCCCTGGACGTGGACGTGGACGTGGACGTGGACGTGGTCGTGGACGTGGACGTGGACGTGGACGTGGTCGTGGACGTGGACGTGAACGTGGACGTGGACTTGGACGTGGACGTGGACGTGGACTTGGACGTGGACGTGGACGTGGAGGACGTGGCAAGGACGTGGAGGACGTGGACGTGGAGGACGTGGACGTGGACGTGGACGTGGACGTGGACGTGGTCGTAGACGTGGACGTGGACGTGGTCGTGGACGTCGACGTGGACGTGGACGTGGACGTGGACGTGGACGTGGTCGTGGACGTGGACGTGGACGTGGACGTGGACGAGGACGTGGACGTGGACGTGGACGTTGCTTTGGACGTGGACGTGGACGTGGACGTGGACATGGCCCTGGACGTGGACGTGGACGTGGACGTGGACCTGGACCTGGACGTGGACGTGGACGTGGACGTCGACGTGGACGTGGCCCTGGACGTGGACGTGGATGTGGACCTGGACCTGGACCTGGACGTGGACGTGGACTTGGTCGTGGACGTCGACGTGGACGTGGACGTGGACGTGGACCTGGTCATGGACGTGGACGTGGACGTGGTCGTCGACGTGGACGTGGACGTGGACGTGGACGTGGTCGTGGACGTGGACGTGGTCGTGGACGTGGACGTGGACGTGGACGTGGTCGTGGACGTGGACGTGGACGTGGACGTGGACGTGGTCGTGGACGTGGACGTGGACGTGGACGTGGATGGGATGTGGACGTCCTAAACCCAGGCAGATCGGACGAGCGCACTCCGAAAATGGAGTGTATGTCCTAGATTTCGACATTCCCGACTTCAGCGGCGACTCGCACGAGTTGATTGATCTCGTGCCACTGCGCTTCGAGCACATCCACCGTTGATTGGAAGCACCGTGACGGCAGACCGTGGGTGCCGCATCATCCCCACCCACGCGAAACGGCGTTACACAACCCCGATCCAGATGGCATCTGCAGGGATTGTTACACGCTGACGACATCAACGAGCGCGATTGCCGGCCGCGGACTTGCCGCCATCGCTGAAGCAGAGCGCCACACGCCCCTAGAGGAAGGGATGTCGCAGCTCGAGCTTGAAGTTACTACCCACGGCATTTTCGGCACACCAGAGCATCCCCTCATCGGTCCCCCCTCACAGCACCTTCAAGGCATGCCGCGCGGAACTGGCGTAGGCACCTTTGATGCCCATGGCGAGCTGCGACCCTACACCTACGAGAGGTTTCTGGCCATCTACTCTCATCGACGCGACTCATCGAAAAAACTCACCGCCGAGCAAGAGGAAGAATTGGCGCGCCGCGAAGCTAAGGAGCTTCGCCAGCAAAGCCTCGCAGAAGCACATGGGACCTTCGCTTGCGCCACCTGGGGAGCTGAGGATGAAGAAAGTGCCTCCAATGAAGGGGGGTGGGGGAGCGCTGGAGGATGGGGAACAAGTGACACTAGCGGCAAGGGAGACAACGGCGGAACCTGGGCCAACGCGAGCGACGGATGGGGTGCCGCAACTAGCGCCGACAATAGCGGCAGGGGTACTTTCCGCGAAGAACGAAAGGGGGGAGAGGATGAAGCTGAGGAAACTGAGGCAACACCTGTAGTCGTTCCTCTTGGTCGTCCCCCGTGTCACATTCCACTCGCACCACCTCCTCCTGACAACCCCCCACGTCGTGATCCATGGGACACCATCATCTGGGGCAACGAGCCGTCAACCCCGCGTCGCACCGTCTACGGACCTGCCCCTGAGCCACGCGAACCCACCTTCGTCCCTGGAACCATCCCCGGGACCAACATTCTGCTCTCTGAGATTCGCGACAGAGAGTTCTTGGCGCTGATGCTGACCACCACGCCGGAAGAAGAAGAAGCAGAGGGAGTAGCAGCAGAACCTGCTCCTGTACCTGACGAAGACCCTGAGGAAGCGCGCGCGCGCTACATTCGCACCTCCGGCTTTCGCGCTGACGTTACTCTCTGGCACCAGCGCCTCGGACACCCTTCACGCGCGACGCTGAAAAACTGCATCGACGCAGGCGTCTTCGCTCCTGGCGCACTCCTGCGCCCTGATGGCTCCGAAGTGAGAGGCGCGACACATCCGCGCAACTGCACCGTCTGCCCCGAAGCTGCGCTGAGCCACCAACCGTTCCCGCTGCTCGAACCTGGAACGAACCGCTACCCCAAGCTGCACAAGGTGTACAGCGATTTCCTGAATGTGGGGCATTGCGGAGTCGAGGACGAAATGTACACGCTCACCTTCATCGACGCTGGAACGCGCTACGTATGGGTCATGAACGTGGAGTCACGTGAGAGAGCCTACGAGGTGTTTCGCCTCTGGCTGGCGCACGCAGAGCGACAGTCTGGGAAGAAGCTGAAAATCTGGCAATCTGACGGCGCGGCAGAATTCAGGAGCAACCAGATGCAAACCTACCTCACGCAAAAGGGGATCGAGCACCACATTTCTCTCCCCTACACGCACCAGCAGCAGGGCGTAGCTGAGCGGACGAACCGCACGCTAATGACGAAGGTGCGCGCGCTGATGAAGCAGTCGAAATTGCCGTCGATCTACTGGACCTACGCAATGCACCACGCCGTGCGGGTGCACAACCTACTTTCAACCACCGCCATCACCGGCAATCTGTCCCCGCACGTCAAATGGACCGGGACCAAAGGGGATACCTCCATGCTGCGCGTATGGGGTGCATGGTTCAATACCGCCCGCCGACTTCAACCATCGGCAAATTCGCCAGCCGGGCGCGCTGGGGGATCCATCTCGGCATCAGTCACGAGTTCAAGGCATGGATCGTGCTGGACCTCCTCAGTCAGAAAATCGCTCACACTCGCGAAGTCATCTTCTACGAGCGCTTCTTCCTCGACCAGTTCCGCCGCGACGAAGAAACGAACGCGAACCGCGTCTATGCGAACGATGGGCACAGCTACGCAACGCCCGAAGACGAAGCCGCTGCAGCAATCTTGGAGCAGGACACGAGGGGCGAGTTCATGTGGGAAGAACGACGCAGCAGCGACTACGACGACGACGACGATTCCTCGGGAGGAGGAATGGGCGCAGCAGGCGGAAGCGGAACAGGCGGAAGCGGCAGAGGCACAGCACCACCAGCGCCTCCTGAACCAGAAAGCGATGACGACGACGTACAGGAAGTCATCCCGCAACGTCGCCACGACAGCACTATCTCAGGACTGCAGCTGCTCGGGCTTCACACCGCAACTTCGAAGGCGCCACGTGTCATCGAGCCCCGAAATCCGCGCGAAGCTCTTTCTGGACCACACAGCAAGGAATGGCGCGAAGCAATGGACGCAGAGATCAAGGCGCTGGAGTCACGAGACACCTGGGTGCTAGTCGACCGCGCGGCGATCAAAGGCGCAAGAATCCTCTCGGGGAAGTGGGTCTTCCGCGTGAAAACCGCAGCGGACGGAACGATCGAGCGCTTCAAGGCACGTTGGGTGGTTCGCGGCTACGATCAGAGGCATGGCATCGACTTCGACCAGACGTTCGCCCCAGTTAGCCGCCATACCTCCGTTCGAATCCTGCTCGCCATTGCAGCTGCAAGGCACCTACCACTCCGCCAGATCGACGTGAAGAACGCGTTCCTGTACGCGTTAGTGGATGCCGTGATCTACGTGGAACAGCCGCACACCTACGGCGGAGGGGACTCGCGCGTGTGCCAACTGCGAAAGTCACTCTACGGGATCAAACAGGCTCCGAGGCTGTGGCAGCAGTACCTGCACAACATCCTGCTTGAAATCGGATTCAAGTAGATGCCGCACGATCCAGGGATGTATCGCCGCGAATTCCGTGGGAAATACATTCTCCTCACGGTGTACGTCGACGACCTGCTTTACACAGGCTCAAACAACGAGCTTCTCGAGCAGTTCGAGAAGGCCTTGGCGGGGCGCGTCGACATCACGTGCAACTACGAGGTGAAGCAGTTTCTAGGCCTCCACATCTCCTACGCGCCTGAGGCCATTCATCTCTCAGCGGCTAAGTACGCAGAGGAGTTAGGGAAGCGGTTAAACATTTCACCTGCACCTCTCTCAACTCCCTACCGAACTCCCGGACCGAACCACAAACCCGACAACAAACCCCTATCCCCTGCTGGGATTCAGACTTACCAGCAGCAGTAAGGATGCCTCCTCTTCGCCTCTGTCACCTGCAGGCCAGACCTCTCGTACATCGCCAGTCAGCTGGCGCAGTATTCACGCAAACCAACGGCTGAGAATCTTCTGGATCTGCAGCGCGCCCTCCAGTTCTTCGTTTCAACGCCCAAGATTGGGCTGTGCTACTCAACTACACCAACTCCATCCTTCAACCTCATCGGCTATGTGGACGCCGATCACGCAGCAGACCCCGATAATCGACGGTCCAGGACTGGCTTCCTTTTCCGACTCGAGCCAACGGGACCAATCTCCTGGAACTCGCAGAAGCAGGAGCTGGTTGCCCTGTCGTCAGCCGAAGCGGAATTCATCGCAGCAACCGCAGCAGTTCGCGAAGGCCTCTACTTGCAGGAACTCCTGCAAGAGGCAAAGATTCCAGCTTCGCCCACATTTTGCCTTCACTGCGACAACCAGAGCGCAATTCGCATCGCGAACAAACCTGGCTTCGTCAACCGCACCAAGCACATTGCGCTACGGTACTTCTTCGTGAAGGATGAGGTGGACAAAGGCAAGGTCAACTTGACCTACTGCCCGACCGGTGACATGGCAGCAGACTTTCTCACGAAGCGACTGCCACGCCAGCAGTATCAGCACTGCTCCGAACTCAGCGGCGTGGTCAAGCAGGTCAAGTCGAGCTACGGCCAGGAGTGAAGGGGGGTGTTACGAATAGTAATACTTGAATATTACTGTGCACTCCTCACCGTAGCAAAGCCGAAGCACGCACTATCGAGAGTGAAGACGAAAAGGCAGAAGAAAGGCGAAGGGACAGACGGTTACGAGGAGCATCTGGACCGTCGGGCAGACAGCATCAGGCAGCAGCAGTGGCGAGGATTCTGCCCGAACAATTACGTAACCACTCGGAGTCGCACGGTTGGATTTCGCTGCAATAAGGGAATGTACCCCTTAGAGTACATGGCTAGTTAGGTCGTTTCGAATTCCCTTGTACTCATATTTATATTCCTTGTACCGCACGTTTTTTTAATTATTATCTCAAAGCATTTTACATTCACTTTGCTAATGAGGTCAAGGGCCCACCAACATCACTTCTCTGCGTGCGAACCTTCCTGAGTAGATCCTAGGCCACGATCAACTTCTGATCGCAACAATATGTACCCCAACTCACATCAATGACATCATCACTTCCTTTCTTAACATGGTATCACCTAGGTTCGGATCCTGTGGGATCCCGCTCCTCCCGACCTCGTTCGTCTTGCCCGAGCCTCTCGCCGGCCCGCTCTAGTCGCGTTCGTTCGTTACCGCTCGTTCCGCCGATCCACTGCTCTCGTAGCGTAGCGACCTTCTCCCCCCCCTCCCCCCTGCTGCCCGTCGCGTTTCCCCCCCTCTGCTGCCCGTCAAGTCGCGTTTCCCCCCCCCCGCTGCTCGTCGAGTCGCGTTTTCCCCCCTTCGCTGCCCGTCGAATCGCGCCTTCCCCGGCCCCCGTCGCGTCGCGCTCTCCTCGCCCGTCGTCCCGTCGTGCCCTCCCCCGCTACTCGTCGCGACGCGCCCTCCCCCCGCTGCCCTAAACGCCCGTCGCGTCGCGCCTGCCCGCCGTCGCGTCCCTACCCCCGCCCTACGCGCCCGCCGCGTCGTCCCTACACCCGCGCGCCCGCTGCGCCAGCGCCTCCCCGTGCCCTACGCCCTACGCCCGTCGCCCGTAGCCTCCCTACGCCCTGCGCCCGCGCCTCCCCGCGCCCTGCACCCGTTACCTCCCCACGCCCTGCGCCCTGCACCCGCGCCTCCCCGCGCCCTGCGCCTGAGTGCTCGTTGCGCCCGTATCTACGCACGCCCGCCCTTTGCCCGCTGTGCTGTCTTGTCTCTTTCTGCACGCGTGCCTGCTTGCTCGCGCTGCCACGTCTGCTCGCTTTCTCCGCCGATGCGCCTGCTTGTTAGGCCTGCTGCGAGCCCTCCCTCTGCTCTACTACGCGTCTTGTCGCTCGCACTTCCCCTATGGCGACTCCTAGAGTTCTTCGTTTTGACGCTGATGGTCGACCCCTCGAGTTCTCGGTCTGGCTCCTGCGCGCGCGTCGCCTTTTAGAGAGTCAGGTCCAGGCGGCTGAGTCCCTCTGGGCGCACGCTACTGGTGACCTTCCTGCGCCCGACGACCCTATGCCTTTAGGCTCTGCCCCTGACGACGCTGCTAGAGCCCGCTTTGCCAGCCAACGTGCTGACCTAACGGCGTGGAAGTCGCGTGACGCTGCGGCCTGCATTGCTCTTAGCAGCCTCCTCCCTGAGTCTGAGGAGGCCCACTTCACTCAGGTTCGCACTGCTAGTGAGTTCCTGACTGCGATTAAGGCCCGCTACGCTACTCCCACCACTGTCTCTCTTGGTCGACTCTTCCTACCATTCCTGTTCCCTGACCTCGCCTCGTTTGAGCACTCTGCTGACTTGATTGCTCACCTCCGCTCCCTTGATTCTAGCTACCGCGCTGCCTGCACTGACGCACAGCTTGCACTGCTCCCTCCCCCCATGGCGATTACTATCTACTTCATCGCCACTAGCCTCCCTCACCGCCTTGCCTCAGTCCGTGACACGCTTCTTCTGAAGCACCCTAGTGAGCTCACTATTGAGGTCCTTGAGTCTGCGCTCAAGGACGTCGAGAGCAACCTCCGCTCCGTAGCCTCCGCCTCTGGTGATTTGCCCCCTCCACTGTTCCACGGGTGCACTGTCCCTCAGCTGCCCACCTTTACAGCCTCTCTCGCCACTGCTGCTACTGACGTGACCGCAGCTGCTGTTATGACTTCTTCGCGGTCTCGAGGTAGAGGTGGTAAGAAGGGCGGTCAGGGTTCAGGTGGCGGCGGCGGTGGAGGCATTGGCGGTGGAGGTGGCGGGGTTGGCGTGTCGACTAGTGGCGGCGGGAGTGCTGGAGAGGCATCTCGTGCAGCGGCTGGTGACCCCGCTACTGCAGCTGGTGGAGGCGACGCCCGGGCTCGTCAGCCACCTTCTGGTCTGCCGGCCGCGGCGGGTGGAGCAGCGGCGTGGTACCTGGCCCAGCGGCAGCAGCAGCCCCTCCCCCTGCAGCAGTCCCCGCAGCAGCAGTGGCAGCAGCAGATTTCGGGGCCAGGACAGCGTCAGCCTCAGCGAGGTGTTGTTCACCCTTCGTGCACCTATCAGCTTTTGACAGGTGCTTGCCGAGGCCAGCCTTGTGGTCGCACCCACCCTCCTGGTTCGTGCTTTGCTCAGCTCACTGACACGGTTCGCTTGGCCTACGGCGTTGGAGGCCCTGCTCCTGACTGGTTTCCTCTTGTTCAGACGTACGGCCCTGCCCTTTGGGGCATGTCAGCTTCTCAGTTGCTTGATCTCTTAGGTACTCCTCATGCTATGTATGCTGTTGTTGACTCTAGTGCTTTTGACTCTGTTTACTCGAGTGTTGCTAGCTTAGGTGCTTGTCTTGCTGAGTTGCCTCTTGCTAGTGTAGGCACTTGTGTAGACACTAGTCCAGGAGCTCGTTCGGAGGACGCTTCGCTGTCTTTCACTTTGGACTTTGGGGCTTCGCACTGCTTCTTCAGGGACCACACGACACTTACTCCGCTTCCTGCGCCAGTCTCTGTGGCACTGGCTGATCCCACCTCGGGACCAGTCACTGCTCGCTACACTACTACTCTTCCGTGCCCTGCTGTTCCTTCTGGGTCTCTGACTGGCTTCCATGTCCCCTCGTTCTCGAGGAACTTGGTGGGCGTGAGGCCTCTTGTGAGTCAGCACGTGGGTGTGTGGATTGAGCCATTTGGTGAGACGGCGGTTTGTGTTGACGGAGACACTTACGCGCCTCTTGCCACCTTTACAACGGAGCCGGGCTCAGGTCTCTACACACTTCACACTGACCCTGGTTTGCAGCAGCAGCAGCAGCAGCGACTCCTGCCCCTGGCCCCGCTTACTTCCCCAAGTCCGGTCCCTGCGTCTCACCAGGTTGCTGCGTCCCCCCAGGTAGCTGTGTCTGGTCAGGTTCCCGTGTCTGGTCCAGTTGCTGCGTCGTGCTCCTACCGGTCGCTTGCACACCCCACCGTTCTGTGGCACCACCGGACGGGGCACCCGTCCCTCCCTCGTCAGCGCGCTATGTCTCGTCAGCGTCTTGTCTTAGGCCTCCCGCGTGTCTTGCCGTCGCTGCCGCCTTCGCTTGCACCGCCGTGCGGTCCCTGCGTCGAGGGTGGGCTGCGCGCCACCCCTCACTCCTCCTCCCTTCGTCCGGCCACCGAGCCTTTTGAGACGCTCCACTTGGACGTCTGGGGCCCCGCCCCTCGCCTTGGCCCTGAGCGCGAGCATTTCTTTTTGGTGGTCGTTGACGACTACTCCCGCTATACCACAGTGTTCCCCCTGGCGAAGAAGTCTGAGGTGACTTCTATGCTGATCAGGTGGTTGCTTACCACTGAGGGCACTCGTGGTCGTCGTGTCGGCTGTCTTCACTCTGACCGTGGGGGTGAGTTTCGCTCCGGCATTCTCGCTGGATTCTGTCGCGACCAGGGCATTCGTCACTCCTGGACGCTTCCAGAGTCCTCACAGCAAAATGGGGTTGCTGAGCGCCGCATAGGCTTGGTCATGGAGATCGCCCGCACCTCCTTGACTCACGCCCGTGCCCCCCATTTTCTGTGGCCCTACGCGGTTAGGTACGTCGCTCACCAGCTGAACCTCCGGCCACGCGTCTCTCGGCCAGAGGCTTCACCGACCAGTCTTTGGACCGGGTCCCCTGGTGTTGCGTCGAGGTTTCGTGTCTGGGTAGCTTGGCTCTTGTCCGCGACACTTCCGCGGACAAGCTCTCGCCTCGCGCCGTTCCCTATGTCTTCCTTGGTTTCCCTGAGGACTCCTCTGACTTCACCTTTTACCACCCTCCCTCTCACCGGTACTTTGACTCCCGTGACGTCCGTTTCGAGGAGTCCACCCCCTACTACGTCAGGTACCCCAGTCTGATTGAAGAGGATTCGAGGCCGCAAAGGGAGGCATGGTCTCGAATCAGGTCGAACTGAGGACGCGATGTCAATGAAGGCGCAGCTTGAATTGAAGGGCATTTGAGGGGGGAGAGGAGTTTCAGATGCAACGTGCGACATTGTAGTTTATGGGCTACAAAGTTATGGTTATACAAGCAATCACAACATCTCATACAAAATATAGCTTTTACAAATACAAAACAAGTGTAACGCCAGAATGCTACAGCCGAGCCAATTATGAGTTCGAACGAGGGCCCACAGGACCATACTGGAGGGCCCCGAAACATAAGGAGGACAAGCCCCTTGGAATCAGCAGCTGAACATGGGCAGAATATTGGGGAAGCCTTTGACGAACCCGCCACCAACGAGGCCACCGGATTTCCTGGTCGACTTGGTGAGAACAGCGGTGTAGTAATCCGACACGACACCCTTATCCACAGCCTGCAGCACCTCCAGGATGGTCCCGCTGCCGCCACGTGGCTTGATCTTCTCAATGGCCGTCAGCTTGAAGTCGAGCTTGTACGAGCCGCCGCCGCCGCTCCACGGCTTGTTGATGTACCACGAGACGCCCGTGTTGCTGCCGAACTTGCCCTTTCCAATCACGATCCCCACCGGGGGTTCGGGTAACTCGCTGACCTCCGCAGTCACCTGCAGGTCGAACGACTCGTCGTCGCTGCCCCTGCGATCGAGAAACGCGCGGGAGAGAGGAACGTGAAAGTTAGGGAAAGGCGGGGATGCGAGCTGGGAAGCAAGGCGGCGGAGTGGTGGCGGAAGGGCGTGGTGGAATGGTGCGGAGAGGGGAACGGCAAGCGGAATGGCGCAGGCAAAATGACACAGCGAAGCAGGGTAGCGAAATGGCGTAGCGAAAAAGGACACAGCGAAAAAGCGTAGCGAAATGGCGCAGCCAAATGGCAGAGCGAAGAAGCGTAGGCGTACTTGTACTCCTTGATGGTGAGTCTGCCAGTGGGCAGCGACTTGGAGGACTTGCCGCCCTTCTTCGACTGCGTCTGCTGCTTGTCCGTCAAGTCCCAATTCGAGTACAGCACGCCTGTGAGAACGTGTGACAACGTACGACGAACCAGGGAAAGGCGCATTGATCAGTACAACGGGTTGCGAGCGGAAGGCAGCACGTAGTGACAGGGAGCGAGTTTGGAGCACGACGAGGGCGGGAAGAGTGCGGAAGAATGGCGGGAGGAGGGCGGAGATGGTTGAGCGGCGCACTCACATTTCGGTCGGGCGGCGAGAGTGAGGAGCGCGGACGCAAAGAGCAGCCCGAGGACGAGCGCGCCTGTAAGGGGGATAGGGGCGCGGAGGGGCACACAGCGATGAGTATGGGCAGTGACGGCACTTATGCGAGCCGCAGAGAGCGGAGGAGCGAGAGTAAGGGCATCTCAGGTTACAGGCTGGAACATTTTGGTGACAGAGCGAGGGCATTGCTGTTGTCAGTGTGACTGCCGAGGATTCAGAATGATTTTGATGGAGAATTTTGTTGACGACCGCAAATACTGACGAGATCGAGATGCACGAAGGTTGAAAATGAGAGCACTTTTGAGTCAAATTGAAATAGCGATAAAAATTTTGGAGTGAGCAATCCACTCACCTTTTGGGGAAACTAGAGGAGCCATGGTGACTATGCAATGTAGGCCACGACTATGAAACTCTTGGTGACGTTTGTAGACGAGTGACAATTGGATGGCTAAGAAGCGATGGTAGAAAATATATTGATCCTCAGATATGGAGAGCTTTTTTATACCGTCCTGCCCCTGGAGTCCCCGGGGCCTGCTCACGACACGACACGAAGCGCGTGCTCAAGGTGGGTAGCTTGTAAAAGCTGGGGCAGCGACGAGGGCCGTGGAGGAGAGTGGAGGCACTGGTGAAGTTGGTCACTGGAGTGGGGATGGTGGACGGAGGGCGAAGTCGGGACGCAGTGGGGATGGGGTTGAAGGTGGGGGTGTGGGTAGCGTGGTATTGTGCCCTCGCCCGCTCTTCCGATCTTCGTGCGAGCCTGATTTTTTCTGGCACGAACATCGCTGCATTGGGATGTGAGGGGCAGAAGCAGAATTGCCTGAGACTCGCTGGGGGATGTTCGTGCGCGACGTGGAAAATTTCCGAAGCGCGTCGAAGGAGGAGGAGGTTTTTAGGAGAGTTTTGCTTAATTCTACGGATTCCTGATTTGTTTTATTTTTGCTACGTGGCGAGCCTATGATCGCGTGAACGCGATCTGTTTTGTTGTTATCACAAACCTCAAGAGAAAATGAGTTAAGTTCTGTATACTGCGCTGCCCGGGGGCAAAAATAAAACCCATTTGGGCCTGGCATGCGTTAGGGAGGCATCAACCCTAAACACCTTGCCTCTAGGTGTTTAAGGTTGATGCATTCCTAACGCATGCCTTACCTATAGGGATTTTATTTTTGCCCGCGGGCAGCGGAATTCAGAACTGAACTAAAAATCGCTTGAAGATTGTGATAACAATAAAACAGATCGCGGCTCACGTGGTCATAGGCTCGCCACGTGGCATAAATAAACCAAACCATGCTTTCGTGAGATTGAGCAAAATTCTTGTTTTTAAGGCACCAGTGGTTGATGCTCTGACGCGTCGCACTCGCTGACGACGCCCATGCAGGGATGTTCGCAGAGAGTTGCAGTACAGGCGAAATGCTGCGAGAAGGCAGCAGCCATCGTTCACATGTCAACTTCACTACAGTCAGATGGGCAGCGAAAGAAACTCCAGGACTGTTCGTGCTCTGCCACTTACCCAGTCGTGAGGGTTACCTGGTTCTCAGCAGTATTTGCATTTATTGAAGTCAAGAATCAATCCTCCAAACACAACCCACACGAGTTCGTAACTTGCAAGAAGAGTGCACTTATGCGATATGAGGACTAACTTACAGGGTAACGTAAAAACAAAACAATTACAGTCATTTTACTGACCAGTTAGCCTATGAGGTTTACGATGATCATGCAGTGGGATGGTGTGAAAAAACCCGGGGTGAGATCATGCAGGAGGTTAACCTCAGATGGAGGTTTACGATGGTGCCCGACACAGGAAGGTTTTCAGCTCCAAACGCACACAATCGTGCAACTGACCCCCTTTGAAGCGGGCCCCTCCGGGGCAGGCCCTCAGAATTCAGACTTTTTTCTCTGATTTGGACTTTTTTCTCTGATATTTCAGATTTTTTTTCCTGTGTACTCTGGTAAAATCAGACTTTTCTGGGCCTCAACTCTGTAATTTTCAGACTTTTTTAATGCTAACTCTGAGAGTTCAGAATTTTCTGAGAGTGTACTCTGATAATTCGGAGTACAAACGCGTCCTTGACGGGTAATTCGGACTTACGGGTCACAGCAGATTCGTACTGACACAGCAAATCCGAGTCTTACAGCACTAGATTTTCGCCCAATCATAGGAAAATCTCCCTGACACAAAAGATTTGCGCTGTCAGAGTACAACAATCTTCGCCAATCACAGCAAAATCGCCCTGACATTGCAGATTCGCCCTGACACATATATCCGCCCTGTCAGAGCATGTTTCGATAGCAGATGAATGAAACATTGAATACACTTCCGATGAAACATAGAATACATTGCTTTTGAATGATCAGACTTTTGTTTTAAGACACTATGAAATTTCAGCCTTTTTTCTATACCATGTCTGAGATTTTCAGACTAAAACTGTGTACTAGTCTGACGAATCAGACAGGCCAAAAACGAATCTGAGGGCCTGCTCCGGGGCGTTTAGAGCCATTTTCTCTCGAAAACGTGAAACGATCCGCACAGGTGTAGAAAAATGCAAATCACCCAGGGTTTTTTCGCACCGTCCCGCTTGTCATACCCACACGCGCCATTCAAGATGGTTTTCAGCTCCAAACGCACACAAACGTGCGACCGACCCCCTTTGAAGCGGGCCCCTCCGGGGCGTTTAGAGCCATTTTCTATCGAAAACGCAAAACGATCCACACAGGTGTAGAAAAATGCGAATCACCCAGGGTTTTTTCGCACCGTCCCGCTTGTCATACCCCCATGTCAAACTTATATTATATAGCGTGTCTATGTTATAGTGGGGTAGACACTATGGGGTACAGTTTCCTAGGGTTTCCTACTTGTACCCAACCTTGTGCTAGTTCATTCATTCCTCATTTTTAACATGGTATAGAGCAGGTTCCCTAGTGGGAACGCTTCCTTGGGCCCACCACTGAAATTTTCCTCTCTCACCGGACGCCAGTCGCTCCTGCCCGAGGCGCGCCTTTTTCGCAGCCCTTTCCAGGCCCCTAGTGGCCCCTAGCGGCCTCGTCGCCGCCCTCCACGCGGCCCCGTTGCCGCCCCTAGCGGCCCCGTCGCCGCCTCTCACCCTACACGGCCCCGTCGCCGCCCCTACGCGGCCCCGTCGCCGCCCCTACGCGGCCCCGTCGCCGCCCCTACGCGGCCCCGTCGCCGCCCCTACGCGGCCCCGTCGCCGCCCCTACGCGGCCCCGTCGCCGCCCCTACGCGGCCCCGTCGCCGCCCCTACGCGGCCCCGTCGCCGCCCCTACGCGGCCCCGTCGCCACCCCTACGCGGCCCCGTCGCCGCCCCTAGCGGCCCCGTCGCCGCCCCTATCGGCCCCGTCGCCGCCTCTCACCCTACGCGGACCCGTCGCCGCCCCCTACGCGGCCCCGTCGCCGCCCCTAGCAGCCCCGTCGCCGCCCCTAGCGGCCCCGTCGCCGCCCCTAGCGGCCCCGTCGCCGCCTCCCACCCTACGCGGCCCCGTCACCGCCCCTAAACGGCCCCGCTGCCGCTCCTAAGCGGCCCCGTCGCCGCCCCTAAGCGGCCCCGACGCCGCCTCTACGCGGCCCTGTCGCCGCCCCTAGCGGCCCCGTCGCCGCCCCCCCTTCCTACGCGGCCCCGTCGCCGCCACTACAGCGGCCCCAACGCCGCCTCTACCGAGCGGCCAAGCAGCAGAGCCGCCGAGCAGCCCAGCAGCAGAGCCGTCGAGCCGCCCAGCAGCCGAGCCGCCAAGCAGCCGAGCCGCCCAGCAGCCGAGCCGCCGAGCCGCCCTGCAGGCGAACCGCCGAGCCGCCCGACAGCCGAGCCGCCGAGCCGCCCGACAGCCGAGCCGCCCAGCACCCGAGCCGCTGAGCCACCGAGCCGCCCTGCCGTCGAGCCGCTACCAGTCCTACCGGCGCGCCCCAGCCCTACTTACACGTACTGGTAAGCTCACTCCTTGCTAGACCTCTGCAGTCATGGCTACCCCCATTGTTCTTACCTTTGACACTGAGGGTCGTGCTGTTGACTTTGAGGTCTGGGTCGATGACCTCTAGCTGTTCCTCCAGTGCGATAGGGCAAACGGCCTCTCTCTGTTCGACCTCAACTCTGGTGCCTCCCCTGCCCCGCCTGCTACTGCTGACAGCACTGTTCGCTCACAGTGGGCGACACACGATGCTGCTGCCCGTCTTGCTGTGCGTCGCCACTTACCGACCATTGAGCGTGCACACTTTAGCCAGTACAAGATTGCTCAGACCTTGTACGACGCTGTAGTTGCACGCTACTCTTCCCCTGCCACTGCTGCAGTGAGCCGTCTCATGCTACCGTACCTCTTCCGTGACCTTGCTGCCTTTCCCACAGTCGCTGACCTCATTACGCACCTCCACACTAGTGACACTCGCTACCGCGCTGCGCTTCCTGCTGAGTTCTGCGCCAAGAACCCCCACCCCCCCATGTACATCACCCTCTACTACATAGTCACCCGGCTCCCTAACTCTCTTCGCTTAGTCAGGGACCACTTCCTCTCAGTTTGCCCCACCACTCTCACCGTCGACCTCCTCGAGGAGCGCCTCCTAGCAGCAGAGAAGAGCATAGTAGCTGTAGGAGCCTCTCGTGGTGACCCTCGCACCCCTGTCTTTGAGGGGTGTTCCCCCTCCCCCCTCTTGCCCTCTGTTGCTTCTGCTGCTGCTGCCAACCTCGTTGGTTTCTACGGGGTCGGCGCTGCGTCTGCCCCGAGCAAGAGGCGCCGCACCGGCAAGGGCAAGGGGGGCAAGGGAGCTGGAGGGGCTAGCGGGGGCGGTGGAGGTGGTGGTGGCGGCAGTGGAGGGGGTGGGGGTGGTGGTGGGAGTGGTGGTGGGGTTGTCGGCGGCGGTGGCAGCAGTGGAGGCGGAGGAGGCGGTGGTGGTGGCAGAGGGAGCGGAGGTGGCGTAGGCGGCGGAGGCGCCGGCGGCGGCAGCGGCGGTGGAGCTGCTCGTGACTCTTCGCAGAGGAGTGGGTCCGGTGGTGGTCCGCGCCAGCAGCAGCAGCGCAGTCGTGAGACCCTGTCCCCTCAGAAGCTTCGTGAGTGGTACGCTGCGCGTCAGCGCGGTGGGGGTACTGGTCCCTGCACTTACGTTCTCCGTACCGGCGACCACGCTGGTGAGCAGTGCGTGGGCCCGCACTCCACCCAGCGCTGCTTCGGCCGCCTGACGGACGCGTGGCGTCACCAGTTCCCTGAGGCGTCAGAGATCCCTCGCTGGGGAGATCAGTCTAGGGCGGGGGTTGCCATCTTTGATCTTGACTATGATGCTATTCTTGCTGCCATGTATGCTGTGACTGTTAGTGTTGAGGGTGACTGTTACCTGTGTGTTCCGCCTGACCCGGGCATTGAGGGTGCTGCTCTAGGTGCTGGTGAGGCTGCTGCTCTCGGTGCTAGTGCGTCCGCTGCCCCAGGTGCTAGTGCGTTTGCTGCCCCAGGTGCTGGAGAGTCTGCTCTCTCAGGTACTACGTCGTCTCAGGCCTTACACACCTTCACCCTTGACTCGGGTGCTTCCCGCTCCTTCTTTCGCGACCGCACCACGCTTACGCCGCTCAGTCAGCTGGTTGCAGTCTCCTTGGCGGACCCCTCTGGGGGTTCTGTCCTTGCTAGCTTCTCCACTGTCTTACCGTGCCCGGCAGCCCCCTCTGGCACCCTGTCAGGTCTCTACCTCCCCTCGTTCTCTACGAACTTTGTGAGTGGAGCTGACCTACAGGATAGGGGGGTTGACCAGTTCACTCCTGCGGGTCAGCGGATGACCCACTGCACGTGTGCTCGGACAGGCCGACACTTGGCCACGTTCACCCGTCGGCCAGGGTTGAGCCTGTACACACTTACTACTGAGTCTCCTCCGGCTGCTGCGTCTGGTCAGGTAGCTGCGTCCAGTCAGGTGTTTGCTGCAACGTCCAGGTATTGTCTTGAGTCTGCTCCCTGCTCGTGTCGTCTCCTGTCCCACCAGACTCTCCTTTGGCACCACCGCCTTGGTCACCCCTCCCTGCCTCGCCTCCGAGGCATGGCCTCCTGTGTCCTTGTCTCTGGTCTCCCCCGGTTTCTCCCTCCCCTACCTCCGGGGCCCGCCCCTACTTGCGTCCCCTGCGTTGAGGGGCGACAGCGCGCCGCCCCTCACTCCTCCGAGCTTCCTCCGACGGAGGCTCCACTGCAGACTCTTCACATGGACGTGTGGGGCCCCGCCCGCGTCCGTGGACAGGGGCACGATCGTTACTTCCTGTTGGTGGTTGACGACTACTCGCGTTACACCACAGTCTTCCCCTTGCGCAGCAAGGGCGACGTCACTGAGGTGTTGATCGACTGGATCCGCGCAGCTCGTCTCCTGCTCAGAGAGAGTTTCGGCTCGGACTTTCTTGTTCTGCGTCTGCACTCTGACAGAGGCGAGGAGTTTTCCTCTGCCCATCTGGGAGCCTTCTGTCGAGCACAGGGCATCCGCTAGACCTTCACGCTTCCGGCCTCTCCGTAGCAAAATGGGATTGCTGAGCGCCGCATTGGCATGGTCATGGACGTCGCTCGTACGTCCATGATCCATGCGGCTGCCCCCCATTTTCTGTGGCCGTTTGCAATTCAGTACGCAGCGCATCAGCTCAACTTCCAGCCCCGGGTCTCCTTGCCAGAGACCTCCCCCACCCTGCGGTGGACGGGGAAGGTTGGCGATGCGTTTGCGTTTCCGGTCTGGGGATCTCGGGCGTTTGTTCGCGACTTGTCTGCGGACAAGCTGTCCCCCCGTGGTGTTCCCTGCGTCTTCCTTGGCTTCCCCCCTGACGCGCCTGGTTGGCAGTTTTACCACCCCACCTCGCGCCGTGTTCTGTCCTCCCAGGACGTCACCTTTGACGAGTCGGTGCCTTACTACCGTCTCTTCCCCTACCGCACTGCGCCCCTCCCTCCGCCGCCGCTCTTCCTTGCTCCAGGTCCTCCCCCGGTAGACCCCCTCCCCCCTCAGGGTCCTGCCCCGCCAGGTGTGTTCCAGGTAGACGCAGTCGAGCCTATCGAGGTAGCTGTTGACTCTGGTGCTGCTAGAGGTGCTGAGCCTGCGGGTGCCGGGTCTGGAGGTGCTGAGCCTGAGGGTGCGGAGCCTGGGGGTGCTGAGTTTAGGGGTGCGGAGCCTGGGGGTGCTGAGCCTGGGGGTGCTGAGTCTTGGGGTGCTGAGCCTGGGGGTGCTGAGTCTAGGGGTGCTGAGCCTGGGGGTGCTGGATCTGCTCGTGTGGCCTTACCCGATGCTTCTTCGAGGAAGGAGCCACTCTCTCCGCAGGAGGTGCGCGAGTGGTTTGCCCGGCGCTGGAGCCGTGCTGCTGGAGCTGGAGGTACTACTGTTGCTGCTGGTGCTGCTGGAGGTACTGCTGCAGCTACTGGCGGTACTGGAGCTACCGGTCCTGCTGGAGTTGGTGCTAGTGGAGCTGCTGGAGTTGGATCTGCTGGGGGAGTTGGCGCTGGTGGTGCTGCTGGCGCTGGTACGTCTGAGTGTGCTGGAGTTGGCGCTGTTGGAGCTGGAGGTGCTGTTGGCGCTCGTGCTGCCGCTGGAGGTACTAGTGCTGTCCCTGCTGGTTCTGGAGGCGCTGCGCGGCCGAGGCCGTACTTCGTTCCGCTCCTTGAGCTGGTTCTTGGTCTTCCGCCTTCTACTGGTCCTGCCCCTCCCTTAGCGTATCCACCGCCTGTCCAGTCGCAGTCCCAGTTACAGCCCGCCTCCCCCCTGCCTGCTCCTTCTCCCTACACTGGTCCTACTGGAGGTCTTGCTGAGAGTCGTGAGCCTGTGTCTCGTCGTGCAACGCCTGTTCGTGCTGCTCGCACTAGTCGTCGTGGTTCGCGTCAGCGTCCTCCCCCTGTCCCCGGCACGCACCGGATGTCTCTGCGTCCTTCCACTGCTCCTCTGCGTGTCCCATTGCCGTCTCCTCCAGAGTCCTCTCTTCCTATTTTTGCTGACCCGGAGTCTGACTCTCTTCGTGCTGCCAGTCCTTCTGTCACGCGTCTCCTGGCTACTGTTGTCACTGACCCTTCCTTTCAGTCCACTACTGCGTCTGCCAACTTCGCTGCTCGTTGTCGTCTAAACTACGCTGCTAGTCTTGTTGCTGAGTCTGAGTCTGTCTGTCCTCTGTCCGTCGGGGGTGAGTGTGCCCTTCGCACGAACGTCCTCGAGGACAGGCAGGAGGAGTTCCAGTGTTTTGTTGCTGCTTTGCCTCATCTCGTGTCCACGCTGATTTCCCTTGAGGGAGACCCGGATGCACCAGACATCCCGACTCCTCGATCGTACGCTGAGGCGATCGAGGGTCCCTACTCCTCTCAGTGGCAATCAGCCATGGACGCAGAGATGGCTTCCTGGAAGTCCACACTCACCTACGTCGACAAGGTTCCCCCACCTGGGGCGAACATCGTCAGTGGCATGTGGATTTTCAGGGTGAAGTGGCCGCCGGGTTCTCCGCCTGTCTTCAAGGCGCGTTACGTGGCTCGAGGCTTCAGTCAGCGGCAGGGAGTTGACTACTTTCAGACCTTCTCTCCCACCCCGAAGATGACCACTCTTCGGGTGCTGCTGCACATAGCCGCTCAGCGCGACTACGAGCTTCACTCTCTTGACTTTAGCACAGCTTTTCTGCAGGGCAGCCTGCACGAGGAGATCTGGCTGCGCCGCCCACCTGGCTTCACTGGGTCGTTTCCTCCTGGTACCCAGTGGAGCCTCCGGCGGCCAGTCTACGGTCTCCGCCAGGCGCCACGTGAGTGGCACGACACACTGAGGACTACACTTGCGGCTCTTGGGTTTGCTCCTTCTACAGCCGACCCGTCGCTGTTTCTGCACACCGACACCTCTTTGCCGCCGTTCTACATCCTCGTGTACGTCGACGACTTGGTCTTTGCCACAGCTGACACTGCTGGACTCGCCCACGTGAAGTCCGAGCTGCAGAAGAGACACACGTGCACAGACCTGGGTGAACTGCGCAGCTACCTTGGCTTGCAGATCACCCGGGACAGAGCACAGCGCACCATTACCCTGACTCAGTCACACATGGTGCAGCAGGTCCTTCAGCGCTTCGACTCCACATACTCCTCGACTCAGGCCACTCCTCTGTCTACTCGCCACTCGCTCTCAGCTCTGCCTTCGGATGAGTCCGTAGAGCCGAGTGGCCCGTACCCAGAGCTTGTTGGCTGCCTCATGTACCTGATGACCTGCACACGACCTGATCTTGCATACCCTCTTAGCATCTTGGCACGCTATGTTGCTCCTGGGAGACACCGACCAGAGCACATGGCTGCAGCGAAGAGGGTGTTGCGCTACTTGTGCAGTACGTCGGGCATGGGGCTAGTGCTTGGAGGGCGATGTCGAGTGGTCCTCACAAGTCACGCAGACGCTTCTTGGGCTGACGACCAGGCTACGCAGCGGTCGTCACAGGGTTACACCTTCAGCCTTGGCTCCGGCTTTGTTTCGTGGCGGTCTACCCGCTCGTCTTCTGTTCTCGGCTCCAGTTGTGAGGCTGAGATCTACGCGGGGGCCATGGCTGCATAGGAGCTACGCTGGCTCACCTACCTGCTGACTGACCTAGGAGAGCCGCCTCGTTCTCCTCCAGTTCTGTACGTAGACAACAACGCCATGCTGGCCTTGTGTCGGGAGCACAGACTGGAGCACAGAACGAAGCACATTGCTCTTCGCTACTTCCTTGCTCGTGAGCTGGAGCAGCGTGGTCAGCTGCGCCTTGCTTACGTGGCCTCTGAGGCCAACACGGCTGATATCTTTACCAAGGCACTTCCGCCTGGTGATCATCAGCGCTTCTGTACTATGCTAGGTCTTGTGCCTACTTGGCCTCACTTGCTAACTCCTTAACCTTGCTTGTACTGTGATCTTTCTAAACCTGCACTTGCTTGTTTAGCTTTATATATGATCTTGCATGTGAACTGGCCTTTTGGCCTTGCTCTTGTGCTCGGATTGTGTGGTGACGTTGTGATCCACCCTGAGCTTGCTTTGCTTGACTGGTCTTGTGACCTCTTGTTCTCCCCCACTTTGCCTATGGGGGTGTGTCAAACTTCTATTATATAGCTTGTCTAGGCTATAGTGGGGTAGACACTATGGGGTACAGTTTCCTAGGGTTTCCTACTTGTACCCAACCTTGTGCTAGTTCATTCATTCCTCATTTTTAACACCCCTTGCACCATTCAAGATGGTTTTCAGCTCCAAACGCACACAAACATGCGACCAACCCCCTTTGAAGCGGGCTCCTCCGGGGCGTTTAGAGCCATTTTCTTTCGAAAACGCGAAACGAACCGCACAGGGGTAGAAAAATACGAATCACCCGTGGTTTTTTCACACGGTCCCGCTTGTCATACCCCCACGCATCATTCAGGAAGGTTTTCAGCTCCAAACGCACACAAACGTGCGACCGACCCCCGTTTGAAGTGGGCCCCTCTGGGGCGTTTAGAGCCATTTTCTCTCGAAAACGCGAAACGATCCGCACAGGTGTAGAAAAATGCAAATCACCCGGGGTTTTTTCGCACCGTCCCGCTTGTTATACCCCCACGCACCATTGAGGGTGGTTTTGAGCTCCAAAGGCACACAAACATGCGACCGACCCCCTTTGAAGCGGGCCCTAAAATGGCTCTAAAATGGCTCTAAACGCACAGGAGGGGCCCGCTTCAAAGGGGGTCGATCGCACGGTTGTGTGCCTTTGGAGTTGAAAACCATCCTGAACAGTGCGTGGGGGTATGACAAGCGGGACCGTGCGAAAAAAACTCCGGTTGATTCGTATTTTTCTAATCCTGTGCAGATTGTTTCGCGTTTCTTAGAGAAAATGGCTCTAAACGCCCAGGAGGGGCCCGTTTTAAAGGGGGTCGGTCACACGTTTGTGTGCCTTTGGAGCTGAAAATGATCCTGAATGGTGTGTGGGGGTATGACAAGCGGGACGGTGCGAAAAAACCCTGGGTGATTCTCATTTTTCTACACCTGTGCGGATCGTTTCGCGTTTTCGAGAAAAAATGGCTCTATACTCCCCGGAGGGGCCCACTTCAAAGGGGGTCGGTTGCACGTTTGTGTGCCTTTGGAGCTGAAAATCATCCTAAATGGTGCATGGGGGTATGACAAGCAGGACGGTGCGAAAAAACCCCGAGTGATTCGCATTTTTCTACACCTTTGCGGACCGTTTCGCATTTCCGAGAGAAAATGGCTCTAAACGCACAAGAGGGGTCCCCTCCAAAGGGGGTCGGTCACACGTTTGTATGCATTTGGAGCTAAAAACCATCCTCAATGGTGCGTGGGGGTATGACAAGCGGGACGGTGCGAAAATACCCAGGGTGATTTCCATTTTTCTACACCTGTGCGAATTGTTTCGCGTTTTCGAGAGAAAATGGCTCTAAACGCCCTGGAGGGGCCCGCTTCAAAGGGGGTCGGTCACATGTTTGTGTGCGTTTGGAACTGAAAACCTTTTTGAATGGTGCGTGGGGGTATGACAAGCGGGACTTGTGGAAACAAAGAACGAGAATGGAATGACTATGAACGAGGTCAGTACAAATAGGAAACCCTAATTGGGTTGTACCCCCTATGGGATACCCCACTATAGCCTACACAATAGTATAAGCTATGTAGTTCTGACACACCCCCATAGGCAAAGTGGGGAGAACAAGGGGTCACAAGACCAGTCAAGCAAAACAAAGCAAAGCTCAGGGTGGATCACAAAGTCACCACACATTCCGAGCACAAGTTCAAGGCCACATGGCCAGTTCACATGCAAGATCATATATATAGAGATATACAAGGGACAAGCAAGCAAGAGCAAGAGTATATATAGGCGAAGGTACAAGCAAGGTCAAGAGGAGAGCAAGTGAGGCAAGACAGGCACAAGACCCAACTGCGTGCAACAACGCTGATGATCACAAGGCGCAAGTGCCTTGGTGAAGACATCAGCAGTGTTGGCCTCAGAGGCCACGTACGCAAGTCGCAACTGTCCACGCTGCTGTAGCTCACGAGCAAGAAAGTAGCGGAGAGCAATGTGCTTCGTTCTGTGCTCCAGTCGCTGCTCTCGACACAAGGCCAGCATGGCCTTGTTGTCTACGTACAGGACTGGAGGAGAACGAGGCTGCTCTCCAAGGTCGGTCAACAGGTAGGTGAGCCAGCGTAACTCCTGTGCAGCCATAGCCCCGGCGTAGATCTCAGCCTCACAACTGGAGCCGAGAACAGAAGACGAGCGGGTAGCCCGCCACGAAACAGAGCCGGAACCAAGGCTGAAGGTGTAACCCTGTGACGACCGCTGCGTAGCCTGGTCGTCGGCCCAAGAAGCGTCCGCGTGCCCAGTGAGGACCACTGGACTGCGCCCTCCAAGCACTAGCCCCATGCCCGACGTACTGCACAAGTAGCGCAACACCCTCTTCGCTGCAGCCATGTGCTCTGGTCGGTGTCTCCCAGGAGCAACATAGCGTGCGAGAATGCTAAGAGGGTATGCAAGGTCAGGTCGTGTGCAGGTCATCAGGTACATGAGGCAGCCAACAAGCTCTGCATACGGGCCACTCGACTCTACGGACTCATCCGAAGGCAGAGCTGAGAGCGAGTGGCGAGTAGGCAGAGGAGTGGCCTGAGGCGAGGAGTACGTGAAGCCGAAGCGCTGAAGGACCTGCTGCACCATGTGTGACTGAGTCAGGGTAATGGTGCGGCGTGCTCTGTCCCGGGTGATCTGCAAGCCAAGGTAGCTCCGCAGTTCACCCAGGTCAGTGCACGTGTGTCTCTTCTGCAGCTCGGACTTCACGTAGGCGAGTCCAGCAGTGTCAGCTGTGGCAAAGACCAAGTCGTCGACGTACACGAGGATGTAGAACGGCGGCAAAGAGGTGTCGGTGTGCAGAAACAGCGACGGGTCGGCTGTAGAAGGAGCAAACCCAAGAGCCGCAAGTGTAGTCCTCAGTGTGTCGTGCCACTCACGTGGTGCCTGGCGGAGACCGTAGACTGGCCGCCGGAGGCTCCACTGGGTACCAGGAGGAAACGACCCAGTGAAGCCAGGTGGGCGGCGCAGCCAGATCTCCTCGTGCAGGCTGCCCTGCAGAAAAGCTGTGCTAAAGTCAAGAGAGTGAAGCTCGTAGTCGCGCTGAGCGGCTATGTGCAGCAGCACCCGAAGAGTGGTCATCTTCGGGGTGGGAGAGAAGGTCTGAAAGTAGTCAACCCCCTGCCGCTGACTGAAGCCACGAGCCACGTAACGCGCCTTGAAGACAGGCGGAGAACCCGGCGGCCGCTTCACCCTGAAAATCCACATGCCACTGACGATGTTCGCCCCAGGAGGGGGAACAGCGTCAACGTAGGTGCCTGTGGACTTCCAGGAAGCCATCTCTGCATCCATAGCTGCCTGCCACTGAGAGGAGTAGGGACCCTCTATCGCCTCCGCGTAAGAGCGCGGAGTCGGGATGTCTGGTGCATCCGGGTCTCCCTCAGGGGCTAGCAGTACAGACGCGAGACGAGGTGAAGCGGCGGCCAGACACTGGAACTCCTCCTGCCTGTCCTCAAGGACGTCCGTGCCAAGGGCACACTCACCCCCGACGGACGGAGGACAGGCGGACTCAGACTCAGTGACAAGACGAGCAGCGTAGTCTAGACGACAGCGCGCAGCAAAGTCGACAAGCTCAGTGACAAGGGCAGACGCAGCAGACGACTCGAAGGAAGGGTCAGTGACAGCTGTAGCAAGGAGACGCGTGACAGTAGGACTGGCAGCACGAAGAGAGTCCGACTCCGGGTCGGCAAGAGCAGGAAGAGAGGAAGCAGGAGGAGAAGGCAAAGGGGCACGCAGAGGAGCAGTGGACGGACGCAGTGACATCCGGTGCGTGCCAGGGACCGGAGGAGGACGCTGACGCGACCCGCGACCACTAGCGCGCTCAGTACGAACAGGCGACACAGGACGAGACGCAGGCTCACGACGCTCAGTAAGACCTCCAGTCGGACCAGCGTAGGGAGAAGGAGCAGGCAAAGGGGAGGCAGGCTGTAGCTGTGGCTGTGACCGGACAGGCTGCAGACCCTCTAAGGAAGGAGAAGGAGGAGGCGGAAGACCAAGAACCTGCTGCAGGAGCGGAACAAAGTACGGTCGGGGCCGCGCGGCGACACTAGAAACAGCAGGAACAGCACCAGCAGCCCCGGCAGGAGTACCCACTCCAGCAGCACCTCCACCAGCACCACCAGAAGCTCCAGAACCTCCAGCCGCAGCACCAGGAGCACTATCAGTCGGACCGCCAACGGCAGGCTCAGCGCCAACACCCTCAGCAGTACCAGCTCCAGGAGAACTCTCAGGCACAGCAGCTCCAGCACCCACAGTACGAGCACCGGCGGGACGCGAGGCAGCAGTACCCTCTGCAGCCGAAGAACCACCAGCACCAGCAGCACACCTCCAGCGCCTGGCAAACCACTCACGCAGCTCCTGTGGGGAGGGTGGCTCCCGGCGAGACGAAGCACCCCCAGGCACAGCACCCCCAGGCTCAGCACCCCCAGGCACAGCACCCCCAGGCTCAGCACCCCCAGACACAGCACCCCCAGGTACAGCACCCCCAGGCTCGGCACCCCCAGGCTCAGCACCCCCAGGCTCAGCACCCCCAGGCTCAGCACCCCCAGGCTCAGCACCCCCAGGCTCAGCACCCCCAGACTCCGCACCCCCAGGCTCAGCACCCCCAGACTCCGCACCCCCAGGCTCAGCTCCCGCAGCAGCACCAGAGTCACCAGTGACCTCGACAGGCTCGACCGCGTCTACCTGGGACACACCTGAAGGGGCAGGACCCTGAGGGGGGAGGGGGACTACCGGGGGGGGACCTGGTACCAAGAAGAGCGGGGGTGGGGGGAGGGACGGAGTGCGGTAGGGGAAGAGGCGGTAGTAGGGTACCGACTCGTCGAACGTGACGTCCTGGGAGGACAGAACACGTCGAGAGGTGGGGTGGTAAAACTGCCACCCAGGGGTGTCGGGGGGGAACCCCAGGAAGACGCAGGGAGAAGCACGAGGGGACAGCTTGTCCGCAGACAGGTCGCGAACAAACGCCCGAGATCCCCAGACCCGGAACGCCGACGCATCGCCAACCTTCCCCGTCCACAGCAGGGCTGCGGAGGTCTCCGGTCGAGAGACCCTGGGGTGGAGGTTGATCTGGTGCGCAGCGTACCTGACCGCAAACGGCCACAGAAAATGGGGAGCAGCCGCATGCATCATGGACGTACGAGCGACGTCCATGACCATGCCAATGCGGCGCTCAGCAATCCCATTTTGCTGTGGTGAGTCCGGAAGCGTGAAGGTCTGACGGATGCCTCGTGCACGACAGTAGGCACTCAGGAGGCCAGAGGAGAACTCTCCGCCTCTGTCCGAGTGCAGACGCAAAACAGGGAAGTCAGAGCCAAAGCTCCTCCGAAGCTGGAGACGAGCTGCGCGGATCCAGACGATCAACACCGCAGTGACCTCACCCTTGCTGCGCAAGGGGAAGACCGTGGTGTAACGCGAGTAGTCGTCAACCACCAGCAGGAAGTAGCGCTCCTGACCCTGTCCACGGACGCGGGCTGGGCCCCACACGTCCATGTGAAGCGTCTGCAACGGGGCCTCTGTCGGAGGAAACTGGGAGGAGTGAGGGGCAGCACGCTGGCGCCCCTCGACACAGGGGACACAGGTAGGGCCAGGGCCCGGAGGAAGGGGAGGGAGAGACCGGGGAAGACCAGACACAAGGACTCGCGAGGCCATGCCTCTGAGCCGAAGCAAGGAGGGGTGGCCAAGGCGGTGGTGCCAGAGGAGGGTCTCGTGAGACAGACGACGACACGAGCAGGGGGCAGACTCAGGACCAGACCTGGACGCTGCAGCAAACACCTGACCAGACGAAGGGACCCTACCAGACTCAGCACCTGGAGGAGAAGCAGTGGTCAGTGTGTACAGGCTCGACCCTGGCCGACGTGTAAACGTAGCCAGGTGGCGACCTGTATCCGCCTCCGTGCAGTGGGTCACCCGCTGACGAGCAGGGGTGAACTGGTGGACACCCGCATCCTGGAGGTCAGCACCACTCACCAAGTTCGTCGAGAACGAGGGGAGGTAAAGACCAGTCAGGGTGCCAGAGGGGGCCGCCGGACACGGGAGGACAGTGGAGAAGCGAGACAGGACAGGCCCCCCAGAGGGGTCAGCCAGGGACACCGCAACCGGCCGACTCAGCGGCGTGAGAGTGGTGCGGTCCCTAAAGAAGGAGCGAGACGCTCCAGAGTCAAGGGTGAAGGTGTGAGAGGCCGAAGCCGACACAGTACCTGAGAGGGCAGACTCACCAGCACCTGAGAGCACAGACGCACTGGCACCTAGGGCAGCAGCCTCACGAGTACCTGACGCGGCAGTACCAATGCCCGGGTTGGGCGGGAAACACCGGTAACAGTCATCCTCATCACTACCAATCGCAGCATACATAGCAGAGAGAATAGCATCAAAATCAAGATCATAAATAGCTACACCAGCCCTAGACAGCTCTCCCCAGCGGGGGATCTCAGCTGCCTCCGGAAACTGCTGACGCCAGGCGTCAGTCAGGCGGCCAAAGCAGCGGCGGGCTGTGTGGGCGCCTCCACACCGCTCCCCTGCACGGTCACCGGTGCGAAGAACGTAGGGGCAAGGACCAAGCGCACCACCACGCTGACGCTGCAAGTACCACTCACGGAGCTGCTGAGGGGCGGGGACGGTGCGAGAGCGCTGCTGCTGCTGTGGCTGCTGCTGCTGCTGCTGCTGCTGCTGCTGCTGGCGCGGACCACCCCCAGAGCTGCTCCGCTGGGACGAGCCACTCCGACCCCCGCCTCCACCGCCACCCCCGCCTCCACCGCCACCCCCGTCTCCACCTCCACCTCCCCCACCAGGACTGTCGCTCCCACCGCTCCCACCGCCTCCCCCGCTACCACCTCCGCCGCCACCTCCGCCTCCACCGCCGCCACTAGTACCTCCACTCCCGCCACCACCCCCACCGCCACCCCCACTCCCCCCGCCACCCCCACCGCCTCCTCCACCGCCCCCTCGAGCTCCACCCGCTCCCTTGCCCCCCTTGCCCTTGCCAGAGCGGCGTCTGCCGCTGGGGGCAGACGCCGCGCCGACCGACTCAAAACCAGTGAGGTCGGCCGCAGCGGCAGAGGCGACAGAGGGCAGCAGGGGGGAAGGACCACACCCCTCAAAGATGGGGGTGCGAGGGTCACCCCGAGAGGCCCCTACAGCGACAATACTCTTCTCAGCCGCTAGCAGGGACTCCTCAAGGAGGTCGACAGTGAGAGTGGTGGGACAGACAGAGAGAAACTGGTCCCTAACGACACGAAGGGACTCAGGGAGACGGGTGACGAGAAAGTAGAGGGTGATGTACATGGGAGGAGGGTTCGCAGCGCGGAACTCAGCAGGAAGGGCAGCGCGGTAGCGGGTGTCACTAGCACGGAGGTGGGTAACGAGGTCAGCGACAGTGGGAAAGGAAGCAAGGTCAGGGAAGAGAAACGGTAGCATGAGGCGGCTAAGGGTAGCGGAGGAAGGGGAGGAGTAGCGTGCAACTACAGCGTCGTACAAGGCCTGAGCGGTCTTGCACTGACTAAAGTGGGCACGCTCAGAGGAAGGGAGGTGGCGACGCACAGCAAGACGTGCAGCAGCATCGCGGGTCGCCCACTTGGAGCGAACGGCAGAGTCAGCATCAGCAGGTGGGGCAGGGACAGCGCCAGAGACAAAGTCAAAAAGAGAGACCTCATCTATCGCATCACACAGTAAGTACAGCTGCAGGTCTTCAATCCAGACGGCAAAGTCAATGGCCCTCCCCTCAGCGTCAAAAGTAAGAACATTGGGGGTGGCCATGGCAGCAGCTGAAAGTCTCACCGGGCTGGGAGCGTCGGGTAGGTCAGCAGCAGAGGAACACAGCTCAGGACCAGCAGCACGGCTCCTCAGGCGGCTCGGGCGGCTCGGGCGGCTCGGGCGGCTCGGGCGGCGGCGCGGTCGCAGCTCAGCGGCTGCTCGGCGGCGGCTCGGGCGGCTCGGCGGCGGCTCAGGCGGCGGCGGCTTGGCGGCTCAGGCGGCGGCGGCTCGGCGGCGGCCCGGGCGGCGGCTCAGGCGGCGGCGGCTCGGCGGCGGCTCGGCTGCAGCTGGGCGGCTCGGCTGATGCTGGGCGGCTCGGCGGGGCCGCGGAGCAGAGGGCGGCGGTGCCGCGTAGCAGAGGGTGGCGGGGCCGCGTAGCAGGGGGCGGCGGGGCCGCGACCGAAGAGGGCGGCGGGGCCGCGTAGCAGAGGGCGGCGGGGCCGCGTAACAGAGGGCGGCGGGGCCGCGTAGCAGAGGGCGGCGGGGCCGCGATCGAAGGGCGGCGGGGCCGCGTAGCAGAGGGCGGCGGGGCCGCGTAGCAGAGGGCGGCAGGGCTGCGTAGCAGAGGGCGGCGGGGTCGCGTAGCTGAGGGTGGCGGGGCCGCGTAGCAGAGGGCGGCGGGGCCGCGTAGTAGAGGGCGGCGGGGCCGCGTGGCAGAGGGCGGCGGGGCCGCGTAGCAGAGGGCGGCGGGGCCGCGATCGAAGGGCGGCGGCGGGGCCGCGTAGCAGAGGGCGGCGGGGCCGCGATCGAAGGGCGGCGGGGCCGCTAGGGAAGGGCGGCGGAGCCGCTAGGGGAAGGGCGGCGCAACGGGCCGCTAGGGGCGACACGACGGGTCGCTAAAAAAAAACGCGCCTCGGGGCGCGGTTCGGTGGGCCCTAGAAGCAGTCCCTAGGAGGGAACCTGCTCTGATTCCATGTGGAAACAAAGAACGAGAATGGAATGACTATGAACGAGGTCAGTACAAATAGGAAACCCTAATTGGGTTGTACCCCCTATGGGATACCCCACTATAGCCTACACAATAGTATAAGCTATGTAGTTCTGACAGGACTATGCGAAAAATCCCCAGGTGATTCGCATTCTTCTACACCTTTGCGGATCGTTTCGCGTTTCCGAGAGAAAATGGCACTAAATGCCCCGGAGGTGAGAAAATGAGAACGAGAAAAATGGATGAACTATGAATGAACTGAGTACAAGTACTAACCCTAATTGGGTTGTACCCCTTATGGACTACCCCAGTATAGCCTACACAATAAGCACAAGCTATATGTTCTGACAGGAGGGGCCCGCTTCAAAGGGGGTCGGTCGCACGTTTGTGTGCATTTGGAGTTGATGACCCTTCTGAATGGTGCGTGGGGGTACGACAAGCGGGATGGTGCGAGAAAACCCCGGGTGATTCGCATTTTTCTACACCTGTGCAGATCGTTTCGCGTTATCGAGAGAAAATGGCTCTAAACGCCCAGGAGGGGCCCGCTTCGAAGGGGGTCAATCGCACGTTTGTGTGCCTTTGGAGCTGAAAACCATCCTCAATGGTGCGTGGGGGTATGACAAGCGGGACCGTGCGAAAAAACCCCGGGTGATTCGCATTTTTCTACACATGTGTGGATCGTTTCGCGTTATCGAGATAAAATGGCTCTAAACGCCCCAGAGGGGCCCGCTTCAAAGGGGGACGGTCGCACGTTGTGTGCCTTTGGAGTTGAAAACCATCTTGAATGGTGCTGGGGGTATGACAAGCAGGACGGTGCGAAAAAACCCCGGGTGATTCGCATTTTTCTACACCTGTGCGGATCGTTTCGCGTTTTCGAGGAAAAATGGCTCTAAACGTCCTGGAGGGGCCCTTTTCAAAGGGGGTCGGTCGCACGTTTGTGTGCCTTTGGAGCTGAAAACCATCCTGAATGGTGCATGAGGGTATGACAAGCGGGACGGTGCGAAAAACCCCGGGTGATTCGCATTCTTCTACACCTTTGCGGATCGTTTCGCGTTTTCGAGAGAAAATGGCTCTAAACGCCTCGGAGGGGCCCGCTTCAAAGATGGTCTGTCGCACGTTTGTGTGCCTTTGGTGCTGAAAGTCATTCTGAATGGTGCGTGGGGGTATGACAAGCAGGACGTGCGAAAAAAAACCCAGGTGATTTACATTTTTCTACACCTGTGCATATCGTTTCACATTTTCGAGAGAAAATGGCTCTAAACTTCCCAGAGGGGCCCGCTTCAAAGGGGGTCAGTCACAAGTTTGTGTGCCTTTGGAGCTGAAAACCATCCTGAATGGTGCGTGGGGGTATGACTGAGAAAAAGTGAACGAGAGAATGAGTGAACTATGAACGAAGTGAGTACAAATAGGAAACCCTAGTTGGGTTGTACCCCCTATGGGATACCCCACTATAGCCTACACAAATAAGTAAGCTATAATATTCTGACACACCCCCATAGGCAAAGTGGGGGAGAACAAGGGGTCACAAGACCAGTCAAGCAAAGCAAAGCAAAGCTCAGGGTGGATCACAAAGTCACCACACATTCCGAGCACAAGTTCAAAGGCCACAAGGCCAGTTCACATACAAGATCATATATAGAGATATACAGGAGTCAAGCAAGCAAGAACAAGAGTATATATAGGTCAAGGTACAAGTAAGGTCAAGAAGTGAGCAAGTGAGGCAAGACAGGCACAAGACCCAGCTGCGTGCAGCAACGCTGATGATCACAAGGCGCAAGTGCCTTGGTGAAGACATCAGCAGTGTTGGCCTCAGAGGCCACGTAAGCAAGTCGCAACTGTCCACGCTGCTGTAGTTCACGAGCAAGAAAGTAGCGGAGAGCAATGTGCTTCGTCCTGTGCTCCAGACGCTGCTCTCGACACAAGGCCAGCATGGCCTTGTTGTCTACGTACAGGACTGGGGGAGAACGAGGCGGCTCTCCAAGGTCGGTCAGCAGGTAGGTGAGCCAGCGAAGCTCCTGAGCAGCCATAGCCCCGGCGTAGATCTCAGCCTCACAACTGGAGCTGAGAACAGAAGACTAGCGAGTAGCTCGCCACGAAACAGAGCCGGAACCAAGGCTGAAGGTGTAACCCTGTGACGACCGCTGCGTAGCCTGGTCGTCAGCCCAAGAAGCGTCCGCGTGCCCAGTGAGGACCACTGGACTGCGCCCTCCAAGCACTAGCCCCATGCCCGATGTACTGCACAAGTAGCGCAACACCCTCTTCGCTGCAGCCATGTGCTCTGGTCGGTGTCTCCCAGGAGCAACATAGCGTGCGAGAATGCTAAGAGGGTATGCAAGGTCAGGTCGTGTGCAGGTCATCAGGTACATGAGGCAGCCAACAAGCTCTGCATACGGACCACTCGACTCTACAGACTCATCCGAAGGCAGAGCTGAGAGTGAGTGACGAGAAGGCAGAGGAGTGGTCTGAGGCGAGGAGTACGTGAAGCCGAAGCGCTGAAGGACCTGCTGCACCATGTGTGACTGAGTCAGGGTAATGGTGCGGCGTGCTCTGTCCCGGGTGATCTGCAAGCCAAGGTAGCTGCGCAGTTCACCCAGGTCAGTGCACGTGTGTCTCTTCTGCAGCTCGGACTTCACGTAGGCGAGTCCAGCACTGTCAGCTGTGGCAAAGACCAAGTCGTCGACGTACACGAGGATGTAGAACGGCGGCAGAGAGGTGTCGGTGCGCAGAAACAGCGACGGGTCGGTAGTAGAAGGAGCAAACCCAAGTGCCGCCAGCGTAGTCCTCAGTGTGTCGTGCCACTCATGTGGCGCCTGGCGGAGACCGTAGACTGGACGCCGGAGACTCCACTGGGTACCAGGAGGGAAAGACCCAGTGAAGCCAGGTGGGCGACGCAGCCAGATCTCCTCGTGCAGACTGCCCTGCAAGAAAGCAGTGCTGAAGTCGAGGGAGTGCAGCTCGTAGTCACGGCGAGCAGCAACGTGCAGCAGTACCCGAAGAGTGGTCATCTTCGGGGTGGGGGAGAAGGTCTGAAAGTAGTCAACTCCCTGCCGCTGACTGAAGCCACGAGCCACGTAACGCGCCTTGAAGGCAGGCGGAGAACCCGGCGGCCGCTTCACCCTGAAAATCCACATGCCACTGACTATGTTCGCCCCAGGAGGGGGAAGAGCGTCAACGTAGGTGCCTGTGGACTTCCAGGAAGCCATCTCTGCATCCATAGCTGCCTGCCACTGAGAGGAGTAGGGACCCTCTATCGCCTCCGCGTAGGAGCGCGGAGTCGGGATGTCTAGTGCATCCGGGTCTCCCTCAGGGGCGAGCAGTACAGACGCGAGATGAGGTGAAGCGGCGGCCAGACACTGGAACTCCTCCTGCCTGTCCTCAAGGACGTCCGTGCCAAGGGCACACTCACCCCCAACGGACGAAGGACAGGCAGACTCAGACTCAGCGACAAGACTAGCAGCGTAGTCTAGACGACAGCGCGCAGCAAAGTCGACGAGCTCAGTGACAAGGGCAGACGCAGCAGACGACTCGAAAGAAGGGTCAGTGACAGCAGTAGCAAGGAGACGCGTGACAGTGGGACTGGCAGCACGAAGAGAGTCCGACTCCGGGTCGGCAAGAGCAGGAAGAGAGGAAGAAGGAGGAGAAGGCAAAGGGGCACGCAGAGGAGCAGTAAACGGACGCAGAGACATCCGGTGCGTGCCAGGGACAGGAGGAGGACGCTGACGCGAACCGCGACCACTAGTGCGTGCAGGACGGACAGGCGACGCAGGACGAGACGCAGGCTCACGTCGCTCAGTAAGACCTCCAGTCGGACCAGCGTAGGGAGAAGGAGCAGGCAAAGGAGAGGCAGGCTGTAGCTGTGACTGGGACTGGACAGGCTGTGGACCCTCTAAGGGAGGAGGAGGAGGACCAGGAGAAGGTGTAAGACCAAGAACATGCTGCAGGAGCGGAACGAAGTACGGCCGGGGCCGCGTGGCGACGCCAGAAACAGCAGGGATAGCACAAGTACCCCCAGAAGGAGCACCCGCTCCAGCAGCACCTCCAGCAGCACCTCCAGCAGCACCTCCAGTAGCTCTAGAACCCCCAGCAGCACCAGGAGCACTGCCAGTAGGACCGTCAGCAGTAGTCTCAGCGCCAACACCCTCAGCAGCTCTGGCTCCAAGAGAACCCTCAGGCCCAGCAGCTCCAGCACCCACAGCACGAGCACCTCCGGGACGCGTGACAGCAGCACCCTCTGCAGTCGAAGAACCTCCAGCACCAGCAGCACTCCTCCAGCGTCGGGCAAACCACTCACGCAGCTCCTGTGGGGAGAGTGGCTCTCGGCGAGACGAAGCACCTCCAGGCGGAGAACCTCCAGGCGAAGAACCTCCAGGCTCAGCACCCTCAGGCAAAGCACCTCCAGGCGGAGCACCCCCAGTCTCAGCACCCCCAGGCTCAGCACCCCCAGGCCCAGCACCCCCAGGCTCAGCTCCCCCAGACTCAGTACCCCCAGGCTCAGCACCCCCAGGCTCAGCACCCCCAGGCTCAGCACCTCTAGACTCCGCACCCCCAGGCTCAGCACCCCCAGGCGTAGCACCTCCAGTCCCAGCACCACCAGGCTCAGCTCCCGCAGCAGCACCAGAGTCACCAGTGACCTCGACAGGCTCGACCGCGTCTACCTGGGACACACCTGAAGGGGCAGGACCCTGAGGGGGGAGGGGGTCTGCAAGGGGGGGACCTGGTACCAAGAAGAGCGGGGGCGGGGGGAGGGACGGAGTGCGGTAGGGGAAGAGGCGGTAGTAGGGTACCGACTCGTCGAACGTGACGTCCTGGGAGGACAGAACACGTCGAGAGGTGGGGTGGTAGAACTGCCACCCAGGGGCGTCGGGGGGGAACCCCAGGAAGACGCAGGGAGCAGCGCGAGGGGACAGCTTGTCCGCAGACAAGTCGCGGATAAACGCCCGAGATCCCCAGACCTGGAACGCCGACGCATCGCCAACCGTCCCCGTCCACAGCAGGGCTGGGGAGGTCTCCGGCCTGGAGACCCTGGGGTGGAGGTTGATCTGATGCGCCGCGTACCTGACCGCAAACGGCCACAGAAAATGGGGGGCAGCTGCATGCATCATAGACGTACGAGCGACGTCCATGACCATGCCAATGCGGCGCTCTGCAATCCCATTTTGCTGCGGCGAGTCCGGAAGCGTGAAGGTCTGGCGGATGCCTCGCGCACGACAGAAGGCACGGAGAAGGCCAGAGGAGAACTCTCCGCCTCTGTCCGAGTGCAGACGCAACACAGGAAAGTCCGAGCCAAAGCTCTGCCTGAGCTGGAGACGAGCTGCGCGGATCCAGTCGATCAGCACCTCTGTGACATCACCCTTGCTGCGCAAGGGGAAGACTGTGGTGTAACGCGAGTAGTCGTCAACCACCAACAGGAAGTAGCGCTCGTGACCGAGTCCACGGACGCGGGCAGGGCCCCACACGTCCATGTGAAGCGGCTGCAACGGAGCCTCTGTCGGAGGAAACTGGGAGGAGTGAGGGGCAGCGCGCTGGCGCCCCTCAACACAGGGGACACAGGCAGGGCCAGGGCCCTGAGGAAGGGGAGGGAGGGACCGGGGGAGACCAGACACAAGAAGACGGGAGGCCATGCCTCTGAGCCGAAGCAGAGAGGGGTGGCCAAGGCGGTGGTGCCAGAGGAGAGTCTCGTGAGACAGACGGCGACACGAACAGGGGGCAGACTCAGGACCAGACCTGGACGCTGCAGCAAACACCTGACCAGACGAAGGGACTCTACCAGACTCAGCACCGGGAGGAGAAGCAGTGGTCAGTGTGTACAGGCTCGACCCTGGCTGACGTGTAAACGTAGCCAGGTGGCGACCTGTGCTAGCCTCTATGCAGTGTTTCACCCGCTGACGAGCAGGAGTGAGCTGGTGGACACCCACATCCTGTAGGTCAGCACCACTCACCATGTTCGTAGAGAACGAGGGGAGGTAGAGACCAGTCAGGGCGCCAGAGGGAGCCGCCGGACACGGGAGGACTGTGGAGAAACGAGACAGGACAGGACCCCCAGAGGGGTCAGCCAGGGACACCGCAACCGGCCGACTAAGCAACGTGAGAGTGGTGCGGTCCCGAAAGAAGGAGCGAGACGCCCCAGAGTCAAGGGTGAAGGTGTGAGAGGCCGAAGCCGACACAGTACCTGAGAGTGCAGACTCACTAGTACCTGAGAGCACAGACGCACTGGCACCTAGAGCAGCAGCCTCACTGGCACCTGATGCAGCAGTACCAATGCCCGGGTCGGGCGGGAAACACCGGTAACAGTCACCCTCATCACTAACAGTCACAGCATACATGGCAGCAAGGATAGCATCAAAGTCAAGATCAAAGATAGCTACACCAGCCCTAGACAGCTCTCCCCAGCGGGGGATCTCAGAGGCCTCCGGAAACTGCTGGCGCCAAGCGTCGGTCAAGCGGGCAAAGCAGCGGCGGGCGGTGTGGGTGCCCCCACACTGCTCACCCACGCGGTCGCCGGTGCGAAGGACGTAGGTGCAGGGACCGAACGCCCCACCACGCTGACGCTGCGAGTACCACTCACGGAGCTGCTGAGGGGTGGGGACGTCGCGAGAGCGCTGCTGCTGCTGCTGGTGCTGCTGCTGCTGCTGGCGCTGACCACCCCCAGTGCTGCTCCGCTGGGACGAGCCACTCCGACCACCTCCACCACCGCCACCACCGCCACCGCCGCCACCGCCGCCACCGCCACCCTCGCCCCCGCCGCTCCCACCGCCACCTCCGCCACCACCTCCGCCGCCGCCTCCGCCTCCACTGCCGCCACCAGTACCTCCACTCCCGCCACCACCTCCACCGCCACCCCCACTCCCTCCGCCGCCCCCACCGCCTCCGCCACCGCCCCCGCTAGCTCCACCCGCTCCCTTGTTCCCCTTGCCCCTGCTAGAGCGGCGCCTACCGCTGGGGGCAGACGCCGCACCGACCGACTCCAAACCAGCGAGGTCGGCCGCGGCAGCAGAGGCGACAGAGGGTAACAGGGGGGAGGGAGAACACCCCTCAAAGATGGGGGTGCGAGGGTCACCACGAGAGGCCCCTACAGCGACTATACTCTTCTCAGCCGCTAGCAGGGACTTCTCAAGGAGGTCGACAGTGAGTGTGGTGGGACAGACAGAGAGAAACTGGTCCCTAACGGCACGAAGGGACTCAGGGAGACGGGTGACTAGAAAGCAGAGAGTGATGTACATGGGAGGAGGGTTTGCGGCGCGGAAGTCAGCAGGAAGCGCAGCGCGGTAGCGAGTGTCACTAGCGCGGAGGTGGGTAAAGAGGTCAGCGACTGTGGGAAAGGCAGCAAGGTCAGGGAAGAGGTACGGTAGCATGAGGCGGCTCAGCGTAGCGGAGGAAGGGGAGGAGTAGCGCGCAACTACAGCGTCGTACAAGGCCTGAGCGGTCTTGCACTGGCTAAAGTGCGCACGCTCGGAGGAAGGGAGGTGGCGACGCACAGCAAGACGTGCAGCAGCATCGCGTGTGGCCCACTTGAAGCGAACAGTGGGGTCAGCATCAGCAGGAGGGGCAGGGACAGCGCCAGAGACAAAGTCAAAGAGAGAAACCTCATCTATCGCATTGCACAGTAAGTACAGCTGCAGGTCCTCGACCCAGACTGCAAAGTCAATGGCGCGACCCTCAGCATCAAAAGCCAGGACACTGGGGGTGGCCATTATAGCAGCTGACAGTCTCATCGAGCAGGAAGAGTCGGGTAGCTCAGTAGTACAGCAACACGGTAGCACAGCGGCTGTGCCGGTCTAGGAGCAGCAACAGCCCCACAGGAGCGGGAGCTCGGCACCTCAGGTTGCTCGGGCGGCTCGGGCGGCTCGGGCGACTCGGGCGGCTCGGGCGGTTCGGGCGGCTCGGGCGGCTCGGGCGGCTCGGGCGGCTCGGGCGGTTCGGGCGGCTCGGGCGGCTCGGGCGGCTCAGGCGGCTCGGGCGGCGCGGGCGTCTCGCGGGCGGCGCACGGGTGACTGCACGAGCGGCCGGGGCGGGTCACGGGCGGCGCGCGGGCGGCTCACGGGCGGCTGGGGCGGCTCACGGGCGGCTGCACGGGCGGTTGGGGCGGCTTGCGGGCTGCTCGCGGGCGGCTCGCGGGCTGTGCACGGGCGGCGCGGGCGGCGCACGGGCGGGTGGGTGGCTCGCGGACGGGCGGCGCACGGGCGGGCGGCTCATGGACGGGCGGCGCACGGGCGGTGCCAGCGGCTCACGGGCGGGCTGGTGGCGCACGGGCGGGCGGCTCACGGGCGGCGCCGGCTCACGGTCGGGCGGCGCGCGGGTGGGCGGCTCACGGGCGGCGGCTCACGGGCGGCGGCGCACGGGCGGCGTCTGACGGGCGGCTGCTCACGGGCGGCGGCTGACGGGCGGCGCTCACGGGCGGCGGCTCACGGGCAGGCCGCGGGCGGCTCACGGGCGCTAGGGCAGGCGCCGGGCGCTAGGGCGCTAGGGCTGGCGCTAGGGCGGGCGCTAGGGCGGGCGCTAGGGCGGGCGCTAGGGCGGGCGCTAGGGCGCCAGGGCGCTAGGGCAGAAAAAAAAAAGTTTTCCGAAGTGGTGGGCCCTAAGCAAAGTTCCCACAGGGGAACCTGCTCGATACCATGAGAAAAAGTGAACGAGAGAATGAGTGAACTATGAACGAAGTGAGTACAAATAGGAAACCCTAGTTGGGTTGTACCCCCTATGGGATACCCCACTATAGCCTACACAAATAAGTAAGCTATAATATTCTGACAATGACAAGCAGGACGGTGCAAAAAAACCCGGGTAATTCGCATTTTTCTACACCTGTGCGTATCGTTTCGCGTTTCCGAGAAAAAATGGCTCTAAACTCCCAGGAGGGGCCCACTTCAAAGGGGGTCGGTCGCACGTTTGTGTGCCTTTGGAGCTGAAAACATGGTGCATGGGGGTATGACAAGCGGGACGGTGTGAAAAAACTCCGGGTGATTCGCATTTTTTCTACACCTGTGCGGATCGTTTCGCGTTTCCGAGAGAAAATGGCACTTAACGCCCCGGAGGGGCCCGCTTCAAAGGGGGTCGGTCGCAGGTTTGTGTGCCTTTGGAGTTGAAAACCATCTTGAATGATGCGTGGGGGTATGACAAGCGGGACATTGTAAAAAAACCCCGGATGATTCGCATTTTTCTACACTTGTGCGGATCGTTTCACGTTTCCGAGAGAAAATGGCACTAAATGCCCCGGAGGGGCCCGCTTCAAAGGGGGTCGGTCGCACGTTTGTGTGCCTTTGGAGCTGAAAACCATCCTGAATGGTGCGTGGGGGTATGACAAGTGGGACCGTGCGAAAAAACCCCAGGTGATTTGTCAGAATGATGTAATTGTCTAGCCTGCAGTGGGGTACTCCATAGGGAGTACAACCTAATTAGGGTTTCCTATATGTATCTCAACTGCTGCTAGTGCAAACCACTCTTTCTGCTACTAAACTTTTTGCTGACATGCTATTAGAGCCTGTCCTTCCTTGGCCTGTGGGCCCACCAACTGCTTCCGCTGCTACTCGATGTGTCGCACGTCCCGTGGCGTGCGACGTATTTTTCATCCCGCCCCCGAGGCGCGCGGCCCCTTTTCTTCCTCGCGCGCCGGCCCCGCTGGACCTGCGTGCCCACCCCGTCGACCCTCGCATCGCCTCACGGGACCCGCGCGCCACCCCAGTCGACCCTCGGGTCGCCCCCGGGGACCCGCGCGCCACCCATGGAGCCGTACGCGACCCCCCGCTGCCTCGTCGCGGTGCCATGGGGAGCCGCGCGTTGCCCCTCGCTGCCCCGTGGTGGCGCCCTGGGGGCCGCGCGCCACTCCTGGAGCTGTGCGCGACCCCCCTTGCTGCCCCGTGGTGGCGCCCTGGGGGCCGCGCGCAGTCCCCCTTGCCGTCCCCCGCGCTCCTGCCCCGTGCCACCCGTTTTAGGGTTTGGGGGTGGGGAGTGTGGGGGTGGCGGTTGTGGGGGTGCCGGTTGTGTGCGCCGTCCCCTACTCCTCCTCCGTCTTCCGCTGCTGCAGCTGCCGCTCAGGGGGGTGGGTGTGTGGGAGCCGAAGGAGTGGTGCTAGGGGGGTGACAAGGGAGTGGAGCTAGGGGTGCAGCAGGGGGTGTGTGCTAGGGGCGTGGGGTAGTTGGCGGAGGTTGAGCGGAGGTCACAGTCGTATCGCCAGCAGCACCAGTAGTCCGGAGGCTACAATCTCTGGTAGTCGCCAGTCGCCTGTGGGTCAGTTGCTCCAGTCAGGAGGCTACAATCTCCGCCGAGCCAGTTACTCCTGTTGTCCGGGCCATTGCTTCGGTAGCCACTGAGCCAGGAGCTCCTGTGTGTTTGCAGCTTCCGCCGTCGCCTCCCATCTCCTCTCCTCTCACAGTCCCTCCTCCTCCTCACATGCCCTCTGTGACTACCTCTAGCTTTACTTGGGCTTGTGAACTATTCTATGACTGCTTGTTGTATTGGTTACACCCCACTTTGGCTATGGGGGTGTGTAAGAATGATGTAATTGTCTAGCCTGCAGTGGGGTACTCTATAGCGAGTACAACCCAATTAGGGTTTCCTATATGTATCTCAACTGCTACTAGTGCAAACCACTCTTTCTGCTGCTAAACTTCTTGCTTAACTTTTGACACCACGCGTCCCACGTGCGATACTGGGGCACCTCCACGAAATACAACGGCGCCCAGGGTCCAGTTTGTCCTTCCCGTGTCGGTAGAGTCGCGTAGTCCACTGGCTTCGTGACGATGACGCGCCACCAGTCTGTGAGAGTACGACGGCTTATGCCAGCTATGCTTGCTTGCCTTTACTTTATCATGCTATTTCTAGCATAGGATTATTATATGCATGCATGAATTGCTTGATTTCCTAGGCTAGGTGCTTTCCTATATTTTATTATAGTTATAGCACCGAGCTAGGTTGCGTGCACCGAATTCTGGCTTTTCGGTTGCCACCAAATTGCCTTCTACCGAATTCGGTAAGGATCTGTTCGGGACGCTTCGCGACCCGCGGAACCTTCGCGTAACACCTGGTTACGGGGCCTTGTGTGGAGCCTATATATACCCTCGTGTTGTACCCAGGTGATCATTCGATTCGATTCAATTCACATTCTCTTTTCTGAGCTCGATTCTAGATCCTCACACAGTCCATGGCGGGTCCTCGCAGCAACGACACGGCCTAGCGAATCTTCCCCGTATCCTCCGAGACGTAGTTCACGTCGAAGAAAACGTTCAACGTCAAGAGCCACGCCTGAACGGTAGGACCACCCCGCTGACTTGGGTCAAAGCATGGCGGACGCTGCGGCTTTAGCGGCATCGGCGATGGAAGAGTTGATTCGCCGGCCGGCACTGAAATCGTGACTCAAGGCTGAGTCCTGGCCGCATTCGTCGCGTCGGGGTGTGTCGTGCCGTGGTCGTCGTCTCCGTCATGGCGGACGACGCCATCACTTGCGGCGCTCGCGGGTTGCCCCACACTTCCGTGCTGTGATGTCTGTGGTGCGGGCTGAATCGGAGTGCCAGGTGCTTGGGATTGTGCTCGTGTGAGGTCGTTTTGCAGGGACGAGCGTTCTGCCGTCAGCGTCGCAATTTCCTCGGTGCTCTCGCGGATTTGTCGCAGCAGATCGTTCAAGTGCTCTTGCGTGAGAGTCGTGACGTCGATATGTTCAGCCATTTCGAAGGGCGTCGGCTCGTCTTAGTCTAGGCGCAGTCGTGGCTGCACGCGTTTACGAGAGAACGCGAGGACAGCGGCTCCTAGGTGCTAAGGTACGTGAGTCCCTTCGAGTGAAAAATCAAAAGTTGATTTCCTGGGGTGCGGAGATGCGCGGTCCGAAAGGAAAGAGGCTCTGAATACCAAGTGTTACGGGTGCAATGAATTGAAGTAGTGAGAATTGCACTAAGGTGTCAAACGAGTACAAAACGTGAGCGAACATTTATACGCGAAACATGCAAACGGTAACGCGGTGCGTGCGAGCTAGCTAATGCTATGCTGGAAGCGAGGCTCGGGCTAGTCCCAAAGCGTAGGCCGATACGGCCAGGCCAGCAGTGCGAGGTTTGGTGAAACAGTGCGCGCGAAGTCGGCGAAGCCCCGTTAGTAGTAACGGGCGAACAACGGCTGCTGTTGTACGCGATGTTGCAGGGTGCGCTAAGGAATATCGAGAAAATTCCTTACACATAGCTAAGACTAGTAGTCTAGGGTTTAGCCTAGGCAAGGGAGAGTTGTCCAAGCAAAGGAGGGGTTGTACTATAGAATGAGAAGTACAAATAGAGGAGAAGCATGCAAGGAGTGGTGCACTACCACAGAGAACACCTATGTGACTACACTACTGCTAGAACTACATGCACTTATACAAAATATATATATAATACATTCTAACACACCCCCTAAGTGCATGTAGGAATAGCCATGTGCAGAACACCCCCTAGAGTGGTACACCCTGCAGGGCGCAGCAGAAGAAGAGGGCAGGTGAGGAGGAGGAGAAGGGACTGTGAGAGGAGTGGAGATAGGAGGCGACGAGTGAAGCCGCAGACACACGGGCAACAGGAGCGGCGCACACTGTGGCTACCGGAGCAAGGGCCCCGAACTACAGGAGTAACTGGCTTCGCGGCTAAGACGAGCGGCAGAAGCAACAGACCCACGGCGACTGGCGCAGCAGGCTCGCTGGGCTACCGGAGCAAGGGCCGTGGACTACTGGCGCTGCTGACGTCACGACGGCTACCTCCGCTCAACCTCCCCCAACTATCCCACACCCCCTTCTACAACAATAACGCCACTCCTTCGGCTCCCCCCACACTCCCTCGGCACCCCCCTAGCGCCACTCCCTCGACTCCCACACATCCACCCCCCTCAGCGTGAGCTGTAGCAGTGGGAGACGGAGGAGGAGGAGGAGCAGGGGACGGTTCACATACCCGCCACCCCCATACCCGCCACCCCCATAGCTGCACGCGCAGGAGGGAGAGGAAGGAGAAAGGGGAGGGGCGGGGGGGGAAGCAGCCCCGCAGCGCACGGGGTCAAGGGGCGGGGCGCGGGTCCCCGGGGGCGCTGCTACAAGCGACGGGGGGCGGCACGCGGGTCCCCGCAGGCGTCGCGACGGGCGACGGGGGGCGGCGCGCTGGTCCCCGGGGGCGCCGCGACGAACGACGGGGGGCGGCTCGCTGGTCCCCGGGGGCGCCGCGACAGGCGACGGAGGGCCGCGCACGGGTCCCTTGGGGTGCCGCGACGAACGACGGGGGGAGCGCGCGGGTCCCCGGAGGCGCCGCGACGGGCGACGCGGGGCGGCGCGCGGCGGGCAGGAAACAGGGCTCTCGTTATCAGACCAATTTGGTCTGATGGTCTGGGCTTAAGAGTTGATTTTTTGTATACATCTGCTTCCTAAGAATCTGTGTTTGTTCTCATCTGATCAGTAAGATAAGCGTTTTAGGTTCGTATGATTTTTCCAGACGTGTAGAATTCTTAATTTGAATATACAGATATCGAGTTCGGTTTCGTCTGAAACCGACATCTTGACCCACTAGGCCATATGCCCAGTGGACCAGAGAATAGGACCACAGGTACAGCCATTTGCTGCTCTGTAACAGCACGTGCATTCAATACGCGTGTCTTATAGCAGCCTCGCTGTCATGTAACTGCGGCATATGCTGCCAGGAGTTTGTCGTGTGGCTGGCTGCCGGCGCCGACGCCAGCCATAGCCACGGCAATGCGTTGTCCTGTTGTGCCACTGCCAGCGCATTTGCATTTCCTAGACGTCACGCAACATTGCACTGTGGTCGTAGTGCCCCCCGCTCCCAACATGCAGCGCCTTTCGGTTCTGAATGCAGTGCACGGTGATGGGGTTTCATGCAGCTGGGTGAGGCTTGAAAACAAGCCTGTTTCTCCTGCTTGTCCTCAACTCTCACTCAGCCGAGCATGGACCGTATCCCTCCCAGCGTCTGTTTTCCCAGCGTTTAGACTATGGCCGTCCCCGCCGGCGGACCATGCAATGCGGAGCCCGTGCTTACGGCGTTAGACTTCCTAACGCGGGGCAAGCAGATCGCTTCTGTTGCCCCACCGATTGCGTTGACCTCTGCTGCGGTCCCTTTGCCCGAAGGCGATGCTCCAATCTCGGTAAATGGCGACCATTCCGTGCCATCAACCGCTACCCCTACTACGCTAGTAACTTCTCGGATGCCAGACAACGGTGCAAATAAGAGCATCCCTGCAGTATCTGTCGCTACTACCTCTCTCAGTGCTAACCCCGTCTTGCCCGAGAGATCATTAAAGAAGCGGTATAAGCAGCGGGTTCTCACCGTCGGACGTCCGGGCGGTCCGACTCAGCCAGCACCGTCAGTTCTTCCGCCTCCCGCAGAGCCTGAACCCACGAATGAAGACTTCGAAGATCCGAAAGGCAAGCAGCTGTTGGTTGAGGAGCTTCAGTTGAAGTGCAAGCAGCAGTGGCAGCGGTATTTTCCTTGGCTTCTCATCTCCGAAAACAAGTTCGGCCGCCCCTGCATGCGCTGCAGCGTCAGCATGGTCTTCGGGAACCCCAACTACAAATACGGGCGCAACGGCGATGGTGGCATCGACATTCAGAAGCAGACGATGCGCAAGCATCACCACAGTCTGAAACATGAGGCCGCGGTCTTGAGGAAGGAGGAGCGCGACGGCGTGAAGAAAGTGCAGAAGTCCATTGCTGACTTCCACCGGGGGACGATGATGTCAAGCGTCTTGCTCGCTTGATGGCTATCGTGTTATTCATTCGCAAGTCTGACGCTCCCATTGTGCTATTCGTGGCTTTGGTTCAATTCATGGCAGAGCAGGGGACTCCGGATCCGCCCCTTAAGGAGAACGGGACGTACTACAGCGAGTAAGTGTCCCGTTCAAAACTTCTGCTTTGTGTTCCGTGGGTTTACAATACTAACGAGTTTTAACCCCGCGTGTCTCAGGTACAGCTTCGAACAACTGGTCGAGACCATGGTGTGCTACCTGAAGTCCCGCCAGCTGAAACACATCCGCGATAGTCCGTACCTTGGCATCCAGTTGGACGAGAGCACCGACCGACGGCGGGGGAAACACATGATCATCTATTTGACGTTCATGTTTGACAACGCTCCCGTCACTGAGTTCTTCGCCTTGCTCACTATGGATCAGTGTGACGCCGCGTCACTCACTACAGTTCTCTTGACTCATCTGGAGAGTACCGGCATCGACCTGATGCGCCTCACCGGTATGAGCACTGATGGTGCTTCCGTCATGCTTGGACAGCACAACAGAGTCACAGCGCGCCTCAAAGTCAAGGTTCCTCATCTTGTGTCGTCCCCCTGCATTGCGCAGAGGTAAGTTTGTTGCTTCGTGTTTTCCATACTTAAAAAAAAAAAAAAAAAAAAAAAAAAAAAAAAAAAAAAAAAAACCCGTGCTAATGTTACGTTCCGTTGTCTTGCAGGGAGGCCTTGGCGGCCAAGGATGCTGCCACCGCGCATCCGGACTTCAACATCGTGGACAAGGTGGTCCGTGCCGTAGCAGAGAACCTTGGTCGCTCTTCTGTTAATCACGCCCGCTTTCAAGAGCTTCAGGAGGTCATTTGCGAGACCCACCTCGAAGTCCAAGGCATCAAGGACGTCCGATGGTTGTCTCGTAGTGACGCCATCCAGCGCCTGGTGAAGGTGTTTCCTGCAGCAGTGATGGTCTTGCACGAGACAAACAAGAAGATGTATCAAGTCGTAACGAGCTACAAATTCCATTTCCTGCTGTTCTTCCTTGCTGATGTCCTGAAGGAGCTCAACCTTCTCAGCTTGAAGTTTCAGCGGCGCCAGGTGAGCACGTTTCTCAACTTACTGTTTGTTGTTTTACTTTACTTTTAATAACATCCTGCTGTTGCAGCCCCGTTTACAGGTCGACGCAACCCATGTGCTGCCGATGGTGCACAACACCACCTTACTGCTGCGCACACGTTACCTCGACTGCGACGACGCGACTTTTGGCCAAGGTGGAAACGCGTTGGGCCCGTTCCTTGACAAGCACGCATCAGGGGAGTTCCGTGAGGTCCTCGTTGCTGGCACAGCTTCCGACGGCACATCGGTCAGCCATCGATACCGACTGCACGAGGAGAAAATCAAGGGGCAGAAAAGTGGTGTGGACCACCAAGCGTGTTTAGGGCTGGCGCGCGAGTTCATCACGACCTTGGTTGGTCGGCTCGACTACCGCCTCAAGGATCTTTCACACCTCGACGGGGCGAAGCTGTTCAAGCAGGGATCGTATCCCAAGAACCAGGCAAAGCGTGAGCGAAGGCTAGGCCAATGGCTCCAGTCTCTGCGCAACATGTTCAAGAAGAAGTCAGAAGACCATGATACTCTACCAGGTGCGTCAAATGCCGGGAATGTGCTGCTATAGTCTTCAGAATTCTCTTTCAGCTGCATGTTTCAACCCTTTATGATCTCCTGTCTCACTGTCCCCATGCGCACCCCAACCGCAGGCATCAACTGGGCGAGAGCGCAGAGGGAGATCATCACCTTTTCCACAATCATGGCCTCACACCAGGAGGATGTTGGGTTTGCGGACGGCCTTAAGCTCATGCTGTCCTCCCCCGACTGGGCGACATGCTACCCGAACCTTGTCCACCTGTGGATGGCCGTCGCCGTGCTTCCGCTCAGTACCGTCGAGTGTGAGCGCGGCTTTTCACGGCAGAACATCATCAAAAGCTGGCTTCGCGGGAACCTGTGCGACGCGAAGCTAGGAAAGCTGATGGCCGTCTCGCTCCTTAACTACGACATGGAGTGGCCCGAGTTACTGAGGAGGTGGAATGCTTCCAAGAAGCGCAGGCCTGCGAATGATGTGCTGATAGCGTCCGGGGAGAGACCGAGCAAGCGTGCGAAGAAAAGATCGGCCGCAGCTGCAGCAGCAGCAGCAGCAGCACTGGCAGCAACAGAAGCGGCTGCTCGAGAAGCGGCCCTAGCAGCAGAAGCAGCAAGGATGGATGCTGAGTACCCGTGGCTTAGTAGGAAAGAAAGGGCCACTGTCCCAGAGTCAGTGGTTAGCGAGGATGATACTGATAGCAATGAAGTGTACGGCTCTAGTGACTCTGACTAAGTCCTTTGCTACTGCAGCTAGGTTGTTAGGTAGTATGAGTAGACATGCTGGTAGGATTACAGTAGGTTGACTTTTAACAGGATTTTTTTTTCGTCTTATTTATCAGACTAGAAAAACTAGTCCAGCTTATAATGCAGACCATGTAAATTTCGTCGTCCGAGCGTAAGACGGGGAAAAAAAAATTCAGGGTACTGTCAGACAGCCCCAAAACCTAGCGAGAGCCCTGGCAGGAAACCGCTGTCAGAATCCCAACCACTAGACAATTGGGATAAAAGGGCTTATTTCAGTAGCGGGTCAGTGCGCCCATAACCCCCCAGGCAAACGCGCCTGTAACCCCCCCTAGGATCGATCGGGGATCTCACAGTGTAGCTCTACTGACACCCCCCCACACTGGGAGGCCCAGGACTAAGCACAGCGGCACCAGCCTACATGTGCATACACCGGGAATCGAACCCGAGACCGCCCGCTCTGATACCATGTCAGAATCCCAACCACTAGACCATTGGGATAAAATGGCTTATTTCAGTAGCGGGTCAGTGCGCCCATAACCCCCCAGGCAAACGCGCCTGTAACCCCCCCTAGGATCGATCGGGGATCTCACAGTGTAGCTCTACTGACAACCGCCACGCGCCTCGAGCGCGTGACGGGCAGAAAACCGCCACGCGCCCCGAGCGCGTGGCGGGAAGAAAAAACGTCGCGCGCCAGGGGGTGCGCGACAGACAAGACAACAGCGGAAGCATAGTAGGCACAGGATCGATGTGCTCTAATACCATGTTGAAATAGTAGACATAGCTAGGACTAGTAGTCTAGGGTTTAACATAGGCAAGGCAAAGTTGTCCAAGCAAAAGAGGGGTTGTACTATAGAATGAGAAGTACAAATAGAGGAGAAGCATGCAAGGAGTGGTGCAGCACCACAGAGAACACCTATGTGACTACACTACAGCTAGAACTACATGCACTTATACAAAATATATATATATATATATATATAAAATATTCTGACAAAAACCTGGTAGGCACGAGATGTCGCTGAGAAAGTGACAGTCTCAATTCACTTGATCGAATACTCTTATCAAGCTTCCATAGCTTCATGTAAAGAAGGGTTGGGTTGCGTAGACATCTAATATTCCCGTCCCCTTCCTCCAATCAGTTATGACTGTGGATGTTGACATTATGATGTATTGCAACCTTAACAAAGAATATGTTAGTGTGTAAAAGTGATACCTGATGATATATTGGTTATGAGATTATTTGTGATAGCATTCAATGTGAAAATAAGATACGCTAACTAAGCATGTCTTTGCTTTTGTGATTGTAAGCGATAGAGAGGCCGCTGTTACGGAACGACTGCACGGTTTTGTGATCTGGCTGATTCGGGGACCAGTGATCATTCTTCAGATGCCTAGATCCCTGATTCGGGACCTGTGTACCTTCGTTCGTCAGCATGCCGCCCGTCCGTGGCGCTTTAGGCTCGCCGACCTCACCGCCAGGAGTGCAGACAGCTTCGTGGACTCGACGAATTGCCAGAATGCCTTTTTGGGCGATCCTTGTTCTTGTTGTCGTTGCTGCGACTGGGTCGGACGCGACCAAGCCGAAGCCAATCAGCATTTCGCTGCGCGCCAAGTGGGAGGGAACACCACTCCTTCTAGAGGCAGGGTGAGTCGCCTTGGTGATGCCAGATCTTGTAGTTTTCGGAGCTTTCCGCCTACGCGCGACTTCAGCAGCGCACCTCACTCGGTGGAGTGGCATGCAACCATCGTTATGACAAGATGCGTGATCCAAGGGGGGGTGCTTGGTGGAGCCGCGCTACTGCGATTCGTCTGCGGTCGCTCGCCAGGCTTACCTTATCCTTCTTGCGATGCCTAGCTGTCCTGAGCCTTTCTAAAAACCGCGACGCTGCTTGCTTGGTGTATGAATCCTCGTTGCCGAATCGGCCCACTTCGGCTCGCTACATCGCCGTTGTCAATTTTGTCTTTTTCCCGCCGTACCTCGCTGGAACAGTGCCGAATGTCCTACGTTTTTGTTGGGATTGCTGGCCCGTTGCTCAATTTCCTGAGTGGTGAAACATAAGCTGTCCTTGCACATTCCTTGTGGGATGCTGAATTGATGCCCGTATATTCCCTCCTCACTCTCCCCCTCTCTCCCCCTGTCCCCCTGCATCGACCCATCGCCAGCGAATTCTTAGCGCGCGAGGACGCGGCTCTCTACTGGAAGTTCCTCGCCGCCTGGCCGCACGCGTCGCCCGATGCCAACTCCTCCGCGCGCCCCGCTTCCGCCGCGCCGTCCCCGTCCGACGGCGACTGCCTGGACGCGCTGCTGCGCGTCGCCTCGTCGTTCCTCGCGCCCCCCCTAGCGCCGCTGCTGCGCCTGGCGCTCGCCATGCGCTCGCTCTCGCCCGCGCTGCTCCTGCACCGCCAGCTCGCGCGCCTCTCGCTCTCGCAGGCGGGGCTGCTGGGCCCCCACGGCGCGCAGGAGGGAACTGCGGAAGGGGAGCAGGCGGGGTGGGGCGCAGGGGGGGGCGATGGGGGCGAGAGGTGGCGGGTGAGTGAGAACCCAGCGGCGCCCAAGGGTCACTGCTGCTGGGTGGAGCTGCAGGGGAAGGTGCTGCTGGGGGAGGCGGAAGTGGCGGCGGCACTGGCACCAGTGCAGGCGGAGGAAAGGTGAGGGTTCCCTCTGGACGGGACTGGCCTCTGCCCTGTGCCTGCGATGGTTGACCCTTCACCTCGCTCACCGTCCCTCACTCGCACATCTCTACCCTTCACAATCCATGCATGCATCCGTCCCTCCCATCCCACTCTTAGTGTCACTCGCTTTGCTCCCATCAGCACTCACTCTACTCTGTGTCTTATCAGCATCCTCATCAGTGTGACCCCGCCTCGCATCACCTCCCTCAATCGCGCCCTCCCCTCCCGCTCTTGCTGCACCGCACTGCCCTCCCCTCATCGTGGTGCCAGCGCCCCATCGGCCGCGCCAGCAGCGGAGCACGGGGCGGCGGTGCACGCCTTCGACCACGTGTACCCCTCCGCCTCTGCCGCCGCAGCCTCGCACCACGCGCCCCCCCCCGCCTTCCTCTATGCCAGCCCCGGCTCTGCCTGCTTCGCTGCCCTGCTGCCCCTCCTCTCCGCTGCTGCACACCAGGTAACGCTGCTGCACACCAGTAACGCTTCTGCTTGTGCTGCACGTGTACTGCTCGTCAGCCCTGCTAGCATAGTCTTGTGTAGTGCGGTCCTCTACTTTGTTCTCTCGTTCCCTCCCTCCCTCTTCCCTTGCCTTCCCGTCCCGTTTCATCGGTCACTCTTCTTTTCCAAAAATCTTTCTGCTCAACCACATCTGCCCCCGCCCCCTTTCCCTCCCTCCTTTCACCGCCCGTGCGGCAGGGCGCCATCCGCCTGGTGCTGCGGCCGGTGCTGCCAGCGGGCTGTGAGCAGCACGTGGAGCGGTGTGCGGCGGTGGGGGCGGGCGGGCGGGTGAGTCTGGGCGGGTACGGAGTGGAGCTGGCGCTGAAGAACATGGAGTACAAGGCGCTTGATGACAGCAAGCTCCACAAAGGTCCGCCCTGTGTCCCCTCCCTCTCTCCCTCCCATTGCTGCTTGGAGCACAAGCAGCTGGGTGATGCGGTATGTGGTGGCTGGCGCGGCATGGCCAGATAATTTGTTGCTTGCAATGATTCCCACTTTGCTCTCTGTGGCGCTGTCAATGGCCCTTGCTCCATGGGGCGATCGCCTTGTGAATACCCACGAGATCGCCTCTGCACCATGCATGTTCATGTGAGCTGAGCACTATGCATTGCATTGCTTTGGATGTGTGCGGCATGGATGGCCATGTGTGTGGCACGCAGACGGTGCAGGGCAGGCAGCAGCAGAGGGGTCGGCTGATGACTTGGCGCAGCCAGTGAAGGGCTTTCTCTTCCACACCCTTGTGGTCAGTCCGTCAATGGCTGCTCTTTTCACGCACATGCTTCTCATTCCTTTTCATAGTCATCTGTTGTGAGGAACTTTCACATGTAAGTGGCATTGCATCCTCAGCTATTGCTGTCAACCGCGTGCCTTATCGTGTCATCTCTCTCGACTCCCTTGCACACATGCATCCCCTTCACTATGCGCCCATGCCATCTTGCCCGTGTTCCTCCTGTTCCTCCTCCATTTCCCCCTCTCTCCTCCGCCAGCAACGGTACCCTGAGCAGACGGGCGAGCTGCTGACGTTTCGCGACCAGCTGCTGGCAGCAGAGGAGATCCGCGACGAGTACAACGTGTGGGAGCTCAAAGGTACAACGTGTGGGAGCTCAAAGGTACAACGTGCGGGAGCTCAAAGGTACAACGTGCGGGAGCTCAAAGGTACAACGTGTGGGAGCTCAAAGGTACAACGTGTGGGAGCTCAAAGGTACAACGTGTGGGAGCTCAAAGGTACAACGTGTGGGAGCTCAAAGGTACAACGTGTGGGAGCTCAAAGGTACAACGTGTGGGAGCTCAAAGGTACAACGTGTGGGAGCTCAAAGGTACAACGTGTGGGAGCTCAAAGGTACAACGTGTGGGAGCTCAAAGGTACAACGTGTGGGAGCTCAAAGGTACAACGTGTGGGAGCTCAAAGGTTACAACGTGTGGGAGCTCAAAGGTACAACGTGTGGGAGCTCAAAGGTACAACGTGTGGGAGCTCAAAGGTACAACGTGTGGGAGCTCAAAGGTACAACGTGTGGGAGCTCAAAGGTACAACGTGTGGGAGCTCAAAGGTACAACGTGTGGGAGCTCAAAGGTACAACGTGTGGGAGCTCAAAGGTACAACGTGTGGGAGCTCAAAGGTACAACGTGTGGGAGCTCAAAGGTACAACGTGTGGGAGCTCAAAGGTACAACGTGTGGGAGCTCAAAGGTACAACGTGTGGGAGCTCAAAGGTACAACGTGTGGGAGCTCAAAGGTACAACGTGTGGGAGCTCAAAGGTACAACGTGTGGGAGCTCAAAGGTACAACGTGTGGGAGCTCAAAGGTACAACGTGTGGGAGCTCAAAGGTACAACGTGTGGGAGCTCAAAGGTACAACGTGTGGGAGCTCAAAGGTACAACGTGTGGGAGAAAAGAAGTGTGCAGTGCAATTGTAAGGGTGTTCTCCAAGGTACCAACCAAGTGCAGTTAGTAAGTGTGTGTAGACCAGCCCAACCAGAGAGGGGTAATAGCTAGCTTGCAAAGCGTTGGGCAGCAGAGGCTAGCTAGCTTCTGGTGTGGCAGCCTCCATATGTATGTGCTGTGCTGACACATGTATCCTCCCGCTCACACTGCCCCCCAGACCTGGGCATTCAGGCCACTCAGCGCATTGTGGGGGGAGCAGAGCCTCTGCGGCTGATGCAGGACATCAACCAGAACTTCCCCAAAATCATGGCCTCCCTCGCCAAGACCAAGGCACGCGCTGCTCGCTCACCATTCCCTCCTTGTGCCGATGACAAAGGTCTCCAATACATTGTGTTGCAATGCTCTGCTTGCTTGTGCCATGCCTTCTTTCCCTCCCTATCGCCCCTCCTTTTAATTTCTGCCTGTTTCCTTGCTTTCTACCATCCCCTTGGCGTCAACCTCCTGCCCGGTGCTCACCCGTGTTTGTGCCTCGTGCTATGAGTGAATGCGAGCAGGTGGACAGCACGGTGGAGGAGGCGGTGCAGGAGATGCACGGCATGGTGCAGGCGGGGCGCACCATCGTGGCACTCAACAGCATCGCATTCAACCTCGCCACCCTCGACATCTTCACGTACAGACCCACGCTCCTCCCGCCACTCACTAGCACACACCACTCAGTACCTCACACCACCCCTGCCTGTGCCGGTCATGTGCGCATCTCTATTCCTGCAGCAGCTCTTATATATTCATCTCTCGCTCCCACTCGCCTGTTCTCTCCCCCTCCGCGCACACCAGTCTGTTGGAAGCCGTGCAGGCCGAGCTGTCGCTTGGAGCACAGCTGCTCTCTCTCAAGGTGAGCCGTCCTTTTTCTCACTGCTTGCTGTGTCAGCTGTATGCAGCTGCACTGGCCATTTCTCGCTGGCCTCGCCCTGCCTCCCCCCCACCATCTACGAGTCTTCTCCCCAGGTTTCTACTCTCGCCTACCATCACCCCCCCCGTCTCTCTTGCCATCCCTATTTCCTCATGCCCTGTCTCCCCGTGCACCCCCCTCGCCACCCACCAGCTGCCAGCGCCAGTGGTGCGGCAGCTGCTGCATCTGCCACCGGCATCGGCGGCGCGGGAGGAGGGGGGATCGCCGCGGCTGGACTTCCGGTCGCCGTGGCACGTGCACTTCTTCAATGACCTTGAGCGAGACCGCGAGTACCGCGGCTGGTCGCCCAACATGCATGAGGTGCGCTGGACGTGCTCTCACTGCATGCTGCTGCACTGCCCACTCCTGCTCATCACCTTGACAGCCCCTTATGTGTCCACCAGCTTCACCTTATCCTTATTAGTCCGTAGCATTGCTCAAACGTGTGCTATTCTGTGCTCTCAACTCAAGCATGCAACTCTTTTTCAACTCCATGTTGCTTTTCAAGTTTGTGTGTGTTCATGTGCATGTGTGCGTGTGTGCATGTGGTGGCAGCTGCTGATGCCCATGTACCCAGGCCAGTTCCGTCCCATCCGCAAGAACATATTCCATGCTGTCTTCGTGCTCGACCCCATGCACCCTTCCACACCAAAGGTGGGTACTGCCATGCCATGTACCCCCCTAGGTGCCTCCTTTCATGTCCCCCGTTCCTTTCCGCTTGCATTGTCCTGCCCTCTGCTCAGCTGGTTGATATCACCGTCTGTCCCCACCACTCTCCAACCTCCTCTCTACCCGTCGCTCCTTCCCCCTTTCTCCCCCTTTCTCCCCCTTTCTCCCCCTTTCTCCCCCTTTCTCCCCATTTCTCCCCCTTTCTCCCCCCCACTCCCCCCCCCCCACAGGCAGTGGCGCACATCCACAAGCTGCATCGGGGCAGCATGCCCCTCCGCATGGGGGTCATCCTCGCCTCCTCCGCGCGCCTCCTCACCCTCAACGACCCCTCCGCCCCTCCGCCCCACCATGACCTCTCCGAACTGGTGCGGCGCCCTCCTGCCCGCACCCATGTCACACCCCCAGCTCTCCTGCTCTCGCCCCTCCCCTCTCCCTCTCGCCCTCTCCCGCAGCATTTGCTGATCAATCCGTCCGTATCTTTGCTGTTAACACCTTTCCTCCTTGCCCACCTGTTTGCTTATGCCAGGCTGATTGTCCTTTCTGGTTCGCCGTCCACATCCTTCCTCCGTGTTATGCATGCCCATCCCACCCCATGCACGCATCCATGCACGCCACACAGGCCATGGCGCTCTTCCTGCACATCAAGGACTCTGTCGGCGTCCGCCCCGCCTTCGACTTCCTTCTCTCGGTCAGCTCACCCGCCCTCCCCCACGCGTGCACGCTTCCTCCTCGCCACTTTTCCCTTGCCCCTCCCCCAACTCCCCCTTCTTTACACACTTGCTTCTGCATCTTCTTCGTTTCTGTCCGGCACTGGTCCTCACGTCCTTGCTTGCCTACACTGCCTTCTCTCGCCTCCTCTCCCTCACTCGCTCATCTCCCCATCAGATGTGGGGAGGCAGTGGAGCGGACGAATCGGTGGACGACTACGAGGACGCCATGGTCACGCTGCCGCTCCCGCAGTACACACCGCCCGACCAGCCCACCATGGAGGCCGCCTTCCTCCACACGCTCAGGTGGGCGTGGGAGAGCGGTGTGGTGTGGTTTGGTGTGGTTTGGTGTGGTGTGGGGTGGTGCGATGTGATGGGATGGGATGCGTGCAATGGGTAGAGGAGCATAATAATTACAATGATTCTTCCTGCATCAGGAATGCATTGCATGGGCCATATGGTGGGCCCTCATCTGCATCACGTCACTCACATCGCTCCATCTCACTCCCCCAAACCTTAACGTCATGGCTCTCCACTCGTCTACTTCTCGTCTTCTTCCGTAATCTCCCTCTCTGCGCCCACCAGTGCGGCAGCAGCCGTGTCACAGGGGGGATCGCTGGGCAGCGACGACGCCAGGAGGGCTGCGCTGGCATCAGTGCTGGCAGCAAGACAGCGGGTGGAGGGGGGGGATGCTGACAGTGAGGAGGGCGGAGGGGAGCAGGGGGGAGCAGGAGGGGGAGGGGCGGCGGCAGCAGTGTGGGCGCAGGTGGTGGGCAGCTCTCGCTTTGTGTCGGGGCTTGGCCTTGCAGACGCCATGCCATGCCTGCTCTTCAACGGCGTCTTCTACCCCTCGCCCAAGGTGGCATGACACCTGCCCCTGCTTCTCTGCATCTGCCCGTGTCCTGCTGTACCCTCGTTCAGCGATTTCCACTGAGGAGGCTCCAAGCTTGATGCACCCCATCAGTCCCACCAACCCTCGCGTTTTCTCTTGCTCTCCACTCCCCCTCACTACCGCACTGCACGGCACGGCTATGGCAGGTGCCAGGGGGCGCACTGGAGGCGATGCAGGAGGAGATGGAGGCGGTGCAGCGGGCTGTGTACTACCAGCAGATCAGAGGCTCCTCTGACGTCCTCGCCTTCTTCCTCGCCTCCGCTGCCAAGCGCTTCAACCCCGAGGCCAGTGCCCTTCGCTCGTTCCCTCGCCCTCCCGTGCACGGCTCCTCTCTGCCCTCCCTGCTGGCCATGTGCCGCCTGCTACCTACTGCATCAAGAGCCCTTGCCAGCCCATCACTTGTGCACGCCACCTGTTTCCCCTCCTGAAGCAAGATCTAATTATTTCTCTCTCTGCCTCGCACTCGTCTTCCTCCCCCCCCCCCCTCACCCACAGGTGGCCCTGCCAGCTGGCAAGACAGCGCCCTACGTGTCCCTGGCGCCTCCCATGGCTGCTGACAACCCCGCGCTCACGCGCCTCTCCTTCCTGCACTCGCCCGGCAGTGAGTCCCCCCCTCCTTGCCCCTCCCTCGCCGCTGCCACTGAAACTTTGACACTGCCCTTCCTGCGCCTTTGACTTGCCCTGCCTCACTTCATGCGCCATCGTTTCGTACCTGCCCGGCATTGCCTTGCCCCCACTTCCTGTCTGTATCGCCACATGTGTGTCTGCACGTTCCTTGGTGTCGTGTGCCCTGCTGTTGTGTGTGTGGGTGTGGAGTGGTGAGCAGCGGAGGACGAGGTGAAGCCCTTCTCTCACCTGCTCGCGCTGGACCTCTCATCGCACCAAGGGGTGGACCTACTGCTGCAAGCCGTGCTGCACCTGGTAATACCGCACTGCACCTGGAATGATGTACAGCATGCGAGTGTGTGTGAGCAGTCGTCTATCACGCCTGGCTGTGCTCATGCCGTGCACCTGCCCTCATGCCTACCATCCGTCCATCTTCCCGCTACTGCCCACCCACCCTTCGCCATGCAATCATGGCAGGAGAGCGAGGAGGGCACACATGCCCGAGTGGCCGTTCTGCACAACCCCCTGCATGCCCCCGCCACCGCCGATGCCCGCCTGCCACCTCTCGCATGGCGCCACCTCGTGCCGCGCCTCATCATGGCGGCCGTGCAGATGCCCAGGTCAGCTCACACGCCTGCTGCACCCCGCTTCAATGAAGCAACCAGTGCATGTTGACACACTGCTGCCGCTCGCCTCATGTCATGTCTTGCCTCTTATCCATTCACGTCCTTGCTCTAATTCGCCTCCCTCTAACCCCACCCTTTCCTCCCCCCTATTCCACCGACTGCCCAATTAGCCTCCTGTTCTCTCTCCTCCGTGCTCCTCCCCCCCAACATGCCCCATGCCTACCAGTCGCCGCAGCAAGCTCCCAGCCTTCCTGCGCAGCCTGCTGCAGCTGCCACTGCTCAGGACCGTGGTCTCGCGGACACACTCAGGCACCGAGGAGGAGGGGTGGGCCGGCAGGGGGGAGGTGAGGAGCGAGAAGGAAGGTCTGGAGCTGCTGGCGTCAGCATGGAGCATTGCTGACGAGGCAGGGCTGAACAGGGCCGAGTTGGAGCGTGCTGTGACGGGCGCTGGCGCTGCAGAGGCTGCTGCTGCGCACATGGCCCAGGTGAGGCCCTGCTGGGGAGAGCAGAGAGGTGGCTCCCTGCTGCGCAAATCTCCATGTCTCTGACTTTTATGTCGTTAGGAGCAGCAGTGCCACTGCTCTTTTCGTCGCTTTCATGTGCTTTACACACGGTCCGTCTCATTCTCTGTCCCATCCCATCTGCTCTGCTTGGCAGGATCGACTCTTTGTGAAGCAGCATTGCGGCGCCAGCCCGGGCAGCAGCGTCATCATCACCAATGGCAGGGTGCGTGCACCCTGCTCCTTCCTCCCGTATTCCACCATTCTTTCATTCCTTCTCTTACCTCCTCCCTTGCCCTTTCTCTCGCATTCACTTATGCACACCTCACTCGCTCTCACTCCATGCATATCCATCCGAACCACCTTGCATGCACCCACCACCCTGCATGTCTCCACCTTCCTCCTCGCCACGTGCACCATGAAGCACCTGCCCTCTCGCCCTCTCCCTCCCTCCCTATCTGCCTCTCTCCCCTCCCCTCACCCCACCAGCTGTTGGCACCGCAGCACCGCTTTGTGGCGGCGGACTTTGCGCTGCTGGAGGAGGTGGAGTCAAAGCGAGTTAAGCCAGCGCTCTCCGTGCTGCAGGACCTGCCCTCCTGGCCGCACCTCCCGCCCGACCTCCCTCTCAGGTGCGAGCGGGACTGGCGCAGGCACGGTAGGGCGTGTGAGGGCAACTTGCATGTTCGTTCTTGCAGATTTATTTGACATTGCAGATTTATTTGACATCCTTTGGTATGCAGTGTGCATTGCGTGGCACTGACTGTTGATATTCCACGTGTGGTCGTCTTCACATGCATGCTTGTAAGGACTTTGGATGGCCATTTGGTGCTCAACATACCTGTTACCTACACTTTGCATTACATCCCGCTATCCATATCATGCACCTCCCACCCACCCACCCACCCACCCACCCACCCACCCACCCACCCACCCACCCACCCGCCCACCCACCCACCCACCCACCCACCCACCCACCCACCCACCCACCCACCCACCCACCCACCCACCCACCCACCCACCCACCCACCCACCCACCCACCCACCCACCCACCCACCCACCCACCCACCCACCCCACCCGCCCCTCATGCAGTGACCACGTGTCGGGCATGGCGATGGTGGTGGCATCAGCGCTGTCATCAGCAGAGAGGGCCAGCGGTGACTACGTGCAGTTCGCCCGCCTCACTGCCAGCCCCAGGTGCTCCTCTCCTCGCCCGCCTCACTGCCAGCCCCAGGTGCTCCTCTCCTCGCCCGCCTCACTGCCAGCCCCAGGTGCTCCTCTCCTCGCCCGCCTCACTGCCAGCCCCAGGTGCTCCTCTCCTCGCCCGCCTCACTGCCAGCCCCAGGTGCTCCTCTCCTCGCCCGCCTCACTGCCAGCCCCAGGTGCTCCTCTCCTCGCCCGCCTCACTGCCAGCCCCAGGTGCTCCTCTCCTCGCCCGCCTCACTGCCAGCCCCAGGTGCTCCTCTCCTCGCCCGCCTCACTGCCAGCCCCAGGTGCTCCTCTCCTCGCCCGCCTCACTGCCAGCCCCAGGTGCTCCTCTCCTCGCCCGCCTCACTGCCAGCCCCAGGTGCTCCTCTCCTCGCCCGCCTCACTGCCAGCCCCAGGTGCTCCTCTCCTCGCCCGCCTCACTGCCAGCCCCAGGTGCTCCTCTCCTCGCCCGCCTCACTGCCAGCCCCAGGTGCTCCGTGCAGTGCTCGTGCCATCCTGCCATCCGCCAGCAGCAGCATCGTTATACCCTCCACACTGGATAAGCACTTGGTTCCTCACTGCTTGCACCTCTTGCCCGCTTCCAACTCACTCGTCACACCCTCTCTTTCCCGTCTTTCCCCCTGCCAACCCAAAGTACTCTCGTCTTACACATAAGCCTCTTAGCCTCTTTCTCTCCTTCCGTACCTCGCTCCTCCCGCCCCTTCCCCGTGTTTCCTTGCCAGCATCGGCATCATCCACAGCAACGACTCGGCACTGCTGCACATCGATGGGGTGATAGACCCGCTCAGTGCGGAGGCACAGCAGGTCACGCCGCTGCTGTTGCTGCTGCACGAGTGGTTCAACCCCTCCCTGCGCATCTTCATGAACCCCCTCGTGCGTGCCCCACCTGCTTGCCCTCTGCTCCACCTGCTTCTCTCTTCTTCCTGCCTTGTGCTGTGCTGCATGCCATGCATTTTCTCTGATGCCATGTACACAATGTGTTTTGCCATGTGCTTCATTGGTGCTCAAAGTCGGAACTTCTTTGTGCGTCTACCACTCCAGATCAGTTTTGTCACCCCCATCCCCTCTCCGACCCTCACACTCCGTGCATGACCGCCAGACGTCCATCTCCGAGTTCCCTCTCAAGAACTTCTACCGATACGCCGCTCCCCACAAGGCACGCTCCCTCGCCCCTTCTTCTTCTGCCCTCCGCCCCGTTCCATTTCTTGAAGTGCCATCATCTGCTCGTGTGCTCTCGGTCTGCCACCTCTCTTGTACCATCTCATACCCCAACTTACCCACACTTCACTCGCCTCCCTCCTTAGTAACGATGCTTCCACCTCTTATCCCCTGCCATTTCCAGCCCTTTTCATCAATCTCTCTTCGACTCCCTCTTTCCCCACCATCCCACATCCATCCCAACCGCTCCCCTTCCTCAACCCCCACCAGGAGCTGGCAGATGCATCGGGGGTGCTGGCAGCGGGGGCGGAGGTGGAGTTTCTGAACATGCCTCTCACGCGCACGCTCACTCTCAACCTCAAAGTGCCCGAGCCCTGGCTCGTCGAGCCGGCTGTAGCGGAGTGAGTGGGGCCGGCTGTGGCGGAGTGAGCGGGGCCGGCTGTGGCGGAGTGAGTGGGGCCGGCTGTAGCGGAGTGAGTGGGGCCGGCTGTAGCGGAGCGGGTGAGGGTAGAATGCTCCTTCGTTGGGAAGTGACTGAGGATAGAAATCAGTACAATTCCGTGCGTTTTGTGCTTACCCAGTTCACTCGTCCAACCCAATCACCATCGCCTTCACAATCCGCCCTCTCAACCCTGGCCCCACATACGCCCGGGCAGCCATGATTTGGACAATCTGGTGTTGGAGAAGGTGGCGGACCCCAGCGTTGCCGCTGTCTTTGAGCTTGAGGCGCTCATGATCACTGGTGGGTCCGTGCTCATGGGTGGTGCGAGATGCTCATGGGGTGGCTGTGGAGGGATTTGTGGACACACTCATGCACGCAGATGCCTTGGCGCAGACGGTAGAAAATGGTTGAGTAATTGAGAGGTTGCAGGTTCGTAGCATGTGAAAGCTAGTTTTATAGGTCGAAACTGTTTTTCTGTGCACGCTCGTGTCACGTTTTGTCCTCACTTTCTTTTCTCTTCCACGTGTCTCCGCTTCCTTGTTGCAGTGGCCCAACTACTCTCTGCTCATACCTGTTTGCCCCCACAACTCTCCCTCCCTCCCTCCACCACGCCACAACCCCCTCTCTACCACCAGGCCACTGCTACGAGGAATCGGACATGCAGGAGCCGCCGCGGGGCATGCAGCTCGTGCTCGGCACGCCCCCGCCCGTCCCCTCCGCCCTCCTCAACCACTCCTCCGCCCCCGCCACCGCCGCCGCCACCAGCAGCAACGGGGCAGCGGGGCGGCCACAGGGCCTGGTGGTGTCAACGGCCTTGGAGGACACGATAGTGATGGCGAATCTGGGCTACTTCCAGCTCAAGGCCGCGCCCGGCCTCTGGCTCCTGCAGCTCGCCCCCGGCCGCTCCCAGACCCTCTACCAACTCGCAGGGGAGGGGGCGCTGGGGGGCAGTGGTGGCGGTGGTGCAGAGGCAGGGAGGGGCGGAGAGAAGGAGGGGGATGAGGGGATGGGGGCGGTGGGGCGGGTGGCGATGGAGGTGGCGGTGATGGACCTGCGCGGCAAGGTGGTGCAGCTGAGAGTGGTGAAGCGGGCGGGCATGGAGGGCGAGAAGATGCTGGATGGCGCCGGGGGGGAGGATGGGGACGACGAGCAGCAGGCGGAGCCGGCGGCAGCGGTGAGGCCTCTCTGCTCTTGTTTGAGCTGCTCGCCCCTGTTTTTATGAAATCGCATGTCACCCTCACTGCTCGTTGCCTCTTATGTAAATCACTGCTCATTGACTCTCTCCCCTGCCTTTCTATGCCCCGCCTGTTGTTCCCCCAGGCATCTCTCTTTGGCTCTTTCTTCCAGAAGCTCACCGGCAAGGTGGGGATGAGACCAGGGTGGGGATAAAAAAAGGGCAGGGTAGGGTGGGGGGGGATGAGAGTGGATTGTGGCTGACAGCAACAGGCACTCACAGGAGGGTTGAGGAGGGATGGGATGTGCTCTGGCTGTTGTAATGCAGCACCTTTGAGTGTGCCTGCTGCGTGACTGCATCTCACCAATCCTGCATCCTCACTTCACCCTCATCAGTGCTCCTTGCCTCTCCCTGCCACACCGCCAACCCCCCACTTCCCATGTGCCTGTGTCACTGTGTGAGTCAGAAGCCGGCTGCAAAGGGCGAGGGGGCAGCTGCCAACAGCACAATCAACATCTTCTCCATCGCCAGCGGCCACCTGTGCGTTGCCTCTCGCCCCTCATGCCATGCCCACTGTTTCTCTCACGCCCACTATCCATGAGTGCATTGCCTCTCTGTGTGCACCATTGACTGCCCCATTCCTTGACCCATCCGTGCTGGATCACTCCTCGGTTAAATACCACGTCCCACGTCCTTCTCCTCTCCTTCCCTCCCTTCCCCACCCGGTTCCACCCGCCCCGGCAGGTACGAGCGGTTCACGCGCATCATGATTCTCTCTGTGCTCAAGAACACGCGTCGCCCGGTCAAGTTTTGGTTCATCAAGAACTACCTCTCGCCCTCCTTCAAGGTGACTCCCCCCTGCCGTGCATGCTTTCTCCGTTTTTTTTCCTTCTAAAGCTTCTGCTTACAAATCCCCGTCTCGTATGGAGTTTACCTTGCTGTCAAAATCAACTCTCCTCCCATTGAAGCATGCTCCAATTTGACCGCACACATTCACACCTTTAGCCACGCCTGCCCTCCAGTGTGCACACCTCCACGCGCTCATACCCACATCCGCCCACCTCTCCACCCCTCTCCATGCGCTCGCCCTCCCCCTGCCCCACGGTGCAGGAGGTGATACCGCACATGGCGCGCGAGTACGGGTTTGAGTACGGGCTGATCACGTACAAGTGGCCGTCATGGCTGCACAAGCAGACGGAGAAGCAGCGCCTCATCTGGGCCTACAAGATCCTCTTCCTCGATGTCATCTTCCCCCTCTCCCTGCAAAAGGTCGCCCCTCTTTCTCTCTCGCTGCCACCTTCGCTGCCATCCCCCTGCTCCGCTCCCTCTCACATCTGCAAGCAGTGCTCCCTCTCACATCTGCAAGCAGTGCTCCCTCTCACATCTGCAAGCAGTGCTCCCTCTCACATCTGCAAGCAGTGCTCCCTCTCACATCTGCAAGCAGTGTTCCTCGCCCGCGTGATGGACTGCGTTGTGCTGTGCTGTGCTGTGCTGTGCTGTGCTGTGCTGTGCTGTGCTGTGCTGTGCTGTGCTGTGCTGTGCTGTGCTGTGCTGTGCTGTGCTGTGCTGTGCTGTGCTGTGCTGTGCTGTGCGGTGTTGCTCACATATCACCTCCAGAATTCCGTTGCCGTGTTGTCCCTGCTTGCACCCACCAAGCCTTGTTGTTAAGTGCGTGCCTCTCCTGCATGCTGTGGTTCTAACACCTGTTAATCAAGCTTTGCATTCTTCTTCCCCACCCACCCTCCCACCCCTCCCCCCCCCCACCAGGTGATATTCGTGGACGCGGATCAGGTGGTGAGGGAGGACATGGGGCGGCTGTACGACATGCCACTGCACGGCCACCCCCTCGCGTACACGCCCATGTGCGACAACAACCGCGACATGGAGGGCTACCGCTTCTGGAAGCAGGTGGGGTCCGGGCTATGGGTTCTGAAACAAGTTCGTGGGCAGTAGAAAACAGGACGCATTCAGGATGGTATTTTATTATCCTGTACCACTCACTCAGAATCTATCGTTCCTGGCTTCCCTTGTTGCATGAGTGCAGGGCTTCTGGAGGGATCATTTGAGAGGAAAGCCGTACCACATTAGGTGAGGCAGTGAGGGAGCAGATGCAGCACAACACCACCCTACCACGCCTGTTTGAACCTGACCTCTTTCTCCCCACCTCTGCTGCTTTGTCATCTGTGCCTATGCGCACTTACTCTTATTACCTTACCCTCAAATTTCCCACCTTTCACCCACCACCCACCTAACCCCCCCCCCACCCACGTGCGTCCACGTGGCAGCGCCCTGTACGTGGTGGATCTGGTGCGCTTCCTCTCTTCACCCCACTTATCAACTCCCCACCACCCCACCGCACCACCCACCTAACCCCCCATCCACATGCACATGTGCATCTGGCAGCGCCCTGTATGTGGTGGATCTGGTGCGCTTCCGGCGCATGGCAGCGGGCGACACGCTGAGAGTGATCTACGAGAGCCTCAGCAAGGACCCCAACTCCCTCGCCAACCTCGACCAGGTCTAGCCTCCCCCTCCTCTCACCTGCACCAGGTGCCGCCTCCCCCTCCTCTCACCTGCATCAGGTGCCACTTCCTCCACCTCTCACCTGCACCAGGTGCCACCTCCCCCACCTCTCACCCACACCAGGTGCTGCTTCCCCCACCTCTCACCTGCACCAGGTACTGCCTCCCCCACCTCTCATCTGCACCAGGTACTGCCTCCCCCACCTCTCATCTGCACCAGGTACCACCTCTCACCTGCACCACCACCTCTCATATGCACCCAGTACCAACTCTCCGTTCCCCTCTTCCTGTAACTCCTCTCCCCACTCGCCCTCTTTCCTCTTCCCTCCAACCGTCTCCCCCCTCTCTCTCCCCCCTCCCCCTGTATCAGGACCTACCGAACTACGCGCAGCACACGGTGCCGATCCTGTCGCTGCCACAGGAGTGGCTGTGGTGTGAGTCGTGGTGTGGCAACGCCACCAAGGCCCGTGCCAAGACCATCGACCTCTGCAACAACCCCATGACCAAGGAACCCAAGCTGCAGGTCAGTGCAACAACCCCCCCTAAATCTCCTCTCCATTCTGCCCCTTCTGACTCCCTCCCTTGACCTCGAACTTGAATACAATTCTGCTTTTGCCTTCACTGATGCCTTCGCATGCGCCTATGCCTGTGGCCCTGCATGGTGCATGGCAGGGGGCGAGGCGCATAGTGGCGGAGTGGGGGGCGCTGGACGAGGAGCAGCGGCACTTCACAGAGAGAGTCACCCGAGGGGAGTTCGACGACCTCCCACCCTCCGCGCCTCGTGGCACGCTGCGATTCACCGGCTTCCATTCAGCCCCTCGACCAGAGGAGGGGCCGGTGAGGGAGGCTATGACAGAAGAGGAGGAGGGGGGAGTGGATGATATGGATGGAGTGAGTGAGGGAGAACAGGAGAGAGAGGAGGGAGAGGAGGGTGGAGAGGAGGGAGGGGAGGGAGGGGAGGAGGCGGGGGATTGGGCGGGGTACGAGGTGGACACAGCATATGAGGACTTGGAGGGGCTGGAGGAGATTGCGGTGGAGGCTGTTGATGGCGTGGAGGAGGGCGAGGAGGGCGGGGAGGAGGAGGATGAGGAGGAGCTAGGGCATGAGGAGTTGTGAGAGCAAGAGCAAGGCAATATGTGCAAGAGCAGGGCAATATGTGCGACAAGACAGCGCTGGCTGACTAACTGCTGAATTCTGCAGCTTTCAGAACATTGCCTTGCCATCTGATTCCTAATCAGTAACACTGTTAATCGTATCCCCTCGCTGTCCGGTACACAATTGCCTTAGCTTTGATACGGAAAACAACAGAATTGTTTCAATCGCTAAGCAACTAACAGATGTTTTCCGTGCACACCTCATAAGAACTAACACAACCTTTCCAGTGTTTCATAAAAACTGTACAGGAGAACACTAGTGGCTCTCTTTCCATACCTGCACCCCCCCATCAGTTGCCACCCTCTTGCACTGCCTCCCCTCCGTGCCCTCCCTGCTCGCCCTGCACGCCCACCGCCTGCCCCGCCTCCTGCAGCCCAGCAGCCTCCCCCATCGCCGGAGGAGCCGCAGGCAGGGAGGCGCGGAAGCGCAGGCGCACATAGTCAGCGAACCAGCGGCCCTCGGAGTCACACAGGGTGGGGTGCAGGGCGAGCTGCACGTCGTCGTACACGGCGTTCTTGTCCGCCTCGCTGAGCCCGTGGAAGAAGCTCTGCGCGAATGCGTCCAGCCAGCTGGCCACGCCGTCCGGCAGCAGCGTGGGGCGCGCCACCACCTCCATGTGCTCCACCTCGAAGCCGTGCAGCTCCAGCAGCTGCCTGTGAGGGGGGGAGGTGTGGAGTGGGGGGGAGGATGGGGGGTTTGCAAGGTGGGTGGGAGCCAAGCAGACTTCATCAGGCGCCTCAGTGCCACCACCTCCATGTGCGCCACCTCGAAGCCGTGCAGCTCCAGCAGCTGCCTGCTGTGGGGGGAAACATGGCGGGCGGTTGAGGGAGAGAAGGCAGGGCGGGTAGAAGCCAGGGGGGGCAATGAGCACAGGAAGACACAGAGGAGCGCCTCCCTTTCCATGCCACCCAGCCTCGCCCCGCTGCCACTCATCCTTTTCAAACAAACAATGAATCTCACTTAAGCCTTTCCCTTCCCCTGAAAGCACAACCCTTGCTTCCTCGCCTCCCTCTACCCCAGGCCTTGTGGTGTGGGCGCGCGCACCTGTATTCCTCCTGCGTGGGAAAGTACCACGGCACCATGGCCGCCGCGTCTATTCCCCGAGACCGCAGCACCGCCACCAGCGCCGTCACCACCGATGCCACGTTGCCAAAACCCCCCATCTCCGCCACGAACCTGGGGGAGGGAGAGGGGAAGGGAGGAGGGACGAGAGGGGAGAAGGGTGAGGAAGGCAATGCGGGTGGACAATGTGTGAGGGGGGGGTGGAGAGGAGTGGGGGGTGCCATGTTGCAGCAAAGATAGTACTGCGGGTGCTTGGAGAGAGGAGCACGCAACAGAGTGGTGGTGCGGCCAAGGTGGCGGCGAAGGGGGTGGGGCGGGGTGGAGCCTGACCTGCCGCCGGGCTTGAGGGCGGCGCGCACGTTGGCGACGACCAGGGAGGGGTCGCGTTTCATCCAGTGCAGCGCCGCATTGCTGAACACACAGTCAAACTCCGATGAAAACCTGGGGGGGTGGAAGGGTGGGTGAATGCGGGAGCAATGGATGAGCGCTCACACGGGAAGGGCGGGTGGCGGAGGCAGTGCAGCAGGTCACGGCAAGGCAGTGAAGAGCAGCGGAGCCAAGTCATGCACAGCATAAAGCAGTCAGTGCGATAAGAACACGCTCTGGTGCACGCTTCAAAACGAAAACCAGCCAGCACTCACTCAGTACAGGTGGCCTTATCGAGAACTCACTGCAGCTGGCAGGCGTCAGCAAGAATGGCGTTGACCCCGTCGCGGCGTGCCATCTCCACCATGTCAGGTGACGAATCCACACCCACCACGTGGCACCCCAGCGCTGACAGGAACTTGGACAGCGTGCCCTCGCCACACCCCAGGTCCAACACTCGCTCGCCTGGGGTGAGAGGATGTGTGTGGGGAGGGAGGGTGGGGAGGAGTGTTCACGGAAACAGCGTAGAGAAGTGGGATCAACAGGCAATCCCATCCCTTTCACCCTGCGTCATTCAACACGAAAAACACACCAATGTACAGGCAAGAGGCGAGGCAGGTGTACCTGGGAGCGGGGCGAGCAGGTCGACGACGGGCAGGCCGAGCGTGGGCACGAAGGAGAAGGACTGACGGTACGTGGTGGGGTTCCACCGCGTGCGCTGTGGGAGAAGGAAAGGGAGAGGAGTGGCGGAAGAGACGGGGAAAGGGAGCAGGGCGGGAGGGTGAGAGAGAGGTTAATGGCATGGCATGGACTGGCTGCTGTGTGCCACACTGCATTCACAGGAACCAGTGCACCAGGCAGACACAGCGCCTTGCCACACTGCATTCACAGGAACCAGTGCACCAGGCAGACACAGCGCCTTGCCACACTGCATTCACAGGAACCAGTGCACCAGGCAGACACAGCGCCTTGCCACACTGCATTCACAGGAACCAGTGCACCAGGCAGACACAGCGCCTTGCCACACTGCATTCACAGGAACCAGTGCACCAGGCAGACACAGCGCCTTGCCACACTGCATTCACAGGAACCAGTGCACCAGGCAGACACAGCGCCTTGCCACACTGCATTCACAGGAACCAGTGCACCAGGCACACACAGCGCCTTGCCACACTGCATTCACAGGAACCAGTGCACCAGGCAGACACAGCGCCTTGCCACACCCGCAGCCCGCCCTTGCACGTCACTCTCACCCCCCCAACACACGCACCTTCCTACTGGGCGGTGCATCCTCGTCGCTGTCGTCGCCCTCCCCTGCCCGCCCTGCCAGCTGCTCCTCCTGCGCGTCCCCTGCGCGCACACGCACACATAAAGGTGGGATGCAGACATGCGGTTGCTGTGTGCTCTGCCTCCTGTGCGTGCCGCGCTGCATTCACTGCCACGTGCCATGTGAGGACCGCTCAGCGCCGTGTGCCTCAAGCGCCTACACGATCTCTGTGCACCAACCCACGCATTATCCCCCCCATCGCCGCTACCGCTACCCCACTCACGGCTGCTGGCGGGCTGCTGCTGGATGGCGGCGCTGATGCGGCGCTTGAAGCGGCTGAGCCAGCCGTCCGACATCTTGAACTCGCCCGCCGCGATGCCCCGCTCCCCCGCCAGCTGCCGCGCCTTGTCCACTATAATGGAGTCCACTATATTGGGTCGCTGCGATATGATCTGCCAGGCACGCATGCACAAGCTGCACCTTGTAAGAACACTGGGGAAGGAGGGAATCTAGAAATGTGTGGTATGGACAAATGTGCCAAACAGCTCAGCGCCGCACTGCACCTCTCGAAACCAATCGATGAGCTCGTCCTCCAGGTCCGGGAATTTGCCGAGCCTCTGGCGCTTCTGCCGAGCCTCAGCGTCGGAGAGGTGGAGCCACTTGGGGGAGTCCTTGAGGATCTTGCACACAGTCGTGCGGCTGAGGCGCACGCCGTGGCGCGCCTCTATCTCCGCCACGATCATGTCTTGCGACATCTTGTCGCTGCGCTGCTTCAACTCGCAAATCTCGCGCTTCATCTCCCCCGTCAAGCTGCTCCGCCGCGCGATGCCCTCCATGTCCGCTCCCGCGCGAGGGGTTCCGCCTTCCGACCCCGTGGGTTCCGCCCCGCCCTGACCGAGTGCGGCGGAGTCCAGGTGCGCGGAAGCCTCCCCGCGCGGCATGAGCGCGGAGGCATCGGCGCGGGCGGCTTCCGCGTCGGAGACGAGGCGGCGTTGGCGGAGAATCTCGACCTTGCTAACCATCGGCGGATGGCGGAGGGGGAAGGGGCTGGCGGGGGGGAATGAACGAAAGAGGGAGCGGCATTGCAGGGGGGGTGACGACCTTCGAGCGACCGATGCAAACGGGCTCACTCGGAACAACCGAAAGGCGGCGAGCGGAAGGGCCATTGCGGGCACGCAGGGGACGCGACTATGCAGACACAGCAGAAACGACGGACGGAATTAGCGAGGAACGGAGGGGCCTGAGATTGTAAAAAAGTTACAAGCCTACCGAAAGCTCGTTTTCTGACGAGCGGGACACGTTGTGCTCCACAGTGCCGCGACCGTCGCCTTATATACGTACGTCAGCCTTTCGAAGAAGCTGCCAGGAGGAAGCTAGTCTAGTGCGGATGACGAGGGATGATGAAATCGAGGGTGGCGTGTGAAGTGAAGTGGCTTGGGTGGGGGATGTGGTGGTGATTGGCGGGAAAAGCTGAGACAGGCCTGTCAGAAGGCAGCAGTGGGGTTTACGCATTGACTCAGGTTTGAGAGATTCGGTTTCCCTGTATAGGAAGTGTGAGTGATACATTTGACGTGAATATATGAATAAACCCTTCTTCCCAAAAAATATACCGTAAGGGTGCAGACTTTATCATATTGTTTCAGCATACGAATATCCGGCTCCCTTCAAGACAGCCTACTAATAGCGATTTTTATTCACAGATATTCGTGCGCGTGAACTAAAGACCTGTCGATGGTTGCCACGTGGGCGTGTGCATTCCGTTGACGCCACCTTATTCGCCAAATTCGCGAAATCAAGGGGCTGGCGCGGAAGTAGGGGAAGAGGGGTGGAGGTGAGGGGGAGGGAGCGGGAGAATCCGCGATCCCTCCCCAGTAGCCACTCCTTCCCCACTCCCCGTCGAGTTGCCCTTAGCGCCCAGCATTCCGCTTGCGACCCCGCCGAGCTACTCCCGCTTACCTCCCCATTCCCCGCGCTATGCCCAGCCTGCCCAGATCCGCCATCACACCCACGCTCCGCTGCGTTCGCGTCTATGAATTGCCTCCGCAACCTGCCATTCTCGACCAAGGCAGAACACGGCACCTTAGTTTCTGGCGAGCGTTGTTCCGGCAGAACTCAAACCTACCTTGGCTTGTCGCGCATCGCTGTGTGCTCGGCATCCGCAAAAAGGGGAAGATCGTCTCCTTCACGCCGTGTCGAGCTCGTGTCGTTAGTGCTCTGACGTCAGCATGCACGCCGTCAGGGCTCTGCGGCGAACCATCGCCAGCCGCGTCGCGCCGGCTGCTCGGCTCGATGGGTTCGCAGCCGCGGCCGCGGCGCAACGCCGCTTCGCGTCGTCCGTCTCCGGCGAGGTACTCCCCGCCTCCCTGCCCCCACGTGAATCGCGTCGGATCGTCCTCACTCCGTTCCACAACGATCGCCTGCCTGTTGCATTCCTTCGTGGTCTGTTCCTCCCCCGATGCCGACTTTTGAGTCGACTCAAAAGTCATTCCTTCGTGGTCTGTTCCTCCCCCGATGCCGACTTTTGAGTCGACTCAAAAGTCATTCCTTCGTGGTCTGTTCCTCCCCCGATGCCTGCGTCGCCCTTCATGCACGATTCGTCGACCCGCTCTTATTCACCGGAAAAGCGGCGACGAGTATGTCAGAGCGGATCCGGGCAGCACAGTGTCGCATAGAGTCGCTCGCGATGATCTTCCCAGATCCCTCATCGTGTCCGTCGAATCTGCTCCGCCATGTGCCATGTGGTTCCGCATGGATCCGCTCATGCCTGAACGGCCCTGTTCGGATGGCGTTTCGTTTCTGCCCGGTTCGCGGCTGTAGCGCGGTGATGGCCGTATCGATGGTCTCGGCTGAGATCCGATCACGGAGATGCGGCGCCCTGCCCCCTGCGCCGTTGCCCTGTGCCTTCACCGGGACTAATCAACACGCCGTGCGCCCTTCGGCCCCTCCCCCCTCCCCGTGCCACTCCCCAACCCCCTTCCACCTGTCCCGCGCAGATGACGGTGCGCGACGCCATCAACTCGGCGCTGGACGAGGAGATGGCATCCGACTCCAAAGTGTTCATCATGGGCGAAGAGGTGCGCGGAGCATGGGGAAGAACGGGTGGAAGGAAGGGGAAGGAAAAGAGGGGGAGGGGATGGTGAGGGAGGAGTCGAAATCTACAATGTTCCTCATGGGTGAGGAGGTGAGGGAGGAGAGGCGAGGCGGGCCGGGCGAGAGTAATAGGCGCGAACCAAGACGAGCTTAGGCGCCGCAACTCAAAGTATCTCTCATGGGCGAGGCGATGGCGGTCGAGCGCACTGCTGGGGAGGTTGCGCTGGAGTTCAAAGAAAAAGAAGCCGGATCGGGGAGAAGCGGGAGAGGGGGAAGAGGGGGGAGGAGGGAGAGGAGGAGCGGGGAGGAGGGGGGCGACGGGAGTGTGCTGGACCTACTGATCGCCGTTGTCCGTTTGTTCGTCCGGAGTGTTCAGTGCGAGCGAATGGGCGATGGTAGTCAATGGAGGGGAGGAGCGGAAAAAGCTCGTGTGTGCGTTTGGCTCGTGCTCGCGGGGCATCCGTTCTCCCTGCCTCCCATGCGCACCCCCCACTGTCTCTTCTCCCTTTCCTCACCACGCATTCCGCTTTTCCCCGCTCCCATTCCGCCCTTCCCCCTGTCAATCCCCACCTCCCGCTCATCGGCACGCGCGGGGGGTCGCAGGTGGGGGAGTACCAGGGGGCGGACAAGATCACCAAGGGGCTGCCATCCGCCCCCTCGCTGCCTCCCTATCCTCTTCTCACCGCGCACTTTTTTCTCCCCCCTGTCAATCCCCGCGCACTCCGCTCGTCCCGCAGGTGGGGGAGTACCAGGGGGCGTACAAGATCACCAAGGGGCTGCTGCAGAAGTACGGCCCCGACCGCGTACTCGACACGCCCATCACCGAGGTGCGCCTCTGCGCGGTGCTGTTCGGTGCTGTGTGATGCTGTGTGGTGCGAACGACACGGGAATGGTTTATCGGAGCGATCTTGTGCGCGCATTTGCTTGATGGGAGTACCAGGGACCGCTGGCAGTGCATGCATGTCCCGATCGCTCTCTTGGTGTCTATTTGCGGTTCTTGTTTCTGACGAATGCTTTTTCCCCATGCGTGCACTCACGGCGTGGTGCGAGCGGGCGAGCAGGCGGGGTTCGCGGGCATCGGGGTGGGAGCGGCCATGTATGGCCTGAAGCCCGTCGTGGAGTTCATGACCTTCAACTTCTCCATGCAGGTACTTGCCGTGCCAAGTTGCGCCCTGCCATACCATGCCCTGCCATGCCGTGCCCTGCCATACCATACCCTGCCATGCCGTGCCCTGCCATACCATGCCCTGCCATGCCGTGCCCTACCATGCCACGCCACACCATGCTAGCCGTGTCATTTGCTCACCTCCTTCCCCATGCCATGGGGCCCCTCGTTAGATTCTCCCCTTTCCCCCCCCTCACCCCACTCTGCGCCAGGCGATAGACCACATAGTGAACAGCGCGGCGAAGGCGCACTACATGTCGGCGGGGCAGATCAGCGTCCCCATCGTCTTCCGCGGCCCCAACGGCGCCGCCGCTGGCGTCGGCGCGCAGCACTCGCAGGTGCGTGTGGCGCTGCTTATTGGCGCACGCTGCGCCTCACTGCTGCTTCTGGGTGCTTGTGCTGTGATGTGCTAAATTAGCTGTATTTGGTTGCTGCTCTTATAGCATCCCCCCGCTCGTCTCCCCGCCCAGTGCTCTTCTAGTAACTGTATTTGGGTTCACATCACCGTCATGCAACGGCAATGTGCCGTGGCCTCCCCACCTTCTCATCCTATCATCTCCCATCCCCATCTCTGTCCCCATCCCAATCCCTCCATCTCTCCAACCCCCCCCCCGCCCTCCATTTCCCTCCCCCTCCCCGCGCAGTGCTTCGCGTCGTGGTACGGGCACGTGCCGGGGCTGAAGGTGTTGGCGCCGTGGAGTGCGGAGGACGCGCGCGGGCTGATGAAGGCCGCCATCCGCGACCCGGACCCCGTGGTCGTGCTGGAGCACGAGATCCTGTGGGTGCACAGATGGGGAGAGGGGTAGGAGTAGAATTGGGGGAGAGGGAGGGTCATGAAGGGTCATGAAGGCCACCATCCGCGACCCCGACCCCGTGGTCGTGCTGGAGCACGAGATCCTGTGGGTGCGCGCATGGGGGGGAGAGTGTCGGTAGAGGGATTTGTGGGGGTGCGGGGGCTGCAAGGGAAGAGTCTGATCGGGGGTGAGGGGCGCCGGGGGGCTGATGAAGGTTTCCCCGGGTATCGACCCCGACCCCGTTGTGGTGCTGTACGCGCACAGATGGGGGGGTGTGGGGGGAATGGACGGGTGAGGGGGTTGGGCGGGTGCCGGGGCTGTAAGGGAAGACTTTGGTTTGGGAAGCGGGGAGAGGGGCGCGTGCGCAGGGGCTCGTGAAGGCGGTGTCATGAGGCAATCCCACCCGTGGTGGTGGTGGTGGTGTTGGCGCACGAGATCCTGTGCGCGCAGGGGGAGAGATGAGGCCAAAAGGGATGGGTGTGGGGTGGTAAAGAAAGATTCTTGTGTGATTGGGCGGAGGGAGGGAGGGAGGGGGACAGAACGCGAGAGGGGGGACGAAGGGCGGCGTGAGGCACAAAACACACCCATCTCTCCCCAATCCCTCCTTCCTCCAACCCCTCTGACCCCAGGTACGGCGAGGCGTTCCCCGTGTCCCCCCAGGCGCAGGACCCCAACTTCACGGTGCCCATCGGCAAGGCCAAGGTGGAGCGCGAGGGCAAGGACGTCACCCTCGTCGCCTTCTCGCGCATGGTTGGCGTGGCGCTCAAGGTGAGGGGAGGGGAGGGAGAGGGCAAGGAGGCGAGAGGAGGGATGGAGAGGGCGAGGAGGAGAGGAGAGGAGAGGGGAGGGGAGGGAGAGGGCAAGGAGGAGAGGGGAGGGGAGGGAGAGGGCAAGGAGGAGAGGGGAGGGGAGGGAGAGCGCAAGGAGGAGAGGGGAGGGATGGCTGAGCTCAAGGTGAGGGGTGGGGGGTTCTGTGTGCACTCATAATCAAGAAAAGGGGAGGGGGAGGTGAGGGGGAATATGCTCCATGTGCGTCTCGATCCCAGCTTGCAGCCGGAACAGTGCTTTGCACACACGTTCAGCAACACCCGTTTTGAGAAGTTTTCTTCCACGCGCCATGGCTATGATGCTGCCATGGCTCAACACTTGCTTCCAACAATCCGACGCTCTGCGCCATCCTCCCTCCCACCCCCCATTGCGCATGTGTGGTGCTGGCAGGCGGCAGACGAGTTGGCCAAGGAGGGCATCTCCGCTGAGGTCAGTCGCGCTTCTCTCTGCCTCCCCACCCCATTCCGCTCCATGCTGCGCCATTCTGCCCCATGCCATCCCATGCCGCCCCATGTCGCTCCATGCTGCTTCATGTCGTTCCATGCTGCCCCATGTCGCCCCATGCTGCCCATACCACCCCACATGCGGTGCCATGCCTGCTCGTCACACTCTCTGCTTCACCTGCCTTCTCTCCACTGCTGCACTTGCAACACTGCGGCACTTGCAACACTGCTGCCACTCAGCCCCTCTGACTTGCATCTAAACAACAGCCCGCCGATCCAACCCCTTGGCCCCTCCGCCCTGCCCGTTCCCCATGCCCCTGCGCCCTGCCCCTCCCAGGTGCTGAATCTGCGCACGATCCGGCCGTTGGATCGGGAGGCCATCAATGCGTCGGTGCGCAAGACGTCGCGCCTCGTCACCATCGAGGAGGGCTGGCCGCAGTCTGGTGTCGGTGCCGAGATCTGGTGAGCTGCTTGTGGGGGGTGGTTGTGTGGGGGGGAGGGGAGGGGGGGGGCGCTTACTGGAGCTACCGTTATCTGACTGTTTGCTGTGCTGCTCTCAGGGCCCGCACCATCCAACTCCCTCTGCCCCTCTCACCTGCACCGTCCCTTGTATGCCCACCCCTCCCCGTGGCTGTCCCACCAGCGCCACGGTGGTGGAGGCATCATATGACTACCTGGATGCCCCAGTGGAGCGCATCTGTGGCTCAGACGTCCCCATGCCCTCTCCCTTGCACACTCCCCCCCTGTGCTCCCCCCGCCCCCCCCCCCCCCCTGTCCGCTCCTGTGCATGCAGTGCCACGGTGGTGGAGTCATCATTCGACTACCTGGATGCCCCAGTGGAGCGCATCTGCGGCTCAGACGTCCCCATGCCCTATGCTGCCAACCTCGAACGCCTCGCCCTGCCCCAGGTGCGCCTACCCCCCCCCCCCATGCGCCCCTCACCCCACGTCATGCACCCCTCTCCCCATGTCTTGCGCCCCTCTCCCCATGTCATGCGCCCCTCTCCCCATGTCATGCGCTCATGCGCTCCTCTCCCCATGTCATGCGCTCCTCTCCCCATGTCATGCGCTCCTCTCCCCATGTCATGCGCTCCTCTCCCCATGTCATGCGCTCCTCTCCCCATATCATGCGCCCCACTCCCCACGTCATGCGCCCTTCCCTCCACATGCCTTTCCTTTGCGCTGTGACACTAGATTTGGAGTCAAACTTTCGCCACTTAAATCACTCTGTGTTCGACTCAGTTGTCTCGCCTCAGCAGGGCCGTTGCCTGCGTTTGATAAATGACGAAGCATACATGTTGCGGCTTACGGATCTGAATGTGCTGCTTATGTGTGCGTGTGCTCATGCATGGCAGGTGGAGGACATTGTGCGAGCCAGCAAGCGCGCATGCTTCCGCTCAGCTGCCCCCGTTGCCGCCACGGCATAAGAGAGGAGAGGCATAGGGTGTAGAGTATCAATGAATACATTTCACACCATACACGTGCTGTAATCTGCTTTTCTATATTTAGTTTAGTGAATTGGATTAATTTGGTACCCACCACATCAGTCAACATCTCAGCACAAATACCGGTACGTGCAGTAGCAGAGGCTACCATGGCACACTCTGCTTGTGCCCTGAAACCACCTGCTTCATTCAGCAATGTCCACTGCAGTTGCTGCTAGCAGGGTGGATTCGCACATGGCATTCAGTTCAATTTTGATGTATTTTACACTACCGTAACCAACGACGACTTTGCTCTATAGCATACGGAATTGTGAAAACAAGCAAGCGTAAGTCGCATGCATGAGTTACCGGTAGATGATGCGCCTGGCAAACCAATTCACTCCATAAGTAGAACTTGGTCGCAGGAGTCTAAGGTGATGCGCCTCGCAAGCCAGTACATGAAAGTAAAACTTTAGGAAAAATCTCAGTCTTTGCTCATGTTCAAGTCTACTTGAACTGCTCTCCTTGTAGAGAGGCTGCTTATGCTAGCAGTTCTTTGGAACTGACCAAGATGATGGAGAATATTGCAGCCAATGGCGTGAATGAGTTTCCAACTTCTCCAAGGATCGCCCGGCCGCACGATGCTCGATTGGCCACATTCGGGCAGCTTGAAGCCGTCAGCAAGGTCATTTCTAGCGAAAGTCGTCCGTGATTGGTTATCTCGTTACACCTCTCCCAACCTGACGGAGGAGTCGTAGTGTCGAACAGACCACGAGACATTTTCAGTTTAGTCGTGATTGGACGATATTCTCGCTTGTGCTTTTTCAAACTGAAAGGACAAGCTTAGCGGCAGTAGGCACCTGGTTCCAGTCGAGCAGAAGGGGTGGGCGGACGAGAATGGCGGCGGCTGGCGGATGGCGCTGGGGGCAACTCCAGCGCACACTGGTGGCGCGAGAGGGTAGGGCATGGCCGAAGCCGCTGCTTTCGCGGAGTGCATTGGTGGAACGCTTGGTTGTGGCTGATTTGCGAGAATGCTTGGTGATGCTGGAGAGAAAGTGACGAGGTCACGGCGGTTGGAGGGGCGATTGCGGACAGGAGGAATGGTAACAGCGGCGCTGGGATTGATGCAGCCTGCCATTCCTACCCTGTCTACGATGAGGATACTGTACCGAATCCACGTGCGCCGCGACTCGAGGCGATCTTCTCTGTCGGCATGGATCAAACAGCGAGTGAAGGCTTCTGAGGGAATGAAGATTAAATAGCAGATTTCTGCCAGCAAAGAGTCAGAAGCCGTTAGTCGTCAGGAAACGCCTTTTCGCGAACCCCCTGTCCTCAGAGTAAAACGGCATCCTCTAACTAGACCGCCTTCACTCAGCAGTAGAAACCAAGATGGCGTCTCCTACCCGTGTTCTAACCCTAACAATCCTCCTCACGCTAGCGTTAGCGTGCTGCACGGCGGTGAATGCGGTCAACGACCCGAGCAGCGTGCAGTTTTCGTCCCTGACTCGATCCATCGTGGTAACCACAACGGTGAACGGCAACAACGTCACCAACGGCACGTGAGTACCCACACCACTGCGACCCAGGGATTCAACCCCATTCCGCCATAGTCTCCCACTTTTTCCACCCCCTTAGAAATCTCAGTAGCAGGAACCTGAATCGCAAACAGTCTCCTCACGCGTTCCCTCCTGCTGCGTCTTCTCCCCGTTTTTCGCCCCACCCGCTGTTCCGTCCCGCTCTTGCAGCGGAATGACGTACGCCAAGGACGAGATGATGATTCACTGGCACCTGAACCAGTCGCTGTGGGGGACCGACGCGGCGTTCAAGAAGGTCGTCCTGCAGCTCTGCTTCGGCGCGCCCAGCCAGGCGTCCCGCCCGTGGCGCCAACCCAACAACGTGCTCTCGCACTCCAAGAGCTGCAAATACACCATCGCATGTAAGCCCTGAGCATGAGCAGCAATATAGCAGTACTAAGCACATCACCTCCCCAAATATTCCACCACACTCTGCAGCAATCCGCATCTTTTCTTATCGTTTTCCTTTTTCTCTGAAACACACTACCTCTCCTCATGTGCCACTCACACCCTCGTGTGTAGAAAACCGTGTTCTTCTGTCTAATCGTTTCCCTTCTTCCTTCCCCACACCTTACCTGGTGCAGCGCAACCGTACAATGCGTTCGGCAACAACACGGTGTGGCGGCCGTCGCAGGACACGCCAGGCGCGCAGTACTTCGTGCGCGCGTGGGTGCTCAACTCCACCGAATCCTCCGCCACCATCTCCGCCAACAGCGTCGCCTACGGCCAGGTCAGACAGACGCGGTTTCCCCCACAGTGGGTTTCTGTGATCCTGAATATGCTCGCCTTTTGTTCTTCAATGTTCCTAATAAACAAAACCACGCTCAGCTGCTCTCTCTAAATCCCCACAAAATTTCGTTTGACCTCAGATTGAAGCTGGCCCCTTCCTCTACCAATTTTAATATTCTTTTTTTTTCCTCGCCCCGTTTCTGTTGTGACTGCAGAACACCGACCCTTCCATGAACACTAATCTCGTGGTTGTGACGCCATTTGGCGGCACAGCTATTGGGATCGACATATACATCGTGTGCATCTCCGTCGTCTCCTATGTTGCCCTGGCTTGCTTCTTCGTCTACGAGAGATATGCAAAGAAGAATAAATAGTAGTTCAACGCTTTTTACAGCTACTTCACGTAGCTGTGTTTTACAGTCAAATGGCAGTAGCATGCTATGCACGTGGTGATGGTGATAAAAAATGTTATATATTGTAACTGATAGTGACCTTGGTGGTTGGTACACAAGAACATGGGTTGCAGATGGCGCTAAATCATGTATGCCGTGTTTTATTAAACGGTGCACCTAAATAATCAGGCTTTCCTTCTCAAAAAGTCTTTCTCCAAGAAATACTTTAAGCTGTTGCAACCTGCAAGATACACGCGTACCCTTTTGAAGCAGTGAAATTGCAGTGTTACATGGTGTACCCCGTCGGTAATTGTTAGGCCCGACGGCCTAAGTCCGCTAAAGAATTAGCGGGGTCGACTAAGTCGAGGATGAAACGCGGCGGAAGACTTTGGCGAAAGAACTATTGGCGAAATAAGCGAAGAAGTTACTGAGTAATTGAAGAAGAGTTGAATGAGAATTGATTGATAATGGCAAGTACAAGCAAGGTTTATATAGCATGCAAGAAACAAGGTTGGAAAGTGGAATGTGGGACCAAGAATTGGAGTGCAAGAAAAGTAGAGTGCCACGTGGCACTAGAGAATCTGAGAAGATAAGGATAATGGTGACTAGGAATGTACTGTTCGGAATGAACAGTAAACACCCTTCTAACACTACCCCCCGCCCAAGGAGGCGACGTCCGCGGCGCCTGCAGACTGAAGGTACGCTTGGAGGCAAGCGTTGTCAGGAGACAGCGAGGACGAAGGAACCCAGCTGTCGTCTGCTGCGTCGTAACCACGCCAACGAACCAAGAAGTCGATGAAAGTGACACCCCCCTGGAGACGGCGACGGTGCCTGAGGATGCGCTGGATCTGGTAGTCGGGCTCGTCGGTGTCAACAGCTACCGGCAGTGGAGTGCGATCACGGCCCGAAAAGGTGGCGTTGGGATCGGTGTATGGGCGAAGGAGAAATACGTGGAATGACGGGTGCATGCGGAAATGTGCGGGAAGGCGAAGGCGGTATGCGACTGGACCTAGTGCGCGCTCAATGACGAATGGACCAATGAAACGTGGACGAAGCTTGCTGTCCTGTGGCAGTCGGAGGTTGCGGCTATCCAAGAGAACACGGTCGCCGACTGCGAACGACACCTCACGACGACTGCGGTTGGTGGTGCGTGCCATGCGTGCATTTGCGAGCTCAAGGTGCTTCCTCACGTGATCATGAATGAAGGTGAGATGCTGGTGGAAGTTGTCCGCACGAGGGACTGTGGGTGTGAGATCGACACGAGTGGGGACATTGGGGTGCTGACCGTAAAGTGCAAAGAACGGTGACATGCCTGTGGCGGAGTGGTGCGTGTTGTTGTAGGCGAACTCTGCCATGCTCAGCTTCTTGTCCCATGCGGCTGCGTCGTGCATCGTGATGCTGCGAAGGATCTGCTCCAAGGTCTGGTTCACACGCTCGGTCTGTCCGTCTGTCTCTGGGTGGTACGCAGACGACATGGCTAAGCGAGTCCCAAACAGTGCGAAAAGCTGCTTCCAGAACTTCGAAGTGAAACGAGGGTCGCGGTCTGAGATGATGGAATCTGGAACCCCGTGCAGTCGGACTACGTTATCTACGAACAGCGTCGCGGCTTCCTCTGCTGTGACCTTGCCGTGCGTGGGGATGAAATGCGCTGCTCGAGAAAACTTATCCACTACTACGAAGATGGCGTCGTGACCCCTAACTGTGCGCGGTAAAGCCATGATGAAGTCCATGGTAACTACCTGCCAAGGGCGGTCGGGCGGTGGAATCGGCTGCAAGAGTCCTGCTTTGCGCTGGCGAGAGGACTTCGTACGCTGACACGTGTCGCACGAGCGAATGTAATCCTCTACGTCTGCTGCAAGCCCGGGCCAGTAGTACGTGCGACTAAGCGTCTTAGCCGTCTTATCTGCTCCGAAGTGCCCTGCACTAACTACGTCGTGCGCCTCTGAGAGAAGGAGCTGTCGAAGAGGGCGGTAGGCTGGAACCCAAATCCGTGTGGTACCCTTCCGTATGTAGACACTACCCTGCACCTCTGCTCCTGCGGGCGGCTGCGGTGTGAAGTCGGGATCTACTGTGTAACCGTGCTCGAAGAGTGCTGTGAGAAGTGGGTGGCCAGCAGTGACTGTGAGACTGGCGAGCTGACAACTAGGGCGAGTGAGCGGATCTGCTGGGTTGCGCACGCCTGGCTTGTACTCTATCCTGTAGTGAAAGCTCCCTTCCATGAACTCCATCCACCTAGCCTGGCGACGACTCAGCTGCGGCTGCGACTTGAGGAAACGAAGCGAACAGTGGTCCGTGCGTATAACACTATCTGCCCCCTCTAGGTAGCACCTCCACACCTTATACGCATGGATGATCGCGAGCGCCTCCTTGTCGTGTATGGGATAGTTCAACTCCGCTCCCCTAAGCTTACGCGACTCGTACGCGATCGGCTGCAACCCGCGTCCCTGGTCCTGAAGAAGCACTGCTCCTATGGCCTGATCGGAAGCGTCGGTCACTACAACGTATGGGCGAGTGGGATCAGGGTACGACAGTGTCGGTGAAGACGTGAGCGACTGCTTTATCTGCTCGAACGCCTGCTGCTGCGCTGGACCCCAAACGTACTCTACGCCCTTCCGAAGTAGGTCGGTGAGTGGACTAGCGATCGATGCGTAACCCTGAACGAAACGACGGTAGTAGTTCGCGAAACCGAGGAAGCTCTGCAACTCCTTGACTGAGGTCGGTGCTACCCAATCCTGTACTGCTGCGATCTTCTTCGGGTCAGTCCTAATGCCACTACCGGATACGACGTGTCCTAGGAACTCGACCTCTGGAAGGAAGAACTCGCACTTCGACTGCTTAGCGTATAACTGCTCCCTCCGTAAGACCTCGAAGACCTTCTGCAAGTGCTGCACGTGCTCATCTTTCGTCTTAGAGAACACTAGGATGTCGTCTAGGTAAACGACAACGAACGACCCTAGGAACTCGGAGAGGACTGTGTTCATGAGCGTCTGAAACGTCGATGGGGCGTTGGTCAATCCGAACGGTAGAACCCTAAACTCGTACAACCCCTGCTTCGTACGAAACGCCGTCTTGTGCTGGTCCTCTAGAACTACTCGAATCTGGTGGTAACCCGAACGAAGGTCGATCTTTGAGAAGACTCTAGCGCCCTGCACTGCATCGAGAAGATCCTCTACTCTCGGCACCGGGAATCTATTCTTTACGGTGGCGGCGTTCAGTGCGCGGTAATCTATGCACATCCGTAACCCTCCGTCTTTCTTGGGTGCGAAAAGTATCGGTGCGGCCCAAGGCGATCTAGATGGCTGTATGAAACCCTGTGCGAGAAAATGCCTAACTTGCTGCGTCATCTCCTCTGTCTCCGCTGGACTCAACCTCCACTGCGGCTTCGCTACTGGCCTGCTCCCCGGCTCCAATTCTATTCGATGGTCTACTGCTCGGCTGGGAGGCAACCCTGGGGGCAACTCGTCGGGGAAGACGTCTGCGAACTCTGCTAACAGTGCACTCACCTCAGCAGGAAGAGTCGCCTTTTCACTAACTGCTGCACTCCCTCCTTTCCCCTCCTCAGCTTCCACCTCCTCAAGAAAAACCGCGAAGATCCGTGCCGCACGCTTCACTAACTGTCGCACACGAACAGCATTAATGATAGCTGTGGATGATGTGGCCCCATCGCTCCACTGTGGCAGCTCCCGGAACTCCCCGTCTACCTTGACGCTGCAACTTCCCTGAGCCCAATCGAACTGAGTACTAACCGTCCGTAGCCAATCTCTCCCGAAGATAAAATCGTATCCGTCCAGCGTCGCAGAGTCGAAATCACGCCTGACTGTGATCGGTCCTAGCACTACGCGCAACTTGCGGATGATCGGTCCTATGTGAAGTGGCGTCCCATCTACCATGCGAGCGTCCTTGAAGTTGACTGCTGAATCTGCTTCGAGATGGAGACGAGAAACTAACGATGAAGAGACGAACGAGTGGCTAGCTCCGCTATCTACGAGAATCTTAACAGGAACTCCGCGAAGCTTCCCTAGAAGCACGACTGGACGATCAACAGTGTCTACCTCGTTCTCCGTAGATGACTGCTGCAAAGCCGTCTCCTCTACGTTGGTAGACGTGGCGGGTACGGGAACCTCCACACCAGCTAGCGACCCGCTATCTACTGGCGGTTTCCGTTTCCCTGCTGCCGCTACTTAAGCTGTGGGCAGTCTCGCTTCATGTGTCCCGGCTTTTTGCAGTAGTGACAGTCCCCCCTAAATCCCATTTTCTGTGAGCCGTCACTGTTAACTGCACCAATCTCCATGGGCGATGGTCCGTCCCTCGATCGAGCGTCGTTGATCAGTCTGTTGTATCCCCTATCGCGATCGTCACGACCCCGTCGGCTTCGTACTGCGTCGATGTGTTCTGCTGCTGCGACTACCGACTCGAAGGTGGACAACCCGTGAATCGCAATGACTTCCGCTATGTCCGGCTTCAACCTTTCAAGGTAACGATCGCGCATCTCTGCTTCCGTGATATCGTCTATCTCGTTGCAGATGCTCAAGAACCGTCGTGTGTACTCCTGGACGTTGCCTATCTGTCGGAAATGACGCAGACGCTTCCTAGCAGCTTCGGAGGCGTTCACCAAATCGAACCTACTTTTCAGCGCCGCTTCAAATCCTTCCCATGTGGTCGGAACCGTGGTAACACCCAAAGCTAAACTCCCTAAGCTCGAAGTTGCAGCTGCATGCCCCACGCCCTGTTGATGCCCGTCCGTCTGAGCCCTTCTTACAGCAGTTTGAGTGAGTTGGCGCCACCACTCCAAGGCCGGGCCCCTCAGCAGTGTAACAGCGTACTCGATCCGCTGCTGCGCGTCCGCCTCTTGCACCCCGCTCGCGGCGAAGTAGTTGTTCAGCATGAAGAGCCACGTCCGCACGTTCGCGTCGCGTTGACTTGGGTCGAACGACTCGGGTTTCTACGGCTTGAGTGCGCTTCGACGTTCCGGCAGCGCTTCCGCGCCAGTCGACGTGTTGGGCGCAAGAGTTGGTGTGGCATGACCATGGGGGTTAGAAGCCAATTCACGAAGCTGTTGCATTTCAGCTCGTACCTGTCGATTTTCCAGCGTCAACTCTTGAAGTTGGCGCATGAGTTCGGCAAGCGTGTTGCCCATGTCGTGGGGGACTGCGTGCATGGTTTCGTCCATGTTCGCTCAACGACTCCAAGTCTGCAAGTCGGCATCGCGGGACGATGACGTCGTAGTCTCGTCGTCGACGGTCGCTCGTTGGAAGTCGCTCCCCGCGAAGGCTCTGATACCAAGTGTTAGGCCCGACGGCCTAAGTCCGCTAAAGAATTAGCGGGGTCGACTAAGTCGAGGATGAAACGCGGCGGAAGACTTTGGCGAAAGAACTATTGGCGAAATAGGCGAAGAAGTTACTGAGTAATTGAAGAAGAGTTGAATGAGAATTGATTGATAATGGCAAGTACAAGCAAGGTTTATATAGCATGCAAGAAACAAGGTTGGAAAGTGGAATGTGGGACCAAGAATTGGAGTGCAAGAAAAGTAGAGTGCCACGTGGCACTAGAGAATCTGAGAAGATAAGGATAATGGTGACTAGGAATGTACTGTTCGGAATGAACAGTAAACACCCTTCTAATAGTAATTCTAGTATCAGAGGGTTCATTATCATACTACTAGAAAGGCAGGGCGGCACTTCACTAACAGATGCTTACGTACAGGAAGTCCTTCGCGCAAAAATCGCAGGTTCGCTCGTCAGTACTGGTCCGTTGTGGTGTAGTCATCAATCAACTCCTCGCCCTCCTCCCTTCAGCTCGCGTCATCACCTCCTTTACTTCTGTCCCAGGTTCTCAATCTCCAATCTAGGTCGTTTGCTGAAAACACACTCCTCGCGTTTCCTTTTCGACTTCAGCCTTCATCGTTATCGAATCATTTGTCCTTTCGATCTATCTATTTCTTCTGACGTCCCATGGCCGACACTGAAACCCTACCGTTTGGTAAGCGGAAAGCGGACCAGCCTGACGGCGTGACTGCTGAGAATGGCGCCGCTGACGGCGACGACGCAGATCGCGCGGGGAAGCGGAGGCGGTGGGACAGCGGTGCAGATGGGGTGCAGAGCGGCGCTGACGGCGGACAGAAACTCGCGGAGGGTGGCGGAGGGGGGGGTGCCGCTCCCGCTGCTGGCGGAAAGAAGGTAGGATTGGCGGTAGGTTTCGAACAACTCGCTGATTGTTAGACAGCTTGTGGTGATATAATTTCCACTTATCATGACTGGTTCACAGGGAATCCATCGTATTTGTTAGCCGATTCGCGCTGATTATCGCCAGGGCAGTGCTGACACCAGGGGATTCAATGCTCGTTTCCGTTTGCATTGGCTGCTGAACATACGTTAAATCTCGCCATGCTCGCGTAGAGGCGATCGCGGTTGACCACCTCGCAACCTGCCTGCAACCATCCATCCATCTGTCCGCCCGTCTGTCCATTCCTCCCTCACTCAGGTACCGAGCGTCTCGCTGGATGCTCTGGCCAAGGCGAAGAAGGCCCTGCAGATGCACAAGGAGCTCAAAGAAAAGCTCAAGAAGCTTCCTCAGGTGGGTTCCCAGGTGCTTCCTCAGGTGCGTCCTTAGGTGGGTTACCCAGAGTTCCAGCATTCACCGGATGGCTCTTTCGTGGTTCAGTATATGCTGTTTAGGACATATTCAGAGCTTTATCGTCGCCGTTGGGCCTTTATCTTTTCTTCTTTATTCATTCCCTTCAAACCCTAGTCAACCAGTTGGTGCCCGTTCGGGTTTGGCTTGGCAACGACATGTTTCACCATGCATGTCCCCAAAACCCATTCTTTCCCCCATTCCACTTACTTTGCATTGCAGCTGAGCAAGGCAGCGCCACCCGCAGCCACCGTAGTCCCCACTGCAACAGCAGCCGCCGCTGCAGCCGCCGCAGCAGCAGCGGCCGCGGCAGCAGCAGCAAAGGGGCTACCAGCGCCTGTGCCCGTGGTGGTGCCGGTGGCCGTCCCTGGCGTTGGAATCGTGCCCATAGTCCCGGGCGTTGCTGCTCCTCCTGGTGCCGCCATTCCAGGAACCATTCTTACTCCAGATGTAGCTGCGGCAGCGGCGGCGGCTGGGGGCAGCAGCAAGGTGACGCGGGCGCCGGTGCTGCGGTTGGATGCGATGGGGAGGGAGATAGACGAGCATGGCAATGTGGTGGAGCGGCCCAAGATCGCCCCCGTCAGCACTCTCAAGGTGGGTGGGTGGTTCGGCATTCTCAAGGTGGCTGTGCTGCACTCTCACAGTTCTGTGTGATGCACCCACAACGTGGATGCCATCTTGTGCTCAGAGCTGGGGGAAGACCCCTATGACAATCCCTTCTTGGACCTGCGCATGCTCCCTCACTCACTTCCGCTATCTCACTCACTCGCTCGCCCTTTCCCGCTCTCCCGTCCCTCCCCCCCCCCCCCCCCCCCCAGGTGAACATTAACAAGGTGAAGAAGGAGGCGTTCAAGATCCTGCGCCCAGAGCTAGAGGAGGACCCGCAGGACAGCCCCTTCTTCCACCTGTGCTACTCCCTCACTCACTTCTGCCATCTCACTCACTCTTTCCGCCTCTCCCACTCCCTTCCCCCCCCCCAGGTGAACATTAACAAGGCGAAGAAGGAGGCGTTCAAGATCCTGCGCCCGGAGCTAGAGGAGGACCCGCAGGACAGCCCGTTCTTTGACCCGCGCATGGCCAGCGAGCGTCTCAAGCTGGTGCGGCCGCGCAAGGCGTCCTTCCAGTTCGTGGAGGAGGGCACCTTCGCCAGGCAGGCCGAGACCATGCGCATGCGGGTGAGTGAGAGCAGGGCGTGTGGGTGAATGAGGGGATGAGGGTGAGTGAAAGCACTTCTGAGGCGCCTCAAGAGCCGCTTGAAGCTGGTGCGGCCGCGCAAGGCATCCTTCCAGTTCGTGGAGGAGGGCACCTTCTCCAGGCAGGCTGAGAGACCATGCGCATGCGGGTGAGTGATAGCAGCGGCATGAGGGTCACACCATGCACAATATTCTAGGTTTTTTCTCCTCTTGGGCCTTTTTCTCCTTCTTGGGCACACTTCTGGGCTGTGCATGAAGATGCCTTTTAAGCATGACCTGTGCCATCCATCCCTTTCCCATCATGAACCCCATCCCTACTCTCGTGCCTCGTGCACGTGCTGGTGCGTGCCACTCTCTGTCCAACCCCCCTCATCACTGCAGGCGCAGTTTGGCATGGCGAGGCAGATGGAGATGGCGGCGCGGCAGAGGGCCAAGGAGAGGGAGGCGGCGGAGGGGGGGGACAACCCCAACCTCGTGGAGGTGGGGCAGCGCCCCGTGGCCCCCTCGGAGAAGCCCAAGCCGCCCATTCCCGACGTCGAGTGGTGGTGAGTTCCCTGCCTTGCCGCCTCCTGCTTCCTTGTGCTCCCTCGTGCATTATTCCCCATGGCTGCTTGCCTCTCAAAGTTTCACTGGCCTGCAGCTCTACCTGGCTCTTAACCCCACTGCTGCCCTTTCCCTCGTCGCACTATCCTCCCCTCCCCTCCCCCCACAGGGACGAGCTCATCCTGGCATCCAACCAGTACCCCGAGAAGGGTTCTGCCGTGCCAGCAGCGCTCAAGGCATCCAAGATCACCATCAACGTCCAACACCCCGTGCCCATCAAGCCGCCTGATGCACCCTTCCCTCCTCTCCTCTTCCCCCTTGCCCCCACAGGGACGCGCTCATTCTGGCCTCCAACCAGTACCCTGAGGAGAGCTCTGCCGTGCCAGCAGCGCTCAAGGCGTCCAAGATCACCATGTACGTCGAACACCCCGTGCCCATCGAGCCGCCGGCAGAAGCCCCGCCGCCGCCACCGCAGCCACTGCGGCTGACCAAGAGCGAGCAGAAGAAGCTGCGGACGCAGCGGCGCGTGGCGCGGGAGAAGGAGCGGCAGGAGATGGTGCGGCAGGGCCTGCTGGAGCCTCCCAAGCCCAAGGTCAAGATGAGCAACCTCATGCGGGTCATGGCTGCTGAAGCCACACAGGACCCCACGAAAATGGAGAAGGAGGTGCGTGCTGCGGCGGCAGAGAGAGAGCAGGCTCATGTGGACCGGAATCTTGCGAGGAAACTGACCCCGGCGGAGCGGAGGGAGAAGAAGGAGAGGAAGCTGTTTGAGGAGACACTAGGGGGAGGGGTGGGTGGCGGGGGTGAGACGCACGTGGCGGTGTTTAAAGTGCGGCATCTGCTGCACCCGCAGACGCGGTTCAAGGTGGATGTGAACGCGCAGGAGAATCGGCTCACTGGGTGTGCGTTACTGGCTGATTCGTTTGTGTTGGTGGTGGTGGAAGGCGTGAGCAAGTCGGTTAAGAGGTACTTGAAGCTGATGATGAGGAGGATTCACTGGGCGGATGCTGTCGCTCCTGGTGCGGCTGGGGAGGAGGATGAGAGTATGGGGGAGTTGGGGGTGAAAAAGGAGAACAAGTGTGAGTTGGTGTGGCAGGGTACAGTGGCCCGGGCCGCGTTTGAGAAATTCACAGTGGAGCAGTGTCGCTCAAGCGCTGCTGCGAGGAAGTTTCTGGAGGATCGCAAGGTTGCACATTTTTGGGACTTGGCGGAGAATTTATGTGAAGACTGATGGAGCCAAGTGTTAGGAAGTACCATTTGAATAGGAGGATATGTGCATGCTCGTCCTATTAACGAAATAATTTGGCCATGCAATGACAATGTTTGATGATGTTGGATCACATTCAATGGTTATGGAGAGTTTCGTGCCGGTTGTACTGTTTGCTTGGAATAATAGTCTTTAGGCGTGTACTGCATGGAGCATCTGGTCCATTTGCAATAGCGCATCATAGCCCTCGAACTATGTTGCCCTTGGAGTTTTTTCTCAGATGCAGTCATTTACAAATGTTGTTCCTAGCCTTGCTCCTCTTCATTCTCTTTCGCAAAACCTATTTCCTCGATTTCTCCACAGCTTCTTACTTGACGAAGCTTGCTAGGGTTTGGCGTTAACCAGCCGCAATGGGGAGAGGTGACGACCCCGAGAGGTACGAAGACGAAGGGCCTTACGAAGACGACGAGGAGGAGTACGAAGGCGGCCCTCGCGACGCTAAGGATGAGCCAGACGAACGCGACGACCGTCGCGACGTTCGCCTTGACGATCGCCGCGAGAGGCGTGGTAGCCGCGAGGGACGCGAGCCCCGTGGCTCCCGGGAGCTCCGTGGGCGGCGCGACGAGGATGAGGAAGAGGAGGGCGACGACGAGGAGTATCGCGACGATGAGGTCCGTTGATCGATTACCATCTCCTGTCGATCTTCGTGCGTGCACTGAAGAATGTCCCTCCGCCTAATGCAATTTTATCCGCTTCCATCTGTTATTTTTGAAGTCCCTGTCGTGCTTTCTCAGATCTATATTTTCACGCCTGAATTTGATTTGGAAAATGACCACAACAGAGACCCTTTGGATTTAGAAGTGTGTACTTTGAAGTCCATTGACATGTATTTGCCTCCCTCTTTGTTTTAAAGGCAGAATATTAGGTCAATGCATTATCTTGATTGTTCTCAGCGGCTTCATTTATTCTTACCGGTATTGGTAACTTACTTCCTCAATGCACTGTCGCATTCCGTCGCTCCCATTCGCAGCCGTCGTACGACGACAGGGGGCCAGAGCGCGCCAGACGTTCGCGAGGAGATCGCGACAGAGGCAGGGGAGGGGCCAAGGATGAGGAGGAGGGGAGCGAGGAGGACGAGGAGGACGACGAGGAAGGCGGGGGTAGGGACGTCGACCGCGACAGGCACAGGGACCGCGATCGCGTGAGCCGCGAGAGGCGGCATTCGGATCGCGGCAGGGGAAGCGGGGACAGGGACAGAGATCGCGACTATCGCGACGACCGCGAGTATCGCGACAGGGACCGAAGCCACCGCAGGGACAGAGACCGAGACTATCGCCACCGGGATCGCGACCGTGACCGCGATAGGTAGTTTCTTCTTTCTTTCTTTCTTTCTTTCACCCACGAGGTTTCTTTTCTGCGTCGTCCGCATCAGTCGTACTCTCTTTTTGCGCCTTATTTTGTTATCTATCTGTGCGCCATGCAACATTTTTCGTATTTGTACTCGGACATTCTCTTATTTCATATCGTTGATTCATTCTTATTTTCTCTGTGGATTTGATTCTGTATTGGCTATGGCAGGCGCAGCAGGCGTCGCGATCGCTCTCGCTCGCGGTCTCGTTCGTATTCAAGGTCGCGCTCTCGCTCCCGTTCCCGAGACAGGGAGAGACGCAGACGTGCCAGCGGGTTCGACATGGGTCCTGGGCCTTCTCTCGCAGCTGTGCCAGGGCTAGCAGGTATGCCCGCACACCCGCGCCTAACCGCCTCATCATCAGCCTCTGCTGCCACTTTACCTTGGCTGTTCTAGCAGTTTACGGTTTCTCTCTTTGTATTCCACGCGGACTCACTTCCGTGGCTCGGTTGTCGTTGTCTGCTGTGGTGGTTGTTGCCGTGTGTGTCTCCTTCTCCTTTTCCCTTTCCTCTGCTCTTGCTTCTTGGTTGCTCGTTCGGCTGTGTGTGTCTTTATGGGCCGCTTTTAACCCCTCCACCTCCTAACCGCCTCACTTCGGTGATCACCCCAAGCCGGCCTGCGCCACCTCTCATTCTCCCCCCTCCTCCCTTCGCCGCTGCTTCTCGCTTCGCATTAGCACAATAATTACAAGGGTAAATCCCCAATGCCTCTGCTTGAGCCTGTGGCCTTGGAAGGATCACAACTTTTTTTTGGAAGGGTGGGGGAGGGTTGAGACGGAGTATGTGGTTTCGTAAATTACTCCTCACGTGTTGAAGTAGTTGATTAATTCTTGTGTTTTTGTTGAATTGTTTTGTTTTTCATACACATCCGTCCCTATTTTCATGCACCCCATGCGTCGTACTATGTTTCTTGGTTTGGGCCTCCTCTCTTGCTCTATGGTTGTAACTTGTGCTGTTATCGGGGCATGCTGTAACGGGTCCGTGAGCAGGCCTGCTTTCTGGAGCCGGGGGAGCAGCGCCGGCAGCAGCACCAGCGCCGGCGGCAGCAGCGCCTGCGGCTGCTGCGCCTTCTGTCGGAACGCTGCCTCTCACGGGCGTCGCTGGTAAGGCAGCATGGCAAGCAGTCCTAGAGCAGGGTTTCGGGTGTGGAAGAGGCTTTTGGTGTGTGCAGCGAGTTCAAGTTGCGTTCTACTCAGTGCCTCCATTGCCGCTCCTCCCGTCCCACCGTTCTCGCTCTGCTCTTGGCTCACTGCTGGACCACCCGTTTAAAAAAAGGAGTGTTTTGAGACGTCTCAAAACACTCCTTCTTTCACGTCACTGCTGGACCACCCGTTTCTTTCACGCACCATGTTAGAAGGCTCGCACAATGCAACACACCATGTTTGGAGGGCCTTTAAAGGTCTCTGTGTCTCCTCTCCACCCGCAAACACACCTCCGTATCCCCTGTCTTCTCTTACTCCGTGTTTTGTGCCCGTCGGCTCCCCAGGCGCCATGGCAGCGGGTTTCACGGGGCTGCCAGGCATGCAAGCAGTTCCCGGGTCGATGTTCCCCAACATGTTCCCGTTTGCCGCCGCCGCCGCCCAGGTAACTACAAGCGCTGGTAACCGCATTTATTGTTAGCTGCTCTCTGCTGCTTGTAACCACTGAGGCCCTCAAGGTTAGGCTCGCGATGTCATGCAGGCGTAAACTGGCTGGGCTGAAGTGGGCTGACTGCTGTAAGCTAGGTGCCAGGCGGCCGCATGATGCTTTATGACTTGATGCGGACAGAGCCACGCGTCTCTGACACCCGTTTCACTCCTGATGGCCCCATTTAGTGCAGCAGTGCGTCGTCTCGGGATGTTTGTTGGGATTTTCGTCTCCCATGGTGGTACTGGTACAGGATAGGTTGCTTCTGTCTTTTCACGAGGTGTAGCTTTTGTTGGACGGCCGCATGATGCGTTGTGACTTGATGCGGACAGAGCTCTTGATCTCTGACAACCGTTTCACTCCTGATGGCCCGCTAGGTTCTCAGTGATGTAGCCCAAACGCGCCGCTTGATGCGTGGGCGTGGTTAGAGGATAAGCTGATGTGCGCTATCTGTGATGAGTTGCTTCTAGTAGGCCGCATGATGCTTTGTGACTTGATGCGGACAGAGCCACGAGTCTCTGACACTTGTTTCACTCCTGATGGCCTGCTACGCTTTCACAGTTGCACCAGCTAGTCCCTGCACTTGCTCCGTCTAGACCCTTTAGTTGAGGCTGTTTGGTTCAGGTCAACATTCCACAAAAGCCACAGCGTAACTAGATTTGAGGCTTTTACGGTTTCGGGTGTGGTGAGCTAGTTCGTTGCCTCGTGGTGCATGGAGTGTACCCTTGTGTTGCAGTGCCACGTGATGCTTTGTGACTTGATGCGGACAGAGCCACGAGTCTCTGACGACTTTTATCACCCCTGATGGCCCACTGCACCACCTTGTGCTCCGTGCATTTGGATCTCCACGTCTTTTCCTCGCGTCCTCCGGTTTCCTCCCTTGCCCGTCTCGGTCTGCCTGATGCTGGTTGATAGCACCGTGTTCCGGCCAACGTTAAGCCCTTCCTCTGCGCCCTTTCTCGGCCTCCTCTTTCTGCCTCTATCCCCATCAGGGAGGAATGCCAACGCAAGCCACTCGCCACGCGCGCCGGGTGTATGTGGGCGGCCTCCCGCCCATGGCGAACGAACAGGTATGGGTTCACCTTCTTGCCCCAATGTTTCATACTTGGCGTTTCTTCTCCTGCTTCACTCGTCCCCGTGCACATCTCCATCTGCCCCTCGCACTCTCACACCTCTCCTAGCTGCGCCCGCCCTTCGCATTCAGTCACCTCCCCATGTCCTCGCATCCCCTTCGCCCCCTGCGCACCATTATCACCTCCCTTCCTGTGTGTGTGTGTGCGCGCGCGCCATCATCAATCCCGTTCCCCCCTCCGTGTGTGTGCGCGCGCCATCATCAATTCCTTTCCCCCCTCCGTGTGTGTGTGCATCAATTCCGTTCCCCCCTCCGTGTGTGTGTGTGCACGCGCCACCATCAATTCCGTTTTCCCCTCCGTGTTTGTGTGCGCGCGCCACCATCAATTCCGTTCCCCCCTCCGTCTGTGTGCGTGCGCGCACGTGCCCTGTGCAGAGCGTGGCGGCGTTCTTCAACAACGCCATGACGCTCGTCAACGGCAACACCGCCGGTCCAGGTACGCTGCTGCAGCTGAGGGCGGTATATGGGGGGGGGGGAGAAGAGGGGTGGGGTGGGCAACAAGGCCGTCCCAGGTTCATTACTGCTGCTTGCGGAAGGGGGAGGGGGGGGTGGGAAGGGGCAACACCTTTGGAGCAGGTAAGCGGTAAGTGGCGAGCAATCAAGAGAGAGAAGATTGCGCACGATGTGAAAGATAAGGATTGAAGAGAATTGGATGATTCAACTATGAAAGCCTTGGGTTTACATAGTAGGAAAGAGAAGAGAGGTGGGAGCCAACATTATTGGAGGCCCACCAATAAGTTGGGTTGGGAATTATTGGAGGGCCTCCAATAATGTTAACCACTCTTGAGTTGGGTCAACACTATTGAAGGGGGACCAATAATGTTCCCAACCCAACCTTTGGGGTCCAATAATTTGGACCAAAGGTTGGGTCTCAACCCAATTTTAGGGGTAACCCTAGCTATACGCCCAACCAGAGGTTGGGTGCTTATCTCTACCTGATCTAGAGAATATGAGTGCAGGTTACAAGAGAAGGATAGTTTCTAACACAACCCCTTAACCTGCAGGAATGGAGAAGATCAGAAGAGACAGAGGGTTACAACTCCAGAGTCAGGGAGCGCCGAGGGGAGCAAGGCCGATGAGGCGAAGGAGAGTAGAGTGCGCAGGGCGGAGAAGCGCCTTGGTGAAGATGTCGGCCAAGTTGGCCTCGGCGGCAATCTTGCGAACGGCAACAAGACCTTTCTGGACCAATTCGCGGATAAAGAAGTACCGGAGCTCAATATGCTTGGAGCGGCCATGGAAGACGGGGTCCTGGGTAAGATGGATGGTGCTGGCATTGTCATACCAAAGAGTAGGGCAGCGCTGGGGGGCGCCGAGCTCATCAAGGAGAAAGCATAGCCAACGGCACTCCTGAGCGGCCATGGTGCCGGCGTAGAGTTCGGCCTCACATGAAGAGAGTGCAATCGCAGAGGAGCGCGTGGAACGCCAACTGATCAGGCCGCTGCCAAGTGTGAAGCCATAACCCTGAGAGGAGCGGCGGTCGGGTTGTGAGTCCGCCCAGGAGGAGTCGCTAAAGCCAGCGAGGAGGGGTGGAGAGGAGCCGCCAAGTGTGAGGGCGTGGTCCTTGGTGCCACGAAGGTAGCGGAGAACCCGTTTGGCAGTGGACCAGTGTTCCTCAGTGTGGCGGCCGGTGCCCACAAACCGAGCGAGGACACTGATGGGATAGGCGAGATCGGGGCGTGTGCACATCATGGCGTACATCAGGGACCCGACAAGCTCGGCATAGGGACGGGAGGAGGAGGAGGGAGAGGTGGGCGGCGTCAGCTGATGACCGAAGGGGAGGGGGGTGGAGACGGGTTTGGCCTGGGCCATCTCGAATTTCTCCAGCACCTGGTCGATGTAGTGAGATTGGGAGAGGGTGATGGTGCGAGCAGCTCGGTTGCGGGTGATGGTCATGCCAAGGTAGTTTTGTAGCGTGCCAAGATCTTTGCACTTGAGGCGCTCCTGCAGTGACCGCTTCACCTGTACCATGTCTGGCTTAGAATCGGCAAGCAGGATCATGTCATCAACATAGACTAGGATGAAGAAGCGACGGGGCGAGGAGCGGATGAAGAGGCTGGCGTCGGAGTGGGAGGCAGAGAAGCCGAGGGACCGGAGAGTTGCGGACAGCTTCGCATGCCATTCCCGTGGTGCCTGCTTCAGGCCGTAGACCGGGCGGCGTAGTTGCCACACAGTGTTGTCGGGGAAGGAGGCATGAAAGCCGGGGGGCCGCCGAAGGAAGATGCGCTCGTGCAAGTGGCCTTGGAGGAACGCGTTGGAGACATCCATGGAGTCAATCTCCATGTCGTCGCGTGCACCAATGTCAAGGAGGGCACGGAGGGTGGGTGGCTTGATGGTAGGGGGCGCAGGTGAACCAGAAATCCTTTGCCCATTCCTGGGTGAAACCCTTCGCAACGTAGCGGGCCTTGTAGACAGGGTCCCTAAAATCCCGGCAGCTGCTTGACGCGAAAGATCCATTTGCCTTCCACAAGGTTGGCATCGGCGGGGAGGGGAACGTCGATGAAGGAGTCGTTGCGAATGAACGCTTCACATTCCAGGAAGATGGCGGCTATCCACTTGTCAGCATCAGGACAGGTGATAGCTTCCTGGAAGGTGGAGGGGACAAAGATGGTGGGAGCGGAGACGGCGCTGAGGACAAGAGCGCCAAGGAAGTTGGGATAGAGCGGGGCGAGAGAGGGAGTGTGCTGCTGGACCGCAATAAGCTCCTCGTGAGAGTCCTCAAGGAGGTGGAGAGAGTTAGGGGGCGGGGTACCAAGGATAGGATCAAGGGAGCGGGTGTGCATGCGGGGGAGGAGGAAAGGCGAGGAGCGAGCAGTTGCCCTCTGCTGCTGCCGCTGCTGGTGCTGATGGAGCGCCTGCTGCTGCTGCTGCTGGTTCTGGTGCTGCTGCCCCTGCTGCTGCCCTGGCTGCTGCTGCTCCTGCTGCGGTCCTTGCTGCTGCTGTGGCTGCTGCCCCTGCTGCTGCCCCTGCTGCTGCTCGTGCCGCTGCTGCTGCCCCTGCTGCTGGTCCTACTGTTGAAGCGGCTGCTGCTGCCCCTGCTGCTGCCCCTGCCGCTGCCCATGCTGCTGCCCCGGCTGCTGTCCCTGCTGTTGCTGCGGCTGCTGCTGCTGCTGCTGCTGGTGTGGCTGCGGCTGCTGCTGCTGCTGCGGTTGGGAGGGAGACGGAGGGGAGGAGGGGGAGGGGGCCGTGGAGTGGGCGGGGGATGCGGGTTCAGCAGGATCGTAGATGTCTGCAGATGAGGGAGGAGGTAGTGGAGTAGGGAGAGGTGGCAGGAGTGGTGCAGGGGGGAGGAGGGGAGGAAGGACAGTGTCGGCCCAGGCGAGAGGGCGGGAAGGGGGAGGGAGGGGGTCAGGTGGGGGAGTAGAGTAGTAGGGGATGGTCTCATCAAAGACGACATCGATGCTGCGGATGAGGCGTCCGGATGGAGGGTGGAGGAAGAGGAAGCTAGGTGAGTCGCGGTTGTGTCCTAGGTAGACACACTCCAGAGCGCGAGAGGCGAGCTTGCCTTGAGTGCGATCGGGAGGAGGAATGAGGACGTAAGCCTTGCAACCCCACACACGGAGGCCTGCAGCGTCAGGTTTGGTGCCTGACCAGAGTTCCGTGGGGGTGGTGGCAGTGTGGTGAGGGTGGGAGTGTAGGTTGAGGAGGAGGGCAGCATGAAGGAGGGCATAGCCCCAGAAGGAAGGAGGGGTGGAGGCATGAGCAAGGAGACAACGGGCGATTTTGGTGATTTCGCGGATGCGGCTCTCTGCGACGCCATTCTGCTGCGGGGAGTGGGGAAGGGTGTGAGTCTGTTGAATGCCATAGGTGGCGTAGTAGTTAGAGAGAGTGTGATTGAGGAATTCGCCCCCACCGTCAGAGTGGAGGCGGCCGATGGGACGTTTGAAGTGGGTGCGGCATTGTTCAGCCCAGTTGATGATCACAGTTGGTGCCTGGTCCTTGGTGTGGAGGAGGAAAATGGAGGAGTAGCGGCTGTGATCGTCAACGAGGACCAGCATGTAGCGATGGCCCTGGCGTGAGCGGGTGGGAGAAGGGCCCCATAGGTCCATGTGGACGAGGTCAAGTGGGGCAGGAGCGAAGGAGGGATGGCTGTGATGAGGGGATTGCTTGAGTTTGCCGTGGATGCATGAGGGGCATGGGGGAGCGGAGGAGGAAGGAAGGGGAGGGAGGGTGGAGGGGAGGCTGTGGAGGAGGCGGGAATTGATGGCAGTGCGAAGGGCTGTAAAGTTGGGATGGCCGAGGCGGTGATGTAAGAGCACAGCAGGATGAGAGAGATGATCCGAGGAGGAGGGGGCTGGGGGGGACGGGACGGAGGAGAGGGGGGGAGGTGGGGGAGTGGTAGATACTGGGGGAGTGGTAGATACTGGGTGAGTGGAGGTGCCGGCACGGGTGGTGACATGGCAGAAGGAGGGACGAGGAATGCGAAGTGTGTAGAGACGAGTGCGAGGGCAGAGGGGAATGCGCTGGAGGAAGCGACCAGAGGCAGTATGGTAGAGGTCACAGTAGGTTGCGTAACCAGGATAGATAGCGGTGATACCTGCGTGTTGGAGCTCACGGTGGGAGATAAGGTTGTTGCGGAGGGTGGGAATGTGAAGACCAGTGACTTTACCAGAGGGGAAAACGGTGCATGGTAGAGTGGAAAGGTGAGTGCAGGGGATGGAAAAGCTGGCGTCAGCGCCGTGTACCTGAGTGGGAATAGGTAGTGGGGTGAGGGTGCCGGTATCTTTGAGTGCGGTTTCAGTGGCCCCACTATCAAGGACGAAGTCCAGGGTGGGGTGAGTGTGGGACATGGAGTACTGGAAAGTAGTCTCATTAATGGAAGACGGGTACATGGAAGGAAGAGACGGAGTGATAGCAATGTTACCAAGGAAGCTATTGTGCGTGAGAGGAGTGGCCACACCTGGGGGGGGAGGGGGAGGGGCGCCCCAGAGGGGAGCGGGGGAGGTCTGAGCGGCAATGGCAGCCGTTCCAAAGTTCATCTGCTGCTGCTGCCAGGGCGCGGCTCCAGGTCCCCATTGCGGCCCAGGTCCCCACGGCTGCTGCTGCTGCTGCTGTGGGAGCTGCGGCTGCTGCTGGTGCTGCAGGAACTGCTGCTGCTGCTGCTGTAGGAGATGCTGCTGCTGGAGATTGAGGTATTGTTGGGGAGGCGCAAGTAGGCGGAGGTGCGAGGGTAGGTAGGCAGGGCTGGTCTGGATGTCAGTGAGGGAGGGGCGTGGGCTGAGGGTACCCCAACGAGGAGGGGTGCCGACGTTGCCTCTCTCAAACCAGGCATCATCAAGGGCTTTGAAGCAGGTAGTAGGGGGGTGAGTCGTTTGGCCACAAGGCGTGCCAGCACGGGGACCATGGCGACGAACGTAGGTGCAAGGTGGGAGAGTGCCCGGCCGATTTCCCCGTCCCCCAGAGGAGCCGCCAAGAGAGGTGGTACTGTTCTCATCACCTCCACGTCCTGCACTGCTGCCCTCACCACGTCCGCCACCACCCTTGCCCCCGCCGCCCCCTTTGCCGTTGCCCTTGCCCTGCTTGCGCGGCTGCGTGGCGTTGAGGGAGGAGGGGGAGGGTTGAGGGGTGGTGAGATTGACGACTGGGGTGCGAAGTTTGACTTCTGTGTCGATGATCCACTGTTCGACGGAGCCGAGGTCGGCCATGGGGTTGGCCTCAGTGAATGCGTGGAGGCGGGATTCATAATCCGGAGTGAGATTGAAGAGGAGGCGGTGAATCTGTAGAGGTGCGGAGAGGCCGGCCTGTCGGGCGTCAAGGTGGTCAGCTACTTCGCGCATTCGTCCCACATAGTCAACAGCACCATCACAAGTAGCGAGCGTGATGGAGAAGTATTCCTGAAAGAGAATACCGACGGAGCTGATATCACGACGTTCGAACATGGCGTGTAGTTCCGTCCAGATCACAGAGGCGCGGAGTTCCCTGGCTTGGAAGCGGCGCATGAGGGTGTCGGGGAGGGCGCCGAGGAGGACGGTGCAGGCGCGGTTGTCAGCAGCGGACCAGGCAATGAGTTTGGGGGTATAGGTTGCCATGTCAGCGTTATACTGAGTGACGACCGCAAGATGAGCATCTCGCCCTACGACGGCTTGTGCGTAGGCCTCGGCTGCTGCGTCGTAGTCCGCCTTGCGAATGAGGTACTCACGACGTTGGTGGAGAAAGGTTTCATCGGCGGCAGCTTGGAGTTCGGGGGTGGAGGCGATGTGGAGTTGAGGTTTAGGAGGAGGATTGCCAGGAGGAGGGGGGAGGAGAGGAGGGTCACCGGGATGATCGGGCGCAGTGGGGGGGAGAGCCTGAGGGCGGCGGAGGAGGACATCAAGGACGCAGTAGGGAGGGACCCAAGCATCTTTGAGAACTCGACGGATACTCCCCACGAAAGAGTGCCAGTTAATAGCGGATTTGTCGGCAGCAAGTTGAAGCTTGTCGACGGAGGAGGTGTCAATGGGAGGAGGAAGGGGGGTGGGGGGAGGTGACGGGGTAGCCATGGGTGACGACCGCGGGTGGACCCGCAGCGGTCAAGGAAAAGGCACGGGCGGCGGCGGCGTGGAGGCCGCGGCGGCGGAGGCGCTGGGACGCAGCGGCGCGGGGCCGCGGTGAGGGAGGGCGCGGGCTGCGGCGGCGTCGAGGCCGCGGCGACGGAGGCGCGGGGACGCGGCGGCGCGGGGCCGCGGCGAGGGAAGGCGCGGGCAGCGGCGGCGTCGAGGCCGCGGCAGGGGAGGCGCGGGGACGCGGCGGCGCGGGGCCGCGGCGAGGGAAGGCGCGGGCAGCGGCGGCGTCGAGGCCGCGGCAGGGGAGGCGCGGGGACGCGACGGCGCGGGGCCGCGGCGAGGGAAGGCGCGGGCAGCGGCGGCGTCGAGGCCTCGGCGACGGAGGCGCGGGGCCGCGGCGAGGGAAGGCGCGGGCAGCGGCGGCGTCGAGGCCGCGGCGACGGAGGCGCGGGGACGCGGCGGCGCGGGGCCGCGGCGAGGGAAGGCGCGGGCAGCGGCGGCGTCGAGGCCGCGGCGGCGGAGGCGCGGGGACGCGGCAGCGCAGGGCCGCGGCGAGGGAGGGCGCGGGCTGCGGCGGCGTCGAGGCCGCGGCGGTGGAGGTGCGGGGACGTAGTTGCGGAGGTGCCTGAGGCGCGGTGGCCTTAATGGTGCTAGGAATAGTGGCGGAAGGGCCGCGAATGTGGAGGGGAGATTGGCGGCGACTAGGTGGTCGCGGCGGCGAAAAATAATCCTGAGGGAAGGGTGGGCCCTTGGGAAGGAGTTTGGAGGAAGTTAAGAGTAGGCCTCGAAAGAGAGCTCTATACCATGTGAAAGATAAGGATTGAAGAGAATTGGATGATTCAACTATGAAAGCCTTGGGTTTACATAGTAGAAAAGAGAAGAGAGGTGGGAGCCAACATTATTGGAGGCCCACCAATAAGTTGGGTTGGGAATTATTGGAGGGCCTCCAATAATGTTAACCACTCTTGAGTTGGGTCAACATTATTGAAGGGGGACCAATAATGTTCCCAACCCAACCTTTGGGGTCCAATAATTTGGACCAAAGGTTGGGTCTCAACCCAACTTTAGGGGTAACCCTAGCTATACACCCAACCAGAGGTTGGGTGCTTATCTCTACCTGATCTAGAGAATATGAGTGCAGGTTACAAGAGAAGGATAGTTTCTAACACACGAGCCGCGGGTTCCACTTCACCACCGTCCATTCCTCGTGTACTCCCGTTGCGCCTCTCTATTGTGGTATGCTTGTGTCAACCACAGCTTGAGCCTCGGTTAGAAGGTGTCTCCTTGCTTCTTCCTCCTCACCCCAACCCACTTCCCGCTTCTCGTTTCCCCCTCTTCCCCTGGGCCTATTTTCACAACGAGCTTGCCCGCACCCCCCAACCGCCCCACCCCCCCCTCCACCCCTTCTCTATTCCGTCCCATACCCACAGGCGACTGTGTGGTGTACGTGTACATCAACCAAGAGAAGAAGTTTGCCTTTGTGGAGATGCGCACAGTGGAGGAGGCCAGCAACGCCATGGCGCTTGACGGCATCAACTTCGAGGTGCGTTCCAGGCCATCCATTGCACCCACCCTTGCCACTGTCTCACATCCACATAGCGTGTCCCGCTTTCTCTCAGCCACGCCCCTTTTGCCAGGGAGCTTCAGTGTGTATGAATTCAATTCTTGCCTCCGCATTTGATTCCCGTGCATAAGTCACACTCCATCTACTTGTGCACTCCGCCCCCCTCGCCTCACCTCTACCAGGGAGTGTCAGTGAGGGTGCGGCGCCCCAGCGACTACAACCCGTCAATGGCGGCCACGCTCGGCCCCACACAGCCCAGCCCCAACCTCAATCTTGCTGCCGTCGGCCTCACTGCCGGGTACGCCTTCCACCATGCCGGTCTCAGTGCCCTCTTCCGTGCCTTCTGTTTCTTTGTTTCTTCCCACCTCTCCTCCTTTCAACACCCCTCTCCCACCCCCCCTTTCCCTGGTTTGCATGCCCTTTTTTTCCACCCTTCCTCCTTTGGCACCTAAAAGCCTAGACTCTGAGGCTGTTTGACAACTTCCTGTTGCTCTGGATTGACAGTGTGCATGGCACAACCATGATGCTTGTTCTCTTTTCGTAGCCCTTCCGTCACACCACCTTGCCTCTTTCCTGCCAACGCCATCTCTTGCTCCCCGCAGTGGCTCGGGCGGAGCGGACGGTCCAGATCGCATCTTCGTGGGTGGGCTGCCGTACTACCTCACAGAGGAGCAGATCCGCGAGCTGCTCTCCTCCTTTGGGTCTGTCTCCCTCTTGCCTTAGTGCAACACACAGCCAGCCGTCCATTCCCACCAAGCCCTATGTACTTTCGTATGTCAGTTTCACATGCGAGCCGTCCGCCTCTGTGGGCGCGTGTTGGGATGAAGGATCAAGACACAGGAGCACTACCCTTTTTTCGTCTCTCATTCTTCTCCATCCCGCCCCTTGCCCCTCCACCCTCCCATGCAGTCCTCTACGGGCGTTTGACCTGGTGAAGGACAGGGACACGGGCAACAGCAAGGGGTATGGCTTCTGTGTGTACCAGGACCCCAGTGTCACGGACATCGCCTGCATGGCGCTCAACGGCATGAAGATGGGCGACAAGACTCTCACCGTGCGCCGCGCCACGGCCAGGTGCGTTCACAGGTGCTCTCAGGTGTTCCTGGTACCCTCAGGTGCTCCCAGGTGCCACGTGACATACTCTTGGGAATTGTCGGCTGGTGGTTGCTGTGCTTTCACATGCCATTCCAGATGGTTCATGTGGCATGCAGCGTTACTGTGGGTGCGCTGTTGGTTCCTTCGCATCGCACTGATGGCTGCTTATGGGTTTGTTGTCCCTCTCCTTCCGTGTCGCCTGTGACATGTCTTGTGCCGCTGCAGTGGTCAAGCCAAGCCCGAGCAAGCCAATGTGTTGGCGCAGGCTCAGCAGCAAATCGCCCTGTCGGTGCGTTTTTCTGCTCACCCTCTTCTCCCTTGCATTCTATCCCTTCCCCCTGCTGCTGGTCACTGTCACCCACTCACTCTTACCCTTCGTCCGAACACTTCCACGCTCTCCCTCGCCTATTGTCTCACTCACTCCTCTTCCTATTCCGCCTCACTGCCACTTTCACCCGACTCCTTGGCGCACCAGCGCATGGCTCTGACAGGCGCCAACACTGTGGGGCTGGGGGCGGCAACTGCCTTGCCGGGTGCTCCTGTTGACATCCCCACCAAAGTCATCTGCCTCTCACAGGTTCGCCTCCTCACTCACTCATTCTCTCACTCTTACGCCAGGTTTGTTGCTCTTGTGAAGGCTGCTGCACCCCTCACACTGTGCCATGATGTCTTTATGCCTTGATGCCATGGGGTGGTGTGCCATGGTAAGGCACTGACATACCTCTCCTTTTCTGCCATCGCTGCACTGGCGGGCAGGTGGTGTCACCGGACGAGCTGACCAACGATGAGGACTACGATGAGATCATGGAGGACATGCGAGAGGAGTGCGCCAAATACGGTCAGTCACTCGGACCATATTGTTTCCCTGTTGTGCTGCTGGTAGACTCATGACTTGAAAAGTATTCTCTCGCCAATGACGATCCGCCATGTGCCCTTGCCACGCATCACATGCCACATGTGACATGTGCTTCTGTGCATGTGTCCATGCCTCATCACCTCATTATTTAACTCTGCTACAAATCCATTTCTCGGACTCGGCGTCTTGTTGATCCGCTGTCTCCCTTATAAACAGGTTCGCTTGTGAACGTGGTCATTCCTCGGCCGCCAGCACCAGGCGCAACAGCTCCTGGGGTGGGCAAGGTGCGTCTCACGCTCAGTCCATCTGCATGTGCGTTACATCATCCCATTTACATGTGCAATATGTGCCAGCCGCAAGCGCAGCAGCTCCTGGGGTGGGAAAGGTATGCTTCATGCACAGTCCATCCATGTGCCCTGCGCATGTAAGTAGGTGCTTGTTGCAACTCATAACTGACAAGTCACCATGCATCTCTGCCCACATTGCTCACCCCCTGCTTGCCTCTCTCCTTTCATGCCACACTTGCCACAGGTGTTTGTTGAGTATGGCGACACAGCGGGCGCCCTCAAGGCCAAGGCAGCCCTGCATGGGCGCAAGTTTGGAGGCAATGCTGTGGTGGCCATCTTCTATCCAGAGGATGCATATGCGCGTGCCGACTACTCCAAGGTCTAACTGCTTTTGAGGCGCCTCAAGAGTGGCAATGCAGCAGGGTCGCTATCTCTGATTTCTTGGCCTCTCTTGGCCTGGAGGATGCCTATGCTCGTGACGACGACTCCAAGATCTGACGCTCATGCACGCCCTGCGCCAGCACGCAGGCATGGTGGGATGGTGATGCTCTGACAACCCACACTCTTCTACCTGGGAGTATGCTTTCCTGCCTGGGACCCGTGGAGACCTGTGGCCTGAGCTGGCTGCCTCCTTGTAGTAACCAGTTTCTGGTGGTAGACTCCGCAACACGCATTACATGAGCTTGTGCCACTGGATTGTGCCACTTGCTGGTTACGCTTTGCTTGTGATGTCACTGGTGATCCGTGAAGCTAATTTGAGCAGATAATTGACAAGAGATTGTTGCAAGACAAGGAAAGGCAAGAGGAATATGTGCTGCTAGTTGCCTGTTTCATACTCACATGTGCAATTTCATGAGATCTTTGTTTGTGTGTTAAGTGGTTGCTGCGCTGCTCTACTGGGAATGCTCTACAGAAGATGCCAAGTTACCGTACTGGAATTATCTTAAAACCAGGTACCGTAGGTAGGTACAAAGTAAGTGATTCTTGTGCACAGCAGTGCACAATAACAATAGAGAGCACACTATACAGCACTACCGGTACATGGAATCTACACACCAAAAAGGCAGACCGTGACCAGCTAGCACCGTCCCAAGCCCTGTACTACAATCCAGCTTCAATCTCCTACCAGACTCATGCTACCTGACCTGCTATCTGCACCACTTGCTACCTGCAATAACTCCGAACAACACCACAGCTGACCACTCTGTTCCTCTTCCCTACCATCACACAGCTGATAACCCATTCCTCCCCACTCATCCCTCATGCCTCTGAAACCCTACAACTCTCCTAACCTCACCTCCCCTCTCCTCCTCTCCTCACCCCTCCTCTTCTCACCCCTCCTCATCTTCTTGCCCCTCCTCATCTCCTTACCTCTCGTCCCCTCACCTTACCTTCTTCAGACCTCACCTTTCCTCTCACTTCCCCTTCCTCGCCTCACCTTTCCTCTCACCTCCCTAACCTCCCTTCTCCTCTCACCTCTCCTCACCTCTACTCCTCTCCTCTCCTCACCTCCCTTCTCCTCTCCTCTCCTCTCCTCACCTCCCTTCTCCTCTCCTCTCCTCTCCTCACCTCCCTTCTCCTCTCCTCTCCTCTCCTCACCTCCCTTCTCCTCTCCTCTCCTCCCTTCTCCTCCCTTCTCCTCTCCTCACCTCCCTTCTCCTCTCCTCACCTCCTCTTCTCCTCTCCTCACCTCCCTTCTCCTCTCCTCACCTCCCTTCTCCTCTCCTCACCTCCCTTCTCCTCTCCTCACCTCCCTTCTCCTCTCCTCACCTCCCTTCTCCTCTCCTCACCTCCCTTCTCCTCTCCTCACCTCCCTTCTCCTCTCCTCACCTCCCTTCTCCTCTCCTCACCTCCCTTCTCCTCTCCTCACCTCCCTTCTCCTCTCCTCACCTCCCTTCTCCTCTCCTCACCTCCCTTCTCCTCTCCTCACCTCCCTTCTCCTCTCCTCACCTCCCTTCTCCTCTCCTCACCTCCCTTCTCCTCTCCTCACCTCCCTTCTCCTCTCCTCACCTCCCTTCTCCTCTCCTCACCTCCCTTCTCCTCTCCTCACCTCCCTTCTCCCCACCGTTCCTCACCACTACCGACCTTCTCACAGCCCGTCTAACTTCCTGTACCCACCTCCCTCCCCTTCCTCATGACCACCCCCCCCCTTCAGTACTTCCATCTTGGCGTAACCCCACCCCGCACACCCTTACCCGCCGCCCTCTCCCCCTCGGCGCCCCTGCTGTTAACTCGCCCAGTCTCCCTCAGCGCTCGCCCCTCCACAACCTCACCTCCTCCTCCTGCCTTCCCTCCTCGTTGCACTCGCGCAGTGGAAGCATCAGGAGTGTTAGGGGGCGCATGGGGACCGGTAAAAGGGGTTCTCTCACTCCTGCTCCTCACCATCCCTCCTTCCACACTCGCCCTCAGCCCTTTTCCCCGAACTCCCTCTCCTCTCTCCTTCCCCGTACTCCCACCACACTCCATAGACAACTTCCTGCTCCCCGTCTTCCCTTGCGGCTGAGACTCGGCTCGAACCAGCCTCCCGAGCCTGCTGCTTGAAGCCGAGGTTAGAGGTACCAGGCCTGACTTAGGCTTGGCAGCAGTCCGAGCCTTCTCTGCAGTGGCGGTGCTGGTGGTGGTGGTTCCATGGTTGAATACCCCTCCCACTCGGAATATGCTCCCATTGCCCTCACTCGCCCTCCCTTGACCACTCTCCCTCCGCTCCTTCTGTTGCACCTCCCTCTGCTGCTGCTCCTCCTCTCCCCTTGCCTTTGCTTCCTCCCCCTCCCCCTCCCCTGCACGCATGCCCTTTGCCATCGAAACGACCCTTTTAATGGTTGAAGCCGCGACAGCAGCAGCATCGTCATCACCAGCTGAAGCAGCAGCAGGAGCAGCAGCAGCAGCAGCAGCAGTGGGGGTGGAGGGCATGGAGGAGAAGGGAGAAGCAGGGGCGGAGAAGAACTGCTGCACCTCCTCATACTCCTCCTCTTCTCCCTCTCCCTCATCTACCTCCGCATTCTCCCTCCCTTCCTCCGCAAAATCACTGCCATGCTTCCCTGCTCCAGCCTCCTCGGCACAGTCAACAGGGTCAACAGAGGCTCGGCCAAGTGGCAGGGCGAGCAGCGGCACCACTGCCGAACCTCTCCCATTCCTCCCTATCCCCAGAGACACCTTCCTTGCCCCGCCGCCCAAGGCAGCAGCACCATTCACACTGCAACTGCTGCTTCTTCCCCCAACAGCATCGTCGCCACCAGCGCCATAGCTAACATTGATAACACTGTAAGCGGTGTTATCAGTGTCACCAGCACCACCACCCTTGCCACCAGCACTGCCACCACCACCGAGCGCCACTCCCCGCCCTTCCTCCTCTACCGTCCCCATCTTCTCCCCCGCGCGCGCCCCATCCGTCCCCGCGCCCCCGTACTTGGGCACTGCGCCATACACGTTCCCCCTGATCCGCGCAACCACCCTCATCTCCCCCCTACCCGGGGGAGAGGGCGTCAATCCCACGGGCGACCCCAGTAGGGGGAGCCCCATCCGCCACAGCCCCGGCTCCGCCGGTGCGCCTGCGCCTGCGCCTCCCCCTACCCCTCCCCCTGCGGATACGGCGAGTTTTGCCGTGAGGGGGGTGTTGGGCTCGGGGGAGGCGGAAGGGGACGCGGAGGGCGAGGGGGTGCGGCGGAGGGCGGAGGTAGACGCCTGCACGGCGCGGCTGAGCGCGGAGATTTCCGCGGACTGGTGGGACAGCTGGGGGGAAGAGGGGTTGGTGGGGGGAGAGAGTGTATGGGGAAAAAGGGGGCAGGTGAAAATAGAAAGTGAAAGGAACGTCGGAAGCAACGGTAAAGTCGAGATGAATGTGAGCACATGAGAACACCAGGCATGGTGTGAAGGCACAAGGCATGCGACTCGAGCGACTCACCATGGCCATCAGCTCCTCCATCCCCGCGCTCCTCGCATCGCCCCCCTTCGCCGCCTCCTCCGCCTTCTCCTCCGCCTTCTCCTCCGCCTTCTCCTCCGCTTTCTCATCCGCCTCATTTTCCTTCTTATCCTCGTCCTCCTCTTCCCGGACAGGCTTCCCCGCATCTGTGCCATTCACTGCCGCGCTGCCACGTGTCAGCTCCTGAATGGCTTCCGTCTGACCGAGAACGAGGGCTTTGAGCTCCGCGATGTGCGCCGCCTGCAGCGCCATGAGGTCCTGCGGGACGACGCGGGAGACGCGGATTGATCAAAGACGAGCAGAGTGTGAGGCATGCCACGCCAGCATGCAACGCAACTTGTTCCGCAATAGAACACGCGCCGTGGAACAAAGAGAGCATGACTTTTCTGTGCGGTAGTGCATCTGGCAATACCGGTACGAGGAACTGCTAGTTACATTCGTTTGTCTCACCTTCAGGGCGGAGTTCGATTCAACGGCATTGTTCAGAGCCTCCTGAGTCGTGGTTCGCGACGCCTCAACCTCCGCGCACCGCCCCTCCGAGCATTTCATCTCCTCCGCCATCCGTTTTATCTCCGCCTCCATGCGTTTCATCTTCCTCGCCGCTCGCTCGCTTCCCTCTGTCCCACGTTTAATCTCCTCGCCCATGCTTCCCACACGTTCCTCCTCGCGTTTCAGCTTCTCCTCCAGCCGTTGCATCTCCTCAACAGCCCGTTTCATTTTCCCACCCATCTCATCTCGTTCCATCTCCACGCGTTTCAACTGTTCCTCCAACAGTTTCAATTCGAGGTCCTTGGCCTGCAGTAGCTGCTGCACCTGAAGATGCAAAGAGGAACACCAAGTAAGGAGGAAGGAGCAAGAATTGATGATTGAAATGGAGACGGATAACATTCTAACGAAGACATAACGAAGAGGATTTGCGTTTGATGCAAACATAACGGCTCCTTACCCTCGCCAAGATGACAACAACGAGCGTCTGCGACAGTTACAAGCGTGTGCGAACGAGTCTTCAGCACCTACCTGTGAATTATCACCGCTCGCTTTCGCGGGACTCGGACCACCTTCTGCCACGCGTGCGACACCCGACGACGGGCTGGCGACGGGCGACGAAACGACGGATTTGGGCTGCTGGGATCGCAAGGCGACGAGCTTCTTGCGCAAAGAGCGCGCATCCGCGTCCTTTGCGCGGATCAACTTGCGGATCCGCGCAAACTCGCGTTTCATCTGCGTCCTGGCCGTCGAGACCGCCTTCCACGTCATCGTGAGGATCAAGGCGCGCTGTGTAGGGAGGAGAAGAAGAAAAAAAACGAAGCAGCTTTGACACGTGTCATCCTGAGTTACCCACGAACGTTAATTCACAAAAGCAGCGCCACAGGCGAGAGCCACTGCATCACGAGTTGATGAATGCATGTTTTCGCAGATAAAAGACGGAAAGAACGAATTTGGGATAGTCAAGGAGCTCACGTAGACAGGCGGGATGCTCAGCCATGATTGTTGTTCATCTTCCGTCAACACGCCGCTAGCTCCGACGTTTTCCGTCAACGCTTCCACGTTCTTCAGCTGTCCATCAAGCGACATCCACGCCAGACTCACTCGCCTCCCTGCTCCGTTCTGCAGCTGCCGAGCCTGTGGCGGAAAGCTTTCCGCCAAAGGCGGCAAAGACTGCAGCGACGCGCGGACGGGGAGTCCATGGAACTCCGCCACGTCCGCTAGAAACTCCCTCTCGTCCGGCAGCATGGCGGAAAAATCCCCCGCGCTTTCCGCCAGGGCGGAGATCCGCCGCTGGCTGGTCCGCGACGGGGGCGGAAACACCATTGCTGCGGACGACGAAGAGACGCTGCCGTCAACACTGCCGGCGAACGACGTCCGTCGTGATGACGGAGCAGAACCGAGTCCGACGGCAGAGGAACTGGTGTAGTTTGCGAGAAACGGAGGAGCGCCGGAGTTGGACTGACGGACGGACGCGGAGAGACGGGGCGGCACGATAGGTACGGAAGGCACGAGCTCTGTTGCCTTGAGCGTGTTGGGCGGTAAAATCTCGACTAAGGATTGCGTGGTTTGCGGAGGGACCGCAGCTGCCGGCACCGACGTGTTCCGACGGCTGTTCTCGTTAACGCTCCTCATCCCAAACGCGGACATGGCGGCTGATTTTCCCGAGGGGAAGGAAAAGAAGGAATTGTCGGAAAAATCCTGTAGCGCAGATCGGACGCCGGATCTGCCGGTTGGCGGGTGGCCCGACTTGACGGAGCCATCAAACCATTGCGTGACGGCCGCGAGGCCAACCGGATGCACCTCCTCGCTGCCGGTAACGGTTTCCACGGGAAGTGGAAGCGCGGGGGTGGTGACGTCAGCGAGAAGAGTGGGGGAAGGTTTCGAGAGAGATGGGGAGTAGGGTAAGGCGTTTTCGTCGTTGAAGCGGGATGAGAAGGTGAGCTTGTTCTGCAGCCTGCCAGGTTTCCGACCACTACGCTTTAGTGACACGGTTTCCATTGGTAAAAGCTATGACGCGTAACTGAGTGACGAAAGGACTTAAGAAAGCGTGGCGAGCAATTACATGTACTCTGAAGATCGCACGGAAAAATCACTAGACAGATCTGACGTAGCGAAGGAGAATACGAACATATCATCAAACAGCGAGACTACTGAAGTGAGACGACTAAACTTGGCGACAGTGAGAATAGCAATAGAAACAGCAGACTTCAATAGCTACGGTGTGCTGTAGGTGTTGGAACGAAGACGAAGGCTTGGATCTCCAAGGGCGAGAGGGAAGTGGAGACGAGGGTGCTGTTGCCACAGACAAGTGAGGCAGGGGGGTTGAGGGTCTGGTGGTCTGCTTCATGAATTCCCTAAATTATGACTGGCGCGCCGCGGTTTGCAGCGAGGAAAACGAGTCGCAGCAGAAATTCAAAATTTCTGCGAGCGCTGCGTTTTTGAGCGGGAAACGAATTTGAAATATCTGACAGAAAGTGATTGGCGTCCAAGCCTCCCATTTGACTTGCAGGGTTCAATACATCGATAATAAGATATCATACAAGAAGAAACAAAAATTCATCCTGTAAGGGAAGTTCGAGACTCCTTGTAAAGCACTCAGTTTGGCAAAGTCTGTGATCTGACACATGGTCTCTTGTATGGCAAGATCAAGGTTGCTCTGTTCAAAGAATCTACTCCATTCAGGATAACGTCGAAGTACTTCACTAGTGGCTCCTTGGCCGTATCGCTTTCCACGGTTGCAGAGAGAGGTTGCGACGTTCATTTCCCTGTATCGACGTATCGTAACGCTGTGCTTTCACTGGCTTCTTTTCGCAAATCTCCATGTGTAGTCCACGTGAATCCTCAACGATGCTACATCGCTCTGGCAGTCTGACCTGGAAGCCTTGTTCGGCCAACTCCTAAAGTTTTTTAGCCTTTCGCACAATGTGATTGGAATCCGCACCCCGCTACAGTAAGGAGTTTGCACGCTAGAGCGACGAGGCGACGCCAGGCTGGGCCCATGGATGGGGCCGTCGTCCGGCTCATGCGACAAAAGGTTCCGCGAATCGTCGCATTCCCCGTCGCACTCTTCCTGGGAGTCGCCCTGCTGCTCGTCACCCGCCAGCCAGCGGAGATCGCGAGAGTAGAGGACCTCTTCGAAGCATCCCCTCCCAGTGCTCTCTCAACTCATCCTCCATCGTCCGATGCTTCACCAGTTCTCCCTCCGCCGTCCGATGTTGCATTGCGGGAAAACCTTGAAAAATCGAGCATCCAGGATGCCATTCAGGAAGACAGCAATCAGGTCGACGGAAAGACGACTGAACCGAGTCGTAGCTCACGTGACAGTAGCGAAAGTACTCGTCCCGATAGAAGCACATCCAGCGAAGCTAATATCGAGAATAAACGCAATCAAGATGGCGAGGGCGAGCAGTGCTGGGACGGGCGGGTGCGCGTGTACGTGCACGAGCTGCCACGTCGGATGAATCTGGGACTGATGGAGCCCAAGTGGAAGACGCGGCAGGAGCAGCGCACCAACGGCAGCATGGACGAGCCGCCCATCCCGGCGTGGGGGTGGCCGGCGGGCGGCGACGTGCATCCCACGGCGTGGCAACACAGCCTCGAATACTTTCTCGTTGCAGACCTGCTGCAACCACCCTCGGTGCGTTGAATGAAGACACGTGACATGCGTTGAATGAAGACACATGACATGCGTTGAATGAAGACACATGACATGCGTTGAATGAAGACACATGACATGCGTTGAATGAAGACACATGACATGTCCTCTTTGAGTCACCTTAGAAAGCGACGTGCACCCCACGGCGTGGCAGCACAGCCTGGAGTACTTTCTCGTCGCCGACCTGCTGCAACCACCCTCGGTGCGTTCGTGGGGCATGCTGCATGCCCCCCTGTGCCTCCTTATGAGACACGCTGCACACCCCCCGGATGTCCGTGTGACATGTGACATGCTGCATGCCCCCCTGTACCTCCTTATCAGACACGCTGCACACCCCCCGGATGTCCGTGTGACATGTGACATGCTGCATGCCCCCCTGTACCTCCTTATCAGACACGCTGCACCCTTCCCCCCTCCTCCCCCCTCGAATGTCCCTGTGGGAGGTGACATACTGCGCGCCCCTCCATGATTCGCGTGTGCTGTAACCCTGTGCTCTCCCCTCCCTCGCACAAACACAAGAGAGACTCCGGGGTGGCGGCCGTGAGGGTGGCGGCCGTGAGGGTGGCGGCCGTGAGGGTGGCGGCCGTGAGGGTGGCGGCCGTGAGGGTGGCGGCCGTGAGGGTGGCGGCCGTGAGGGTGGCGGCCGTGAGGGTGGCGGCCGTGAGGGTGAGCGACCCCGCACACGGGGACGTGTTTCTCGTCTTAAACTAGTCCTGTGCATTCCCTCTCTCATGCTGTCCCCACACGCGGCAACAGAAGAGAGACGCTGGAGTGGCAGCAGTGAGGGTGAGCGACCCCGCACACGCGGACGTGTTTCTCGTGCCCTTCTTCGCGTCCACCATGGTCAACCTGCTCCGAAGAAAGAACTTCCCCACCTACAAGGCTCTCGCAGTACGTTCTTTTTTCCTCGTTATAGACGTGTCATGGTTTCCATGCCCTTATTTCCGTCCACTATAGTCAGCCAAAGTTCAACACCTGCAAGGCCCTAGCGGCGCGTTCTCTTGTGATTTGCATACTGAACAACCTGTCCTCCTTATAGACTCATGTGTCTCGTGCTCTTTGTACCTTCCATTCTGGTCGACTTGCTAATCCCCCATTCCTCCACATCCCACCTCACTGCACCTCACCGCACTGCACCAGATGGAGATGGCGGAGTTGATGAGCGCGTCGCCGTGGTGGCAGCGCAGGGGAGGGAGGGACCACGTGCTGTGCGTCACCCACTCTTGAGGCGCCTACACCCTCCCACCCACCTGCCCCTGCCACACCCCACCCCACCTCACCTAACCCCACCGTAACCCACCTCACCGCATTCCACCAGATGGAGATGGCGGAGCTGATGAGCGCGTCGCCCTGGTGGCAGCGGCGAGGAGGCAGGGACCACGTGCTGTGTGTCACCCACCCCAACGCCCTGGAGTCCGTGCGGCACCACATGGCTGCTGCTGCATTTGTCGCTGTGGACCTCGCCAGGTGGGTGAAGAGGAGAGGCAGGAGCAGCTGCGTGGAAGGTGGGTGGAAGGCACAGGCAAAGGGTTAGGGCTCAGAAAGGGACCACGTGCTGTGCGTCAGTCACACACCCCAACGCCCTGGAATCCGTGCGGCACCACATGGCCGCTGCTGCCTTCGTTGCTGTTGTTGACCTCGCCAGGTGGGTGAGGAGGAGAGAGCAGCGGTAGTATGGGTGGAAGGGGGAGGGGGAGGAGTTGAAAGCGTGCACCACCACGTGGCTGCTGTTGCCTTTTGAGGCGCCTCAAAAGTTGACTGCTGTTGCCTTGGTCGCTGTTGACCTCGCCAGGTGGGTCAGGAGTGGCAGGAGGTGCTAGGTGGGTGGAAGGGCAGCAGGGGTAGCAGGGTGAAAGGGGGAGCACGTGCCTGCTGTACAGGGGTGTCGGACCTGCTGAACCGACCTCACCTCCCCCTGTACACTCCTGCACTGCACACCCTGCCCCTCACCCAGGTACGAAACGGGGAAGGCGGATCTGCACAAGAACATCATAGCACCTTACTGGGCCAAGCTCACCTCCCCACATGCTCACCCTTGTTCTCCTGCCTGGCCCTAATCCAGGTACGAACCAGGGGAGGCGGATCTGCACAAGGACATCATAGCACCTTACGGGGCGCTGGTGGAGACTTACACTGCAGAGGCCGAGAGGCGGGACGCCCAAGGAGGGCTTGCAGGAGGAGGCAGGGGAGGAGGTCCGGCAGCAGTAGCCGAAGCTGAAGCTGAGGCTGGGAGCCGCCTGGGGATGGGGAGGGATGGGGGTGGCGATAGGGAGACGGGAAAGGATGGGGAGGTGGGGCAGGGACGAGGGGGGGAGAGTGAGGATGGGGGGAAAGAAGAGGAGGATGAGGAGGGGGGAGGTGGGAGAGTAGGGAAGCGAAGCGGCAGTGGTGAGAAGGGGAAAGGGAGAAAGAAGCGAGGAGGGGAGGGGGAGGCGGTGGAAGAGGAGGCTTCAGATGAGGAAGAAGGTTTGGAAAAGGATCAGGGGAGGGGCAGAGGGGGATTGACACACGCGGCAGTGGGTAAGGATAGCAGGGAAGGAGAGAAGGGAGCAGCGGGGGATAAGGATGGGGGTGAGGAGGAGAAGGAGAAGGAGAAGGAAGAGGAGGGTGAGGAAGAGGGTGAGGATGAGGAAGAGAAGGGGAAGGGGAATGGGAAAAAGGAGGAGGAGGAGGAGGAGGATGGGGACGGGGAGGGAGAGAGGAGGCGATTGGAGGGTGAACGGAGACGACTGGCAGGAGGGAAAGGATCAGAGTCGAGGGAGGCCGATAGTGAGGAAGAGGACGGAGGAGACAGTGAGAAGGAAGGGAAGGACGAGAAGGAAGGGGAGGCTGGGAGTGAGGAGGAGGGGGGCGATACTGGTGAAGGGGAGGGGAGTGACGGTTTGCATGGGCAAGTGACCGGAGGGGAAGCAGGAGCAGCAGGGAAAGGAGCAGTAGCAGGTGGTGCCGCTGCTGCTGCTGCTGTGGATACAGGAGGAGCGGATGCGGGTGTGTTTGCGCGGCGCACCACACTGCTCTACTTCCAGGGCACGCTGCAACGCAAGGATGTGAGTGTGTGGGAACAACAGGGGTGCGTGGTTACAGGGGTGCGTGGTTACAGGGCGAGGCGATTTGCTTGTGAGGGAGGCCGCCTCTCCCCCCATCTTTTGAGTCGACTCAAAAGGGAGGCTGCCTCTCCCCCCATCTTCTCACTCTCACTCTCTGCCTGCCCTCTCTCCCCTCCTTCCCCCCCATCAGCGGCGCAAGGCCCTGTTTGACGAGCTACAGGGGGAGGCGGATGTGGATGTGAGGGAAGCCGCCTCTCTGCAACCCTTCCTTATCATTCTCTTCCTTGCTTGCTATACCCCTCTCTCCCCCTCCCTCCCCCCCCGTCAGCGGCGCAAGGCCCTATTCGACGACTACAGGGGGGGTCGGACGCGCATGTGAGGAAAGCTGCCTATCCACAATTCCCCCTTATTGTTCTCTGCCTTCTCTTCGATACCCCTCTCCCCTCCTTCCCCCCTCAGCGGCGCAAGGCCCTGTTTGACGAGCTACAGGGGGAGGCGGATGTGCATGTGAGGGAGGCTTCGGGGTCCAGCCAGTCCATCCGTGATGTGAGTGCTTCTGTCACGCACACACGTTCTGCCCCGTTTCACTCACATTTGGCAACATGCAGTGCACCTTTGGCCAATTGTCGTGTACGCCTGCCCTTCCTCTTTCCACCAACTCCCCATTCCGAAATGACCATTCTATTTTGTTTCCAGTCCCCAGAGGGCATGCTTCTGATCTGACTGCACGTGGAGGGCGGTGCCTCACCCTAATACCCCCCTCCTGCTTGCCATTCCAAATTCCAGCATTCTCAAGCCACTCTCTGTGCGTGTCCCTCCCCGCTCTTCACTTTTGCCTGCGTCCCAAGAGGGCATGCGGCGGGCGCGCTTCTGCCCGCACGTGGAGGGCGACACACCCTCTTAGTTTCCATTCCAGACTCCACCATTCTTGCACCACTCACTGTCACTGTCCGTCCCCCCTCTCCCCTTCTGCCCACAGTCCCAGGAGGGCATGCGGCAGTCACGCTTCTGTCTGCACGTGGAGGGCGACACACCATCCTCCTCCCGGTTCTTCAATGCCATCATGAGTGGGTGTGTGCCGGTGGTCGTCAGTGATAACGTGGAGCTGCCCTTCGAGTCAGTCATCGACTACTCGCGCCTCACGCTCTTCTTCTCCCAACAGGTGACCCTCTCACGCTCTCGTTTTATGCAACCAGAGCCCTGCGTTATCTGGCATGAATGGGTGTGTGTCCGTGGCCGTCACTGACCGCGTGGAGCTCCCCTTTGAGTCCTCCATCGACTGCTCCCGCCTCGCACTCTTCTTCTCCCAAGAGATGCGTGTGTGAGAAAGGCTTTTTGCGCTCTACCTCTTGTTGATCCAACCATACCGGAGCATATTGTGTGTTCATTGATACAAGTGCCCACATTTTATCGTTCTTTCCACCATTTGTCGCTTGACTTTATTGTCTCCCATTGCCGTCCCTCCCCTCGTCAGGACGCCTTGGTCAAAGGCCGTCTGGTCTCCGCGCTGCGCCAGGTGTCGGAACAGGAGTGGCTGGCGATGTGGCACGAGGTGCACCAAGTGCAGAAGCACTTTGAGTTCCAGGTATGTTACCGTGCCTGTTCCCGTACCGATAACCATGCCTGATTCTGTTCCTGTAACTGCGTCTGTTACTGTGTCGGTTCCCATACCTGTATCAATGTGTGGCCCCATGCCTGTCCCCGTGCCTGTCGCCAACAGCAACCAGCGAGGGCAGGAGATGCAGTGGACATGGTGTGGTGGGAGGTGCATGTTCCGATACCTGTTCCCATACCTGTTCCCATTGCTCTCCCCATGGCTAACCTCAACAGCAACCAGCAAGGGCAGGAGATGCAGTGGACATGGTGTGGCGGGAGGTGCGCAACCGACTGCCCAGCATGCACCTCATGGCTCACCGCGACACACGCCTCACCATCCCCGACTGGAGTGCCTGATGCTGGCCTCATGGTATCTGCATGCGGTCGCCCTCCCTGGATGCATGGTAGTCCCTGAATGTGCGCAACAGACTGCGCAGCATGCAACACATGCCACACTGGGACCCTCGCCTCACCATCCCTGACTGGAGTGCCTGATGCTGGCCTGCTAGCCTGATGATCCAAGGCATTTGGTTCCTCCAGTGGTTGAGCAATGGTCCCCCATTCGTTGACAGTTCTAGTGCAAATATCAGTAGGTAGGTACATACAGAAAACACAACCTGATATGTACACCCATTCTTGATGCAAATAAGCTATATAAGCAATAACATAGAATCCTTTCTTGTTATTAACATCGCAGTATCAAGTCCTGTTCCCTAACTGATGTTGTGTTCTCATATCCACTCCCCCCCTACTTATACACCCATACCAGCCTTCACGCCCTTTTCATGGTCAGCATCGTCATCCTTGTCGTCTTCCTCATCATCCTTACCATCCTTGTCAAGCATTTTCTCCCCATCACCATGCTTGTCCTTGCCATGTTCATCCTCGTCGTCCTTATCCTCCTTATCCTCATCGTCCTTCTCATCTTTCTCATCATCGTCTTCATCATGCATGGAAGATTTCCTCTTGGGATTGTCGCCATGCTCATCACTATGATCGTCACCATGATCGTCGCTATGCCCATCATGGTCCTTGCCATGCTTGCCCTCGTCTGCACCCTCATGGTCATGGTCATGGTCATGGTCATGGTCATGGTCATGGTGGTGGTCGTGGTCCTGGTCATGGTTATGGTCATGGTCATGGTCATGGTCATGATCATGGTCATGGTCATGGTCATGGTCGTGGTTGTGCTTATGAGCATCAGCATCATCACCATCATCATCACCACCGCTACCATCCCCATGCCCATGCTTGTCAAAAAGCGCACCAATTCCATCACCGTAACCACTATCGCCATCAGCAGCACCAGCACCAGCACCACCAGCACCACCAGCACCGCCCTTCCCCTTGCTCGCCTGCCACTTGTGCCGGGCCTTGGAGTATTTCTTTCTCAGCTTAACGCAGTGCTCCAGCCCCTCTCGCACCCACCCTCTTGCAATTCGCAGCTGCTGATTCGCTCGCCTCAAGTCCGCAGCGCATGTGGCTAGGCCATCGGCTGCTGCTACTGCTGCTGCTTCTGAGGCTGAGGGAAATGGGAAAGGTGGAATTGGGAAGGGGAAAGGGAGAGGTGGAGGGTACAGGACTTCAGAGGGAGGCGTTGAAATTCGAGGGTGCACAGCTCCGTGGATTGATTAAGGCAGCGTGAGAAGCTAGTCAGACGACACGCCAGGATATACAGGAGAGCAAACAACCAAGCACCACGACCACGGAGAACCGACCTGCATCCATCTTCATCTGGCTCATCCCTCCTGCCTGCATGGTTCCTAACCCCCCTGGAGGAGGTTCCGCCTGCCCTCCCTGCGACTGCGACAACCCCCCGCGCTCCGCCCATCGCTTCTCCATCTCTGCGAGCTTCGATTTCGCCTCGGCGGCTTCCTGATTCGCACGCGACGTCGCATAGTACCCCGTGGCGATTATACATGCGACAAGTGCGACGAATCCTATCAGCACGCCGACGGGAATCCCCAGTGGACCCTCTGCGGCAAGACCGGCGCCATTCGCGGCGAAGCGACGCCTTCGAGACAAGACCATTGTTAAAACTAAGATATTTACGAGCAACCCTGAAGCAGACGACTGCAAAAAGACAGAGTTAACGACTTAGGAGTTAACCAGAGCGCTGACTAGAATCGATATTGAGACAATCGCAGGAGAACTTGCGGTAATCCCAAGAAAGCCCATTTCCTCCAAGAAAGTTCCGGATGCGTAACAAGCAGCTTCGACACCTCAACATTCAGAAAACTGCGCAAGAAAAAAATCACATACCGGTAAACTGTGAGCTACAAACACCAAATTTGCCGGAGACACAATCGCCCACCCCCACCAAAATCAGCTGAAAATCATTACCTACAGCCAAGGCCGCGCGCATGCAATTATTTGACCCCACGCCAACCTACAATAGGGCCCATATGGGTGCTTGCGGCAGATTCAAGCAGCAGCCACACCTCAATCACATTGACAAACAGTGCCCTCAAATGGCTCTAGGAAATCTTTCACTAGGCCAGTCCTGTGGGTTGCGTGGCACAAAAACGGGTTTCCCCCTAGCTGCGTCCAGCAGCGGCCACAGCCCACGCGCTGCTGAAAAAAATGCCTCAAGCACTTCTGAATGGATCTAGTCTAGGGTATTACTCCAGAGGCCAGTCCTGTGGGTTACGTGGCACAAACACAGGCTTTCCCTTAGCTGCGTCCAGCAGAGGCCACAGCCCCACGCGCTGCTGGAAAAACACTTCAAGTGCCTGCCCGTCAAATGTGACCTCTGCAGCCTCGTCCCCGTCTGCTGTCGCTCCCAGCCCGCTCTGCACTGTGAGGGTTGGCTCCCACTTCTCCTTACCGCGCTGTATCGCACTGAACACCTCTTCCTTGGCCACTCCGGGTAGCCCCAGGAACTGAGCCAGCGCGGTGGAGGCGGTCTGGGGACGAAGAGAGACGGAATGGAAGAGGGGTTGCAGGGGGCACATTGTGAAGCATGAAAATCGTGAAAAGTTAGGATTTGGAAAATCCAGGCAATGATATGCATGGTGCACAGCATTTGACAAGCCACCAAGATACCCTCCTCCAGCCATGCCTGCAGCCTCACACCCTACCAATACGCCTCCCCACATACACGCTACTGCCCATGCCGTTCCCCGTACCTTGGGTCTCTTGACCAGTGCATCGACATCAATCAGGCTGAATGTGCCGCAAGGGAGAGTCCGGAGGGACGCATCAATATAGACCATGCTGTCCTCGATCAGCCTCGCCTGCAGCCCCACACCCTGCCCATCGGACTCCCCAAATGCTCCCTACCTTGGGTCTCTTGACCAGTGCATCGACATCTATCAGGCTGAAGGTGCCGCACGGGAGCGTCCTGAGCGAGGCATCGATGTAGACCATGCTGTCCTCGATCAGCCTCGCCTGCAGCCCCACGTCGTCGTTGTGGAAGCGCCGCAGCACGGACCAGAGGACGGTGTCTGTGAGGTTTCGCACCAGCACCACGAGCTGCAAGAGGGGGACGGGTGGGGGTTGATGCGAGGGAGGGCGGTGCCGTGCCAGACGAGCAAGGGGGAGATGAGAAGAGATGTGACGGTAGGCCTGTGGAAGCGCCGCAGCACGGACCAGAGGACGGTGTCTGTCAGGTTTCGCACCAGCACCACGAGCTGCAGGGTAGAGAGGGAGGGGAGCGAGGGTAGAGGGAGGAGGGTGGTGTGCAAGAAGAGGAGGGAGGAGATGAAGTGAGTTCCACATCGTCGTTGTGGAATCGCCGCAGCACGGACCAGAAGACAATGTCTGTGAGGTTTCGCACCATTATCACGAGCTGAAAGGGGGATGTGGGAGAGGGGAGCGAGGCAGGGTGTCAGGGTTGCCATGCCATTGCTGCGGAATGGAAGCGCTGCAGCACAGGCCAGAGCACTGTGAGGTTTCGCACCAGTACCACGAGCTGCGGGCCAGGGAGGTGGGGGAGGAGCAAGGGCAGAGGGAGGAGGGTGGTGTGCAAGACGAGCAAGGCAAGAGATTAAAAAGAGATGTGGCATCATCAGGCCTGCACAGCACCGTGTCTGTAGTGGGGTTGCGCATGGGCACCGCGAGCTGGATTCAGGAGGGGGAGAAGGGGAGCATTCGTGAGTGTAAGGTTCCGCACAAGCACGCTAGACGAAAGGGGGGAGGAGATGCGGGGTGTCAGAGTGTCATGAAAGGGAGTGAGCAAGGGTGGTGAAATGAAGAGAGCAGTGAACAGGACACGAAAAATGCATTCATACCTTGAGGTTATACAGGATGCCGTGGAATGTCGCGAGGGAGATGAGGTCTGGACGAGCCAGCGGTGTGCGAATGCGGCCCATGGGGAAGGGGTCCCTGGCGCGCAGGTAGTAGTTTGTGTCCTGCGCACAGCACAGTAAAGGGGAGTAAGCAAAAAAGAACAGCAGAAGGAGGTGAATGAGCTTGAATAAACTTCGGCATGATCGAATGCGACCCATCCCATGGGGAAGGGATCCCTGGCCCGCAGGTAGAAATTCGTGTCCTGTCATCGTTAAGGGAGGGGGTTCAAAGAGGCAACGCACAGCAGAAGAGGCAACTGAGACAGTGCATGTTTGATTGTGCCCCATGGGAAAGGGGTCCCTGGCGCGCAGGTAGTAGTTTGAGTCCTGCCGTTTGAGGGAGGGGGGTGAAAGAGGCAACACGCAGCACAAGGAGGCGATTGAGTGTGTGTTTGCACAGCGCATATCTGAATGCAAGCCATCTGACTTTTGAGTGGACTCAAAAGTCAGCTCGGTATAATGTCACAAGGAGGCGATTGAGTGGGTGTTTGGACAGCGCATCTCTGAACGCAACCCATCCGAAAGGGGTCTCTGGCCCATAGGTGTTAGTTCATGTCCTGCTCACAGCAAATGGAGATGAGGGGCAGGCCACACTGAGACACCACAAGTACAGGCAGATAGAGTATGAGCGTACCTGGAGCTTGGACTTGAGGGCGGTGGACATGCGAACACCAAAGTCATTAAACAAGAGGGGGAGAGTAGGCCAGCTTGGGGCAGTCCACACTAAGACTCATCAAGCGAGCACCTACCTTATCAACGAACTTATGAAGGCCTTACCTGGAGCTTGGACTTGAGTGCAGTGGACATGCGAACACCAAAGTCGTAGACGTGGCGGGAGTAGGGCAGCTTGGGGCAGTCGACGGTGGCACCTGTGGGGTCCTGTGCCGATGCCACCTTCTGCCCTGGCGACGAGGTGAGGTGCAGGTCCGGGTTGAAGCGGTCTATGCTGATGTTCACTGGCAGGTAGCTGTGGGGGGGGATGGGAGAGGAAGGGAGAGTGGGAGAGGGGGTGGGAGGGAGAGGGAGAGAGCGAGGCAGAGGCAGGCAGGCAGTGCAATGAGAGGAGTTCGGCTCGCCAGTGGGGTCCTGTGCCGATGCCACCTTCTGCCCTGGCGACGAGGTCAGGTGCAGGTCGGGGTTGAAGCGGTCTATGCTGATGTTCACTGGCAGGTAGCTGGGAGGGAGGAGAGAGACGGAGGGACGGAGAGGGGGAGACGGAGGGAGGGGCAGGACGGCAGCGGTATGGGGGAATACACGGTCGGTATGGGGGAATACACGGTCGGTATGGGGGAATACACGGTCGGTATGGGGGAATACACGGTCGGTATGGGGGAATACACGGTCGGTATGGGGGAATACACGGTCGGGTCAGGGTTGATGTCGTTTGTTCCTGATGTTCACTGGCAAATAGCTGTTGGGGCGGGCAAATAAGGGAAAAGCTGAGGCGGTAGGGCTAAGCATGGGCATTTGACCCGACCCGGCCCGACCCGTCCCGTTGAGGGCGACCCGTTAGCTTAACGGGTCGGGTCGGGTTAGCGGGTCGGGTTTGACTCTGTTTTGGTGACCCGACCCGCCCCGTGGGAACGGGTATTTGTGACCCGTTACCGGGTCGGTTACACCACGGGTCGGGTCGGGTCGGATCAAAATATGCTACATAGCAGCAGGGTATGGGGGTTAGGTCTGATCGCGATGCTGAACCTGGCCGCGATCGCCCTGTCCTAATGCGGTGCCGCGATCCCGCCAATGCGTGGCCGCACGCGCGCTGCTGCGCCCCTGGTCGTGCGACGCTGCGAAATGGCGGGAGCGCCAAACCCTGACCTGAAGATAATATGCAGTTTAAATAGTGCTAACATTGAAGAGTGAAGACTGTATGAGGCTCCCTAGCTGCAGCGCAGAAGTACTAGCCTTGATCTAATCTAGCGACTAGATCAGAATGTCGAGGGAAAAAAAACCTAAAAAACCAACCGATGTTCAACCCCTACCCTAATCCGAAAACGGGTCGGGTAACCCTGTCATTTGACTGGGTACGCGACCTGGACGGGACGGGTCAACCCGACCCGGCGGGTCGCAAAAACCCGTCACTAAATCACAGTGACGGGTCACGGGTCGACCCGACCCGTCCGGGTCAAATGCCCATGCTTAGGTAGGGCAGGTGGGAGGATGGGGGAGGGTGTAAGGATCACCAAGCGCATGTGCAAAGAGGGGCAGGGGGCGCCTGAATATGTACTCACAGAGGGGCAGGTCATGCTTTGTGCGTGCGCCCCTCAGGGGGCTCCCCTCAGTGCCTATGAACATGAACAGGCGGGGCAGCTGATCCGCCTGCACACTGCAGTGTGCGTGCGCTACAGTTTCCCTGTGGTTTGAATGACAGACTGGCGGGCACAGAAAGGCTGGAAACCCTACCTGAAGATGTACTCAAACAGGTCGTGCCCGCTCCCTTCAGTGCCTATGAACATGAACAAGCGGGGCAGCTGATCCGCCTGCGCGTGCTTGCGTGTATATAGTTGACCTGTGGGGCGTGCGTACCTAAAAATATACTCAAAAAGATCGTGCCCGCTCCCCTCAGTGCCAACGAACATGAACAGGCGGGGCAGCTGATCCGCCTGCGCGTGCACGTGAGTGGGCAGGCGGCACACTGGCGGGAAGAGGTGCGGGCGCCAGGGCTTGGTGCTGAGGCGCCAGGAGAGGGGCGCGCACGCCAGCAGCACCACCACTGCGAGTGCTGCTAGCAGGGTTCCCCATGCCGATCCCCCCCTGGGGATTTTCAGCGGCTCAAAGGTGTCCGTTGCACGCCTGGCGTGTTTTTTTTGGGGGGGGGGTGGGGTGGGGATAAGGAGTGGATGCGGGGTTTTGAAGGGCTTTTTAGGAAGGTTTGGTGCTGAGGTGCCAGGAGAGGGGCGCGCACGCGAGCAGCACCACCACTGCGAGTGCTGCCAGCAGGGTTCCCCATGCCGAGCACCCCCTGGAGACTTTCAGCGGCTCAAAGGTGTCCGTTGCACGCCTGGATTGTGGGGAGAGGAGGGAATGGGGTTAGGAGGGAATGGGGAGAGGGGAGAAGTGGGGATGAGGAGAAGGGAGAGGTGGGGGGGGGTGTGGAGGAGAGGAGGTAGGGGTTAGAAGGGTGTCTCAGGAAGGTTGGGTGCTGCTGAGTCGCCAGGAGAGGGGCGCTCACGCCAGCACCACCACCACCGCCAGCGCCAGCGCCGCAAGGGTTCTCCATGCGACCAGCGGATTTTAGCAGGGAAACAGATGAATCCGCGGGGTGTTTGTTAGGAGGTGTGCGCGAGGAGTTCGCTGGTGCCATGCCAATGCGTCTACGTGGCTCATGACATGAAGCGTGCGAAAGAGAATCCGCGCAGCAAGAGGATTCGTGCAGGGGGGCTACAATTTGCAGGGAGGGGAATGTCGCTGAGAGCAAGGCAGGAAGGGGCACGCCCTTTACGGTCACATTGAGAGGGATATTGCAACGTGACATAAATAAACTAATGATACAGGGGACTGGAGTGCAGAGACTCACTTGGGGAGCGGCGAGGAGGCGACCGGCGTGGGTGAGTAAGGCGCTGAGGTCGGCATATTGTCGCTCCCCACTCGCGCAGCGCGGCGGCGTGATGTGGGGGTTTGTCACTCCCTACTCGAGCACGGAAGGAGTGTACGCGCCGGGTTTATCACTCGTCACTCGAGGACGGCAGTGCCGAACGTGTTTTGTCACTTCCTACTCGCGGACCACTGCACGGAAGGAAGCGGGTCAGACGACAGGGTGCGCTGGTGGCAACTCTACGCGCGGGGATGACGGGGTTGCAAGGGGGGAGAAGAGGGAAGGAGCCGACGAGACGTGCGTGAGCAAGAGACATGGGAAGATGGTAATCGGGACAAGGGTAAGGAAACGACGGGTATGGGAAGTGCCGACCCGGAGCGAAGAGACTGATAAGCGAGCGACGGACTAGTAGCATTGTTGAAGCGGCACCACTGTTCGGTAGTAGGATTCTAACGTGGTACCGACTTACATACATTTCAGTGCTTCACCGAGGAACAGACAAGCAACAATCTGTCCATAATGCGTGGCTTGCGAGGCCGTCGTCGGGTTATACCGTATTGATTACATAAAGTGTGTTGAAGAAGTGAGAACGTTCCGTACAGTCAACCTGAGGTAGTAGGTACGGTAAGAGTAGAGCCCCAGGTTAGGTATGTGATATGATAGGTTATCAGTTGGAGGAGTGGACGGCATTGCGCCAGAGTTTAGAGAAATTGGGGGGCAAGCAACGCAAGGCATGAGGCCAAGGCATCAGGCAGGGCAAGGCCTCTTGGAAAGCAAAGCACCACCGCCCACCCCTTGCCCAAACCAACCTCGCCGTGTGGAGCTGGTGTTACAAACCACCACAAACATTTATAGATAGAACGATGCAACACAGAACCAGTCACCTAACTCACATCCATGTATTTAGAACTAATTATTGGGGAACAACAAATATTATCAGGCAGCCCCATCTCTAAGCAGCCGTTGTATTATTATGAGGATTACAATCACCTTAGCATAAGCCGCGGTTAGTTTTCTATTCGTTTCCACCAGTTTGGTGGCCAGTCACACCACGAGCCGGTAGTTAATATATCTGCCAGCAGTTTCACTGTTTCTGAGAACCTTCACCACCTGCCCTCTGTTGAGCCCAAAGTACCGAGCCACTGGGTCACTCCTCTGCATGCGGGGCAGCTGGTGTGAGGGAGAGAGAATAAAAAAAAACGTGCAAATATAATATGATCACAAGGATAAGATTGGTAACCATCCCAAAGAATCCGTGCACAACTCCTCTGCATGCAGGTAAGCTGGTGTAAGGCAAACGAGGGGATAGGGGTCGGAGGGGGATAAGACGGGAATCCATGGAAGGGCTAGTATGGGGGCATGGGTTAACAGCACGGGACATATGCACAGAACACTTGGTAGCCGAGTAGGTGAAAGAAGGGGAGCAGTGGTGGGCGGGGATGAGGTTGGGGATTGGCGAGAGGATGACGAGTGTGAAGAGCGCGAGAGAGATGTGGGCAGTCGACGGGATTCAGTGCCAAGAAACATACTAAATCCCATACCCATGAGACACACCTGGTGCTCTTTGACCGTGTATCTCTCCAGCAGAATGTGCTTCTCCTCGTCTGTCAACACCACGTGCTGCGGTACCAACTCGTGCTTTGTCACATTCACCAACAGCTCGCCCTCCTGCCATTGTGCGTTGATCATGACAGGATTGAAATGGAAGGCCGGAAAATTGATGATCATGAAGGGATAACAATACACGGCGGGCCACAGAAGCAGAGAAACCAAGGAACTATTATATTACGATTCGACAAAGGTTGATCGGCGAAAGCGCCTCCGTATTTTGTCACATGAAACACCCACTTTTAACACCTCTCATACCTGGAAGACTTCGATAATGTACTTTGGAGCCATGTCAGCGAGAATCTTCTTGGAGAAGGGCGTGAGGTTCTGCTGCACCACCATGATGGCACGCGACAGCCCCGACCCCTTCATCTTCTCATAGTACCCCTTGAGCGTCTTGATGCCCACCTTTGCCTCCACCGGGAAGAACACGTAGATCTGTGCATGTGCGTGCAAGGGGAGGGGACGCGTGCGGCGTGGGGGGTTTGGTGTGAAGGGATGAAAAGAGGGGAGCGGGGTGGGAGGAGGGGAGAGTGGTGTGTGTGATTTTTCCAAAGCGCCTCAGAAGTAAAATTGATGCCCACCTTCGCCCCCAGACGAACGCGTAGATATGTTAGGGTGGGTTCAGGAAGGTGCGGTTTCAGGGAGGTGCGGTTTCAGGGAGGTGCGGTTTCAGGGAGGTGCGGTTTCAGGGAGGTGCGGTTTCAGGGAGGTGCGGGTTCAGGGGGGTGCGGGTTCAGGAGGCGTGTGGGTTCATGCAGGTAGGGTGTGAGATGAGACAAGGATGTGAGAGGAGGAAAGGGGGGAGTGGGGCAAGGAAGACGGGGAAGTACAATGAGGGGAGGAGAGGGGGGAGCAGGGGGAGAGGACAGGGGGGAGCAGGATGAGAGGTCGGTTATGTGCGAAGAGTAGTGTGTGCAAGGAGGAACGGGGGAGTAGGGTGAGAGGAGGGGAGACAATAGCAACAGGAGGAAATAAGGAAAGAATCGGAAGAAGACCTTATAACGAGCCAAACGACATTCAAATTCCCACCCTGAGCCTCGTACACACGTGCTTCAAACACACTTGGGTTTCCCACCTCGTCGTTAGGGTTGTCCCTCTTCTGCTTTAGTAGCGTGAGATCGTCTCGTTGAGGGTCGTCCCCGAATTGGTCTCTGAAATCGTCCTTGGTCGATCGAAGCTCGCGATCAGCTACTAGGTACCCGCGATCGTGTAGCATCTGACCAGCCAGCAAAACAATAACACACCCGAGGAGTACGCTGTTCACTAGAAATACCAGAATTGATATATAAGCGTGTGACGTGTATTGGGATTATGCAGCATCAGAACGCAAGGTGCAGAAGATAAGGGGTTGGGGGAAAGGGCAGAGGATTTAACGTTTTTTTATTTACGACGGAAAGTGACGGGAACAGCGGAATAAACTGCGCTACGTGCCCTCCCGATACGTATTGGAGCATGCTGCAGAACGTAACGGACCTCGAATATTGTCCTTCTCACGCGGAACAGTCTGGACACCGTCTCGTCCCCCATGGCTGGGTGACTTTATGCTGATTAGAACGCCGAAAAATACAGTGGAGACGTTCGACTAGACTGGCGAGCGGAGAGTGCGCGTACTGACGTGGAGACGGAATAGGTGTCAAACTAAGGTCGAAACGGAGGGCCTGTATTATAATATGAACTATGAACCTAGTCACACTTCACGAGCATTCGTAGTTTGGTGGAACTACTTATGGGGCAAATCTGAGGCACGCTTCGAGGATTTCCCTCCTCCTTTCGGCATTACGGTTATCTTATCTATCAACTCTTTCTGGTGTACTTCTTATCACGAGTTGCCTCATAGCGAGCGGCCGTACTGAACCCACAAAGCCGTAACAAACCAGCGTAACAAATTTCGGCACTAGCGCTCGCGAGCATGATGAATATTCCACGTGTGTTTCTCCCCTCTCGAGCATCTGGGGGCAAAAATGGAGATTTTGCCACCTAGACCAAACTCCAACCACAGACCTCATTCACGTGGCATCGTTCCACGTCAGCAATTTACTTCTGCATTACAGAACACCATTTCTCTGGTGGGATGATGCAACCAGCCTTGGGATAATCAAAATGTGTCCCAGCCGTGCAATTCGCATCAGAATCTGCGTGGCCTCTCTCCTAAGGCAGATTCAAGGCTGCCTTGAATTCCCTCAAATATAAAAAGCTGTTCTTTCTTTGTACATTTTTCAAAATTCACACTTCACTTCGCCCTCTCCTCGTCTCATCCTAGCTCAGACTAACCATGGCTCGCGCCGTCGCCGCCCATTCCGCGCTCCTGTCTCAACTGGCGGCCCGCAGCCCCGTCGCAGCGAGCCACGCGTCAGCCGCTGACAGGCTCCATGCCGCTATTCTTCCCGTGAATCCTCTGCGCGCAGCGGTCGCACGAGGAGCCAGCAGCGGAAGGAGCCACGTGTCGCGCGTCAACGTGTCGGCTTCTGCCGCGTAGGTCACAGGTGTTTGGCTGGACCTCCGATGGTTGAACCCATGCCACATTCTGGCAGCACGAGAACCAAGCCCGGAAATGTGACATTCGAAACTCGATACATCTGTTCCAAACTGTACCTTTTCCCGTTCTCTCTTCCCCCGTGCCTCCGTGTCGCTCCGTACCAGAACCGAGCCTAGCTCCAAGGACCTCCAGGCGAAGTTCGGCAAGGACGGAGTGAGCTTCGACGACGGGCTGGGCGGCCTGCCACGTGTCATTCTCGCAGACGCCTCCGGCAGGTGCGCACATGCCACCCCTCCCGTGTTTCCCTTCTCCGAAACCTGCCCATTTCTGCTTTCATAGTCTTACCCAAATAGTGCTTTGACGCGCCCATCCTGTCTCTTTGCCTTTCCGTCGTCCCCTCTCCCTCTCTTCCTCCCTCAAGCTCCTTCCCTCGTCACTCCCCCGTCTGCTCTATCCTTATCCACCTAATCTCTCCACGCGATCCCTTCCGAATTCCTCCTCCATCTCGGCCACATCCCTGTCAGCACGGCCGAGGTGTACCTCTACGGCGCCTGCACGACTTCCTGGAAGCTTCCGTCCGGCGAGGACCTGCTGTTCGTGCGCCCCGACGCGGTGTTCACGGGCGCCAAGCCCATCAGCGGCGGCATTCCGCACTGCTTCCCGCAATTTGGGCCAGGCGCCATGCAGCAGGTAAGATGTGCTGCGCTGTTCACAGACGCGCCGTTCACAGACGCGGTGTTCACGGGCGCCAAGCCCATCAGCGGCGGCATCCCGCACTGCTTCCCGCAGTTCGGCCCGGGAGCGATGCAGCAGGTAGGGGATGCATGAGAGCACAGTCAGTGCATTATAGTCCAACACAAGGTGACTCACTTCTGCAGTGACTCATTCTCATTCTCTCGCTGCGGTATTCCCGGAGCCAAGCCCATCAGCGGCGGCATTCCGCACTGCTTCCCCCAATTTGGGTCAGGCGCCATGCAGCAGGTGTGATGACGTCATGTGGTCGGTGTGATGATGGCATGCTACATTTTCAGGAATAGCGTTCGCACACGAACACATCCAGTGCACTCGCCCTTCCCAAACACCCCGCCTCTCCCCCTCCCCCCCGCCCCGCCCTGCTCTGCGCAGCACGGCTTTGCGCGCAACCTGACGTGGGAAGTGGAGGCAGCTGAGGGGGGCGCGTCCCCCTCGCTCACCCTCGCCCTCTCCGACAACGAGTACTCGCGCGCCATGTGGGACTTCGCCTTCAAAGCCACCTTCAAGGTACCATCGCCCGCTCCCTCGCCCTCGCTGATTCTGTTCCTCTCTCACTCTCTTCCCCACCGTCCTCGCCCTCTCTGATAACGAGTACTCGCGCGCCATGTGGGACTTCGCCTTCAAGGCCACCTTCAAGGTACCTCTCCCCCTCTCTCTCACTCCCTCACTCACTCCCTTACTCCCTTTCTCACACTCCCCCTTACTCCCTCCCTCGCCCAATCATTGCCTCCACCCCTTGCGCTCTCTGACAATGAATACCCGCGCGCCATGTGGGAGTGTTTTGAGACGTCTCAAAATACCCGCGCGCCATGTGGGACTTCGCACTCTCAATGCACTTGTCCCCTTCCCCTTCACTCCCTCCCTCACTTTCTCACTGTCTCCCCACCCTCTCACTCATTCACTTCCTCAGCACCCTTTCTCTCTCCCATGACGACATTTCACTACTCCCACCTTCTCTCCCAAACCCCCCCTTTCACAGATCTCCCTGTCGGACGGCAAGCTGGAGACAGTCTTCACAGTGACCAACACAGACAGCAAACCCTTTTCCTTCACCACCGCTCTGCACTCCTACTTCCGCGTATGTCACCTACCATGCCCGCCTGCATGTCTTGGCACAGCACCCTGCCATGCCATGGCCGCATGCCTTTCGGCAGCGCAACACTGAGTTACTCTGCGGTCTGCCCAGTTGTTTCTAGGTCAGGCTGGACCCTCCATGGCCGCTCATTTCTTTGCTGCCCACGCTTTTCTTACATCCACCCAACTCCAACGGTCCAACCTAATCCAATCCGTTCCAAGCAAAACAAATCGAATCCAATTCAACCCAAATCATTTCAATCCAGCCCAATCCAACCCAACCCAACCCAATCCGATCCAATTCAATGCAAAGCAATCCTATCCAATGTGTGAGTCATATGGACGCTCTCTTCTCCTCCCATCCCCTCCTCCCCTCCCACGTGGCAGGCTGCTATTGGCGGAGTGAAGGTGACTGGGCTGAAGGGCGCCAAGTCCCTCAACAAGGACCCCGACCCAACCAACCCCATTGCGGGTGTGGAGGAGAGGTGAGGAGGGGGTGAGTTAGGATGGTGCATAGCAGAAGGGATGGGGAACGGAGTGAGACCAGGGATAGAATTGGAGTGATCGCCTGTCAACAAGAACCCCTGACCACCCCATCGCAGTTGTGGAGGAGAGGTGAGGGGGGAAGGCAGGATGGGGCACGGAGGTGGGGAATGAAAGAGAGTCACCATATGAAATGTTTGCCCCGAGCTTTGTGGACTGCATGTATCTCAACACACCGGAGGAGCTCGTGCTGGACCACGGGCTGGGTAGTTGAGGCAACAGCTTGACCCTGCTTTCCTGGTTCTCCCTTCCTGATCCTTCCATTCCCCCCGGTGCAGGGATGAAGTCACCTTCCCCGGCTTCGTGGACTGCATGTATCTCAACACGCCACAGGAGCTCGTGTTGGACAACGGGCTGGGCAGGAAGCTAGCCATCCGCAACAAGGGGTGGACTGACGCCGTCGTGTGGAGCCCCCACCTCACTATGCCCGCCTGCTACCTCGACTTTGTCTGCGTTGAAAACGCCAAGGTATGCCGCCTGGCTGCATGCTTGGAACTTCTCTTGTCACTTGCTCGCTCACTCACTTCCCCTTCCCTGCATTGGCCCATCCACTCCAATCCGTTTCCTGTTCTCTCTGCATGTGCTGCCTGCTCGTTCCCCGCTCTGCTTGTTCCATTCCCTCTCCCCTTGCTCCTCGTCACCCCTCCAGGAAATGCATTTGCAGGCAGACCTCTCCACTTCTCTTCACCTCCCTTCCCTGCCCTTTACCTCCTCATATCATCTCCTCCCCCCCCTTGTTTAGCTATCGGAGGTGGAGCTCCAGGCAGGCCAGACATGGACTGCAGAGCAGGAATTGGTGGCGCTGTAGGTGTATGGCTCATTAATTGGTGCTGTCATGTGTTGACTGCATGGTGCTGATTTGCTTGCGTAGTGCCTTAATTTGCTGCTATTATATCAATTTTCTCAATCCAACAAACAATGCCTGCATGTATTGACATATACTACCACCTCACACGACTCTACCAGCACTCGTTGGGTTGTCCCTTTGCCATGACATTGCCAACTAGGTACGTGAAGTGCACAATACACTGACATGGAAAAGACTTGGTGACTTGTGAGCCATGCAGCTACAGCTAGGCTTCCAAACACAATCTCACACTCAAGCATTTCAAGCTGGGCATGCACAAGCTACATATATACACTTCCATATAATTCTACGGTAAAATATCCGTACAGAAACAATGTAAACAAGCATCCATATTCTAAAAAAAAATCAGTAGGTAGCGCACCGGAGCTGGTGTGGAGACTCATTGAGCTGCTGGTCTGAGCACCCTAGCCAGCAGCGCCGGTTGCACACCTTCATCTGCAAACCGAACAACTCGCCTTCTCCGATTCACCTTGCTTTCTGCTCCTCCCACTGCACGTGCCTCAATGGTGGACCTGCTGAGCTGTGTGACAGCACTGCATCTCATTTCTTCTGTTTCACAACCATCCCTTTCCGTTCCATTTCCTGAATGCCCCTCCTTCTCTGAATGCCCCTCTTTCTCTGAATGCCCCTCTTTCTCTGAATGCCCCTCCTTCTCTGAATGCCCCTCTTTCTCTGAATGCTCCTCTGAATGCCCCTCTTTCTCTGCACGCCCTTCCTCCCTTGCGCCTCCATTCTCCATTGCAAAAGAGCCCTCCCCTGCCTGCCCTGCAAATGCACCATTCTCCCCTTCCCCTCTGTCGCAAACAACAGAAGAATCCAAAGTGTGAGCAGCAACTGTCCCTGCCACACCCCCTGCCCCTGCCTCCGCTGCCCTTGCTGCACTGCCTGCTGTGGCATCCCCACCAAGCAGGGGAACCATGCTGTTCCCTGCAGCCTCACTGCTTGCACTAGGTCTACCTTCCTCACATACGCCCTCTCTGGCAACATATGTACCTCCCTCCCATGCGCCTGCCACAAAGGTTGACCCATGTTGGCCATCCCCTGATGGGCCTTGGGCGAGAAGCAGGCTGCACTTATTGACTGCTGACCCGGCAGCAGGGGGGAGGGGTGTATTGAGAGGGCTAGCAGGGACCGGAGGCTGCAGGGGAGTTGCTGGCTGGGAGAGGGAAGGGGAGAGTGAGAGGTTGGAGGAAAGGAAGGACTGGCGGGACGACAGGAGGGTAGGGGAACCGAGGGGGTGGGCGGAGGAGAAGGGGTTGGTGGGGGAGAAGGCTTGGGAGAAGGAGGTGTGGGGTTGGGCACGGGAAAGGGGATGGGAGGAGAGGGGTTTTGCGGGGGAGGTGGATGTGGAGGGCGAGAGCGGCAGGGAGGAGTCGGCGGTGCGGACGAGCTTCAGTGCGAGCAGAATGGCGTTGCGCGCCACTGCCTCCCTTGCCTGCCTCTGCTTCGCCTGCGCTCCACTGTCAGGCAGGTGCTGAGGAGCGGGAGACGAGTCAGGATAGTGGAAACGGGATGAAAGAAGGACAAGAGGATTAGACGGGTTGGAGAGGAGTCGGCACGAGCTTCAGCGCCATCAGAATGGCATTGCGCGCCATCAGAATGGCATTGCGCGCCACGGCCTCCCTTGCTTGCCTCTGCTTTGCCTGCGCTCCAATGTCGGGGAGGAGCTGCAACGAAGAGCGGAAGCGAGGGGAGGAGGGGAAGAAAGGGGGGTTAGAAAGGCAAGCGGGATGGCGTTGCGCGCCACGGCCTCCCGCGCCTGCCTCTGCTTCGCCTGCGCTTCCTGGAATGCCGCTGCCCTGCTGCCGCGCGTGCTGCGCTGTTTTGCCTGCGCTTCACCAACCGTACGAACTGCCCGTTTTTCCAGCTGCTGCTTCGCCTGCGCTTCCTGGAATGTTGCTGCTTCACCTGCGCTTCCTGGAATGCCCCTGCTTCGCCTGCGCTTCCTGGAATGCCGCTTCTTTGCCTGCGCTTCCTGGAATGCCGCTGCTTTGCCTGCGCTTCCTGGAATGCCGCTGCTTTGCCTGCGCTTCCTGGAATGCCGCTGCTTTGCCTGCGCTTCCTGGAATGCCGCTGCTTTGCCTGCGCTTCCTGGAATGCCGCTGCTTTGCCTGCGCTTCCTGGAATGCCGCTGCTTTGCCTGCGCCCCACTGTCAGGGAGGCGCTGAGGGGAGCAGGAAATGCGGGAGAATGTATGCCGTACAGAAGGGGAGGAGGGGTTGATAAAAAGGGCAAGGAGGATGAGCGAGCGGGACTGGAGTTATTTACACCAGACCTACCTCCACCAGACCTACACCGGGCCTACATCGGACCTACCTGCAGAATGTGTAGCATGTGCTCTTCCAGCGTGCCTGCCATGGCCAGTGTCTCCACCGTGATTGGCCGAGAGGCGCCCATGCGATGCGCCCGAGACACCATCTGCTCCTCCACACTGCCGGGGGGAGAGGGGGGGTGGATCAAGGGAGGAGGGGTACGGGAGGGGCATGGGGTGAGGCACTGGTAGGGGCATGAGGGACATGGGCGGCATGAGGGGAACCTGAGGGGTATAGAGGCCACGAAAGGCATGGGGGATATGGAGGGCACGTGGGACACAGGAATGGGGTCGAGTATCGGTCATGGAGAATAGGGTCGATACTAGGTGAACGGCCAGGGTACCATGCACTTCAGTGTGGCTCATTGCACGCCTGCCTGAGGTTGTGACTCACTGCACGCTCGCGTGAGATCATGATTACAAGATGGAATAACAATGGTACCTGGGGCCCCGCAAGGGTTCCACGAGGAATACACGTGACACATGCCATGCCACATGACAGCAATGTACATGTGGCACAGCGTGACGCATCACAAACACGCACATATCGTGTACGTACCTGGGGTCCCACACGGGCTCCATGAGGAAGACGCGTGACACAAAGGAAAGGTCCAGACCGAGCGAGCCCGTGCCATCCATTAGAAGCACGCGGCACGCGGGGTCGTGCTGAAAGCGCATCAGTTCCTGCATCTGCTCTCGTTATAGGCAAACATGCAGTATTGGCACATGGATATGTACATGCATGCATGCATTAAACATCATATAGCATCAGCACCACATGACGTTGCATCGCACCACATCACATCACACATACAGACACACTCCAATGAATGCATCAATGGATCAAAAGGGACCCGGGCAGGGCACAAGTCGCGGATGGGTGAATGTGCTTTAGGTAGAGGAGAAAAGAATATGCTCATCTGCGGGCAAGTAGGCGACCATGGTGGGAAACTGAGATTGCAGACATGGCAGAGCAATCAGATAAGCTTCCCATGACAACTCTGGCCTTCGCGGACCGGACCAAGGCGCGCGCGCGGACCGGACCAAGGAGCGCGCGCGCGGAGCGGACCAAGGCGCGCGCGCGCGGACCGGACCAAGGCGCGCGCGCGCGGACCGGACCAGGGCGCGCGCGCGCGGACCGGACCAAGGCGCGCGCGCGGACCGGACCAAGGCGCGCGCGCGGACCGGACCAAGGCGCGCGCGCCGGGACCGGACCAAGGCGCGCGCGCGGACCGGACCAAGGAGCGCGCGCGCGGAGCGGACCAAGGCGCGCGCGCGCGGAGCGGACCAAGGCGCGCGCGCGCGGACCGGACCAGGGCGCGCGCGCGCGGACCGGACCAAGGCGCGCGCGCGGACCGGACCAAGGCGCGCGCGCGGACCGGACCAAGGCGCGCGCGCGGGCTGGACCAAGGCGCGCGCGCGCGGACCGGACCAAGGCGCGCGCGGGCCGGACCAAGGCGCGCGCGCGGATCGGACCAAGGCGCGCGCGCGGGGGCGGACCAAGGCGCGCGCGCGGGCCGGACCAAGGCGCGCGTGCAGACCGGACCAAGGCGCGCGCGCGCGGACCGGACCAAGGCGCGCGCGCGCGGACCGGACCAAGGCGCGGCGCGCGCGCGGACCGGACCAAGGCGCACGCGCGCGGACCGGACCAAGGCGCGCGCCCGCGGACCGGACCAAGGCGCGCGCGCGCGGGCCGGACCAAGGTGCGCGCGCGGGCCGGACCAAGGCGCGCGCGCGGGCCGGACCAAGGCGCGCGCGCGGACCGGACCAAGGCGCGCGCGCGGACCGGACCAAGGCGCGCGCGGGCCGGATCAAGGCGCGCGCGCGGGGGCCGGACCAAGGCGCGCGCGCGGGCCGGACCAAGGCGCGCGCCCGGGCCGGACCAAGGCGCGCGCGCGGACCGGACCAAGGCGCGCGCGCGGGCCGGACCAAGGCGCGCACGCGGGCCGGACCAATGCGCGCGCGCGCGCGGGCCGGACCAAGGCGCGCGCGCGGGCCGGACCAAGGCGCGCGCCCGGGCCGGACCAAGGCGCGCGCGCGGACCGGACCAAGCCGCGCGCGCGGACCTGACCAAGGGGCGCGCGCGGACCGGACCAAGGCGCGCGCGCCTAAGTTGGAATCTACGCTCAAGGCCCTCTACGTTTAGCGTATGTATGCTAGCGTCTACACGCAATACGCGAAACGCTAGCGAATACGCGATACGCAGCCATTGATTTTTTCGAGCAGCCCGAAAAAATAAAATCGCAAAAAATATGCGGATTTTCGTGGTGAGCATTTCGCCGAAGTCGAAATGCAAATCCGCGGTCTACGCAAAGTTTGTAGGCTGTTGGATTTCAGATCTCATCTAGGCATTGTAACCCAACCCTTTCACCCATTGAAAACCATCGACGAACTCAAACGACGAACTCAAACGACGAACTCAAACGACGAACTCAAACCTACTCAAAATTGACCCCCCAACAAACCTCATGCTACTTACCACCAGCCAGCCCAACTCACGTATAAGGGCGTATCCAGGTTCGGGTCATGGGCACTGTTCCGGGCATCCGCAATTTGCGGATGACCCAAACAACATAAAACGCCACTTTGGGTCCTCCGAACTCATGCGACCCCCAAAGCGCCGCGAAGGTTTTAGCGCCAAAATCAGGCTCCCCACAACAGTCGCATCCAATAGAAGGATGCCAGAATAGCTCGAAAAATCCTTAGCAAGACCCACGCGAAACCCACCGAAAAAACACAATCGTCAAAATTCCCGGCGTGAATCCCCAAATGCTGGGAGGGCGACGCGGGAAATTTTTGACCCACTAATGGTCACTAGGGTCAATTTGCCGAGTGGTTGGGTGCAGAGGGGTAAGACGTGGGACATTGCCCACGTGTGACACTCGACTGACGACCGCCAAAAAATGGCAGTAAATCCAGAATCGTGCAACCAGATGATTGGTTGGGGGTGGGTCGTGCACGTCAGTCGCCCAACACCTGCACATTGACCCAAAGCTGGGGCCGCGCGCGGCTCGGCAGCCCACTTCGGGTCATGCGCAAATTCCGCATGACCCAAACAGTAGCCAGAACAGTGCTCATGACCCGAACCTGGATACGCCCTAATTCCCGCTTCCAGCGGAGTTCCCGCCCACTCCTCTCTCTCCACACGTCCCATCCCAACCGCCGATTGGACTAAGGAGAATTTTAGGGCACGTCTTAGTGAGAATAAAGAGTACATTGTTTTCCACCCTGCCCGGGAATTTTTTTTCCTGCCTGGAAAAGCGTATCCTCAATCAGACCCCTCCAGCGTATTGCGTGCAAACGCTAGCGTATATACGATACGCGTACATACGCTAAACGCGTTTATTCCAACGCGCGGACCGGACCAAGGCGCGCGCGCGCGGACCGGACCAAGGCGCGCGCGCGGACCGCACCAAGGCGCGCGCGGGGACCAGAAACTGCGTGAACACTATCGCCTTCTCCACCCCCTACCCTACCTGCTCCATAACAAGACTTACTTTGAACAACATGGGACTGAACTTGAACGGAATGGGACTCACCTTGACGGATTGAGGCCGTGGGCTGTAGAGCCCAGCGAAGTTGACACCGGCGAGTGTGAGCTGCGCCTCCAGCAGCGCTATGTGCTCCAGAAACTGCGTGAACACTATCGCCTTCTCCCCTCCGTACCCCCCCTTTCCTCCACCATATGCCCCTTTCTCCCCGCCGTATCTCCCCGTCTCCCCGCCATAGCCCCCAGCAGCAGCCACAGGACCATGTGCTTCCATGGCCTGGGCTGCACAGCCATCCGCCACCCCGTCCCCATGCTCTGCCGTATCAGACCCCCTTTCTGGGCTTCTTGAGAGTGATTTTGTGCAACCAGCCAGTGGCTCGTCTGACGCTTGCGGTACTATGCATGGCTGTGCTGCCGATGGTGACTGTGCTGAATGTGACAGCAGCTGCTCGTCCGAATCCCGCAATGGTGGTAGGGGAGCGAGCAGGCGCAGTTGGGAGAGGAGGTAGTCCACCTTGGTGCTGGCTGTGGCCTGCCACTCCAGATGCCACTCCCTCTGCACACGAGGAGTGGTAAGGAGAACGAGGAAAGGTGGGAGAAAAGGGGAGAATGAGGGTGAGACGAGGTGCTCGCTGTGTCCAGCCACTACACACAGCACTCCCTCATTGCATAACGAGTGGGAGAAATAAGCACATTCAACTTGGGATTCGCGTTCTGAGGGCGCTTCATATCCTTGGGCTCGTGCATGCGACTTTTGAGACGTCTCAAAAGTCGTTCTGAGGGCGCTTCATATCCTTGGGCTCCTGCATGCAACTTTTGAGACGTCTCAAAAGTCGTTCTGAGGGCGCTTCATATCCTTGGGCTCCTGCATGCGGTACTGTCGGGCACATCCCCGTCCCTCAATCCTAGAATGTACAGCCCCAAAAGGACCCCGCCTGCTCATACGATGGCTGCAGCTCGATCAAATCCTGAGGTACGCTCCACTTGGGGTTGGCATTCTCTGGTCGCTTCAGGTCCTTGGGCTCCTGCATGCGGTACCATCGGGCACACCCCCACCCCCAGTCCTGTCCTAGTAGCAACAACTGCGTTACTGCTCCCCACCTGCTCATACGATGGTTGCAGCTCGATCAGGTCCTGAGGTACGCTCCACTTAGGGTTGGCATTCTCTGGGCGTTTCATGTCCTTGGGCTCCTGCATGCGGTACGGCCGTGCACAGCCCGGCATGGCACATGCGTGCTTGTCTGTTGCCACACACGTGATGCACAGGAGGTGCGGGCAGGGGGTGACTATGGGAAGACGCACCCACTCCCCACACCTGAGGAAGGGAAAGGGCAGGGGAGGGATTGTGAGGGAAAGAGAGGGCAACAGCCTTGCATGGCGCATGCGTGCTTGTCTGTTGCCACACACGTGATGCACAAGAGGTGTGGGCAGGGGGGGGAGGTGAACCCACTCGCCACACCTGAGGGAGGGAGTGAGGGTGAGTGAGAAAGTGAGTGAGAGTGAGTAGACAAAATGTTATCAGAGAAGGTGCAAGATGGTTTGAACGAGGTTGAGTGGTAAGGAGAATGAATAAGCCAAGAAGAACCCATCCTTCCTCCACCCACCTTTCACAGCAGCATCCTCCTTTCAAAGCTGCCCGAATCTCCTCAAACCTGCCCGAGCCGGGCTCCAGCCCACCCTGCACCAGCTGCTGCATGGTCTCGTCAATATCCCCGGGCAGGTCGTAACTTTCCATGTGCCCAGCGACGCAGCACGAGAGGCGCACGTTATTGAGCGTCTGCTTGGCCTGCTTCAAGTTCCGGGGGTTTAAGAGCGACTCCTCGTGGGATGGATCCATCCAATCAGCGAGCAGCAGGTTTCGCTGAACTGTCTCGACAAACTCATTGTAGGATGCAGCGTGCTGGGGGGAGAAGGAGAGAAGCTTCACCTGTGGAATAAAGAGGGAGGGAAAGAGGTAGAGGACAGAGGAGAGAGTGGGAGAAGCTGTGTGTGAATGGAGAGACACGTTGCGCTGAACGGTTTCGACAAACTCGTTGTAGGACGCAGCGTGCTGGGGGGAGAAGGAGAGAAGCTTCACCTGTGGAATAAAGAGGGGGGGAAAGAGGTAGAGGACAGAGGAGAGAGTGGGAGAAGCTGTGTGTGAATGGAGAGACACGTTGCGCTGAACGGTTTCGACAAACACGTTGTAGGACGCAGCGTGCTGGGGGGAGAAAGAGAGAAGCTTCACCTGTGGAGTGGGAAGAAGAGGAGAGGCGGAGACAAGCACATCGCCTTTCAGCTTCAGAGCTTCTAATCAATGAAATAACATCCCAGGCACATGCTCCGAGTCAGTCAGCATCACCTGCACCAGGTGCTGCCTGCCCACTGCTGGCCTATCAAGCCCTCACCGCCCTCTGATCTGAACCACCTTCCCTCCGCACGCACAGATGGTCACCCCCCTTCCTCGAACAGCGCGGGATGGAAAGCACGTCCTTCTTCTGCCCCAGGAACATGCACCGAGTTAACACCTGCACCAGTCGCTGCCTGCCCTTAAGCATATCAGCCCAGCCCCTCAATGCCCACATTATTTTAGCCTATCAACCCACCTTCCTGTCACAGCGTGGAATGGAATGAACGTCCTTCTTCTGCCCCAGGAACATGCACCGAGTCAACACCTGCACCAGTCGCTGCCTCCCCTCAGGCCTGCCTGCTTCGAATGGCTTCTGAACCGCCCGCTCCCACACGCCCTGCTGCCGGCCGTAGATGGGCTCGTGCAGGAAGGAGAGCAGCGGGAAGAGATGGGCCACCTGCACAGAGGGGAGAAAATAGGGAGAAAATGGGTGATGTGAGTGTAGGGGTACCGCCTCCCACACGCCCTGCTGCCAGCCGTAGATGGGCTCGTGCAGGAAGGAGAGCAGCGGGAAGAGATGTGCTACCTGCAGGGATTGAGAGGCAGGGTGAAGGGGGGCAAGAGGAGGATGGGGAAAGAAAGGGGAGGCATGTGAAGAGAGGGTTGATATTTTCCCACACGTCCTGCTGCCGTCCGTAAATGGTTAAGACTTGAGTGCTAGGAGTGGTGGGAAGTGGTGGGGAGTGGCGGAGAGTGGTGGGAGTAGTCGGAGCAGCAAGAGGAGCGACTAACCTGGCTGGTGGGGGTGCTGGGGGTGGGCGTGCCTGTGAGAATCCACCTCCGTGCTGCCCTGAGCGCCACGGCCATGCGCAGCTTATTGGTGGCTGCCAGGCTGGCACCCAGCGTGTGCCCCTCGTCCAGAATCACTCTCAGCCAATGGATGCGCAGCAGCGGGGACGTGATCCGACGGCTCTCCTTCACTCCCAGCCGGACCCGCTTCCTCGCCTCCCGCTGAAGCCGCCGACCGCCGTCCTGCCATCCATGAGACGACCATCCGGGTGGCTCTGCTTGTCTGCATCTGGGAGTGCGTCCCCTTAGAGAACCCAACTGGTGGGTGATGTTTGTCTGATCTGCTTGTCCCTCCCACCTTCTTTTGACCCCCCTCCTACTCCGATCTCCCAATCTAGCTCCTCCAGCTCTCTGCATCATTTGCTCCTCCAATCTACTCCGATCTCCCTCCGTTGCTTTCTTATCTTGTTCCGCACGTTCCCTTGTCCCTGCACCCTCCTCTCCTTCCTCTTCCTTCCCTTGGTCCTCCTCACCCTCTTCCTCCTCTCCCTCCTCCTCCTCGTCCTCTGTATTACACCACATACCCTCACTCCCAAACCCCTCACTCTCACTCGCCCAATCCCCCTCCTCCCCCCTCCATCCCATCTCTCCATCCTCCCCTCCCCCCCACTCCACACTCAGCCTGCTAAACGTGGTTACCACCACATCATAATCCCACGCCAAGCTGTGGACAGCTGGCGCCTTCTGATTGGCCCCGTCATACACAAACACGCGCAGAGCCCCCGGTGCCGCGTGGCGGGAGATCTGCGTCAGCCAATGGCTGACGAGCGTGGTGGGGACCACAATCAGAGTAGCAGACGAGACGAAATGGTAATCCCTTGGTGCCACGTCAGCACTACTAGCAGCAGCAGCAGCAGCAGCAGCAGCACTATCGCTGCTACCACAGGTAACAGTGCTAACTGTAAACATATCCCCCTTTCGCCTTACCCCACCTCCCTGCTCTTTCTGCTTTCTCTGCCGTTTCTCTCCCCCCTGCACCTCCTTCCCTACCTGCCCTCTCTGCCCTCCCGGCCCTCCCTGCCCCTCAAAAATCGCGAGAGCGTGGCGGAAGGAAGAAAAGTCAAAGGTGAGGTGGGGCGAGAGGGAGGGAGGCAGCACCCACGACCCTCCAGACGCACCACGCGCACTCTGGTAGGGGCTGGCCCTTTGCCTGCCTCGCCTGCCTCTCCCTCCTGTGCCTCCTGCTCCTGCCGCTCCCACCGCTCCTCCTGCTCCGCCTGCTCTTCCTCCTCCTTCTCCTCCTCCTCCCTCAACATCATCAGCAGCAACAGCGCCATCGACATCAAGAATCGGATCCCCAGCAGCAGCGCTTGCAATTGGTACAGCATCAGAGACATGAGACTTTTGAGGCGCCTCAATTGGTACAGCATCAGAGACATGAGACTTTTGAGGCGCCTCAATTGGTACAGCATCAGAGACATGAGACTTTTGAGGCGCCTCAATTGGTACAGCATCAGAGACATGAGACTTTTGAGGCGCCTCAATTGGCACAGCATCAGAGACATGAGACTTTTGAGGCGCCTCAATTGGTACAGCATCAGAGACATGAGACTTTTGAGGCGCCTCAATTGGTACAGCATCAGAGACATGAGACTTTTGAGGCGCCTCAATTGGTACAGCATCAGAGACATGACACGAGTTTCCCCGGGTGTTGTCTCGCACACCGCCCACACCCACACCGCCAAGACAGCCACCAGCAGCAGCAGCGCTTGCCCTTGTCGTTGGCATTACAGCACCAGAGACATGAGACGAGTTCCCACCAGTGCTGTCACTCACACCGCCAAGACTACCAGTCAACATCTGCAGGCCAGACAGTGCATTAAAGCCCGAGAGCACATCCAGCCCTGTCAGCCCAGAGCCTGTCTCTGCTGTCACTCCTGCCTCTGCTGTCACTGCTGCTGCACCACTACCTCCTCCTCGTCCTCCTCCACCTCCTCTTCCTCCTCCACCTCCCCCCCTTACTCGTGGCCCATTTCCTCCTCCTCCTGCTCCTCTGCTGCCGCCACTGACTCTCCTCCCTCCTCCTCCATTTCCACCCCCTCGCACTCGTCCTCCCCTTGCTGTGTGTCCAGGTGTGTGGGCCGAGGCAGGCAGCCACACAAGCCCGAGGGAGGCGAGCAGGTGCGAGCAGCACTCACTACGCCCCACACACCCCGGGGGAACCAGCCCTTTTCTTCTCACATCCCTCCCTTCCTCTGCTTCACTGCCCTTGCGGCTGCTGCCACCACCCCTGTTGACCTTTTCTGCTCGTCTCCCTCCTCCCCTCTCGACTTTTCTCCCTCTTCCTCCCGCCACTCCTCTCCCTCGTCCTTTGTCTGCTCCTCCAATATCCTCCTCCCCAGCCCCACCAGTATCAGCAACCAGCCTCGCTGCTTCTCCAGGACCAATCCGAGCAAGCCACCTCACCCCTTGCTCCACGTCACTCCACTCCAACTCCGACTCAGCCCGCCGAAACCCGCCCTTGATCCTCTCCACGAATAGTGAAACATTTGTGGGCAGCCCGCCGTCAAAAGCTTCCTCAACCGGGCAGAATCCAGGCAACGAGGAAATGTCTGAGTCAGCACTAGCAGATTCCTCTGGGTTGGCGCAAACCCGCCGGGCAGGGTCAGGGTTTAACCCACAGAACCACAACTGGTCGTCCGGATAGGTGTAGCTCCCGGGAACCTTCCTCCACTTGCCACACTCGTCGCAGGAGAGCCATTTCTCCACAGTCTCGCCGTCTGTCTCACACTGCCGCTCGCAGACTGCCTTTTGAGTTGGCTCAATAGCCTTCTTCACACCCTCGCCGTCTGACTCACACTGCCCCTCGCTGCTCATCTCAGCCACCTTTCCAGTCACATGCTGCCTCCCTGCTTCTTGATCGCCCTTTACAGTCACGCCCTGCCAGTCTGCTTCTTGTTCATCCTTTACAGTCACATGCTGCCAGCCTGTGTCTTGCCCATCCGCCTCTGCCCTTTGTCCTCCCTCCTCCTCCACCATCATCCCCCTGCCCTCCTCCTTCCCCCTCTTGCCCCGTACCCCTAACCCGCAGCTCCGTGTTACCACTCCCACATTCTTCTCGTTGACCCTCATTCCCTTTTCTGATTCTTTCCGCCCGTTTTCCCCTTGGTCCATGCCCCCAATCTCCTTCTCCACCTTCTCCCCCTTGTCCACTTCCCTACAATCCCCCTTATTCTCTTGCCCTTTCTCCCCATCAACCACAACCTTACAATCCCCCTTATCCCCTTCCTTCACCATTTCTGCGTCCTCCACCCGAACCTCTAGTCCACACACACGCACCGCTGCCGCCCCGCGCTTGGGCATCCCACCCTCTAGCACCGCTTCTAGCACCTTGCTTGATTGAGAAGCCTCAACAATCTTCTCTCCACGAGCACGCACTGCTGTGCGCCTGCGTTTGGGTGTCCCGCCCCCAAGAACCGTTTCAGCCACTCTATCTGCATCGCTTGAAACATGGCCCAAACTCCCTGCATGCACCATTCCTGCTGCACCCACTGCTGCACTCTTCAACCCTTCACCGCATTCCGAACCCCTGCCCTTCACATCTATTCTTCTGCTGCTCCTTCTGCGATCATCAATCACAGCTTCCTTTACCTTCCCTGCAGCTGCCCCCCTCGCCCTGATCCTGTGTTTGCCACTCACGGCCTCTTTGCCACTCACTAGTTCCCCTAGGCTCTTGTACTTGCATGCTCTAAAGCAGGTGAACAGGCAGCGTTTAGTAGTACACATGCCAGCACCATCAGCAGCAGCATCTGCACCATCAGCAGCAGCATCAGCAGCATCAGAAACACACAAGCGGCCACCCATATTGGACAAGACACTCCCATCCTTTTCATCACCCTGCTTCTGCCACCCCTGCTGCTGCTGCTGCTGCTGCTGCCGCTGCTGCTGCGTTTGTTGTGAATCTCTTGGGGGAGGGTAAAGAATACGTACACACCCTTGGGAAGAACGGGAATGAGCAGACGAGGGAGTGATCCGTGCAGAGGAACGAGAGGCCCTTGTGGAGAGACGAGAGGCCGGTGTTGAGTCCTTGGCACGAGCAGAAGAGCCAACTCGCCTGTCACTGCCCGCACTAGAAGGCACCCAATCATCATCCTCCCTCTCACCACTCCCTCTCTCCTCCTCCTCCTCCTCCTCCTCCTCTGACTCTTCCTCCTCTTCTTCCCAGCGCCTCCTGCTGTCCTGGAACCTCACCCCATCTTCATTTTCACCGTCTTCCTTACCCTTTTCTTTACCTTCCTCCTTACCCTCCTCTTTACCCTCTGAGTGACCGTTCCCCCACCCAAAAAAATCATCACCAGCAGCACACTCACCATTCCTTCTGCCACCTCCAACATGGTGCCTTCTTTTCCTTCTCCTCCCAGCCTCCTCCTCCTCTCCATCGCCACCACCCTTGCCTGCATCATCACTCCAAGAAACATCTACTGCCTGCCTCCCATCCTCTTTGCCTGCCTCGATGCTGTTCTTCCTAGCCTGAGTGCCTGTCACAAGAGTCCCATCATCAGCAACCCCAGGGGTGTCAGCAGCACAAATCCCTGATCTCCGATTCCCCTGCACACCACTCTGGACCACTCTCCATCCCAGCACAGCTCCCACGTCCATCTGACTCTTGAAATTCGGCGCTTGCAAGGCAAGCACCATTGCAATTGGATCCTTTCCCCATCGGCTCATTGCACTCTTTGATGCCTCCACTGCTGTCTCCCGTGCCGCCCCCTCAGATACCTCCTTTGCTGCACTGCCCCTCCTGCCAGCACTCCATCTGGGTCTCCTCGACCCCTTCCCTCCGCACTTCACTCCCCTGCTCTTCTCCTCTCCCTCACTCTTGAACTCTCCCTCACTCTTCTCCTCTCCCTTGGTCTCTAGCTCTCCCTCGCTCTTTCCCTCTGCCCTAAGCTTCATCCCTCCCTGGCCCTTTTTCTCTCCCTCGTGCTTCTCTCCTCCCTCACTCCTCTCCCTTCCCTCACCCGTCTCACGTCGCCCGCCCTTCGCCCTACTCCCAGCAGTCTCCTCCCCTCCCTCTGCCCCACCTCTCAAATCTGTCCCATCTTTCAACTCTGCCCCGCCACCCCCCCCTTTCACCACACTGCCCCCAGTTAACAGCTCCTCTGTCATCCCACTCCCACCTCCCTGCACCGCATCACACCTGTTGCCACTCCCTTGCACCACACTTAACACATTCCTATGAGCCTCCTTCTCCTCTAAACCGCACTCTATCATCCCCTTCTCCCCCCTAATCTCATCCACGCCATCCTGCCCTCCCCCAATCGCATTGCCATGCCACGCCTGTTTCACCCGCGCCCCCCCACCCTCCCACTCCTTCCCTTTCCTTGCCTCTCCAGGTAGAAGCTTCTCGTAATACCCCAGCAACCCTCCTTTCCACACCCCTCCTCCTCCTCTTCCTCCTCTCCACCCGTCCACCCCATTCTCTCCCATCCTCCCACAAACCACCAGGCGGCAACCCCTAGGCACAGCAGGCAGCAACCCCTTAGTCTTAAGAATCAGCGCCAAGGCAGTCACAGTCTTACCCAGCCCAGGCTCGTCACAAAACAGACCTCCCCGCACGTCCGGCACCATGCCGAACCTGTCCCTTAGGTCTGGCACCATGCTTAATCTGCTGGGCTCTAAGTTTGCCGAGCCTGAACATCCCGGAGCCTCCTTTTCTTTCTTCTCGCCCTCTTGCAGACTTATGCTTTCGTGCTGCTCACCTTTGCTTTCCTCTGCTTCCCACTCTCTGCTTTTTCTCTTCCCCCTTCCACTTCTCCTCTCGTTGCTCCATAGGAACCTCACCCCCCCTGTAATCACATCACACAGCATCACCCTCCCCTCACTCCCTCCATTCCTCTGCCCATTCCCCTTCACACTCCTCACTCCACTACCACCACACTCACTCCCCTCCTCGCTCATCCTCAACACACTCACTAACGGGCTCCGAACAAAACCCTGCGGGACCCCTCCCCTCCTCTCTCTCCCCCTTTCCCTCCCCACGACCCCCCTCTCTCTCCCCATCATCCACTGTAGAGCCGACCGCTGATGTGGAAAGAGGGAGAGGTGCGGCAGGCTGGGTACAGCTGGCAGTGCAAGCTGGCGCAGGCGTGTACACGTGGCAGCAGCAGAGCGGAGGTCGGTGGGGGAGAGGCGGGAGAGGGAGAGGAGGAGGAGGTCGGGGGGGAGAGAGAGGAGGGGGGAGGGAGGGGCGGAGGAGGAAGGGGGTGCTGGAGGGGGGTCTCTGAGAGGGGGGAAGGCATGGAGGGGTATGGAGGGGCATAGATAGGTGGGAGAATTTGGTTGAAGAGAGGGTTTAAGGTTTAAGGTGACAATCCAAGGACACCTAGCCAGCCATATAGGCAGCACCTAAGTGCAGGAAACGATGAACGGAACATTAGAGTGGGGAGAGGCAGAGGGCGGGGGTGTGGGGGGGGGGGGGGGGAGGGGGGGTGGGGGTTTGGAGGGACAGAAAGCAGTTTACTTACGGGTAGATTGTCGGGGCGTCGAACCGGTTGGGCAGCGAGCGAAATATTCTAGACAGGCTGAAGTCAGAGGAGTCGCTTGGAGGAGGTGTGACTGTATGCGGTGTGGCATCGGCTGGTGTGACTTTAGCTGGTGTGACTGCAGGCGGTGTGACTGTAGAGGAGGCTTCTTCTGCTGGTGAGCGGAGAAACGAGGAGGAGCAGTTCAGAAAGCCATGGAGGGTGCAACCATGCACATCACAGGCAGGCAGACTGGGAGGAGGAGATGTCCCCAGCACACCCATACCCGTGCCCACCACACCCACACCCCCCACACCCATACCTACACCACAATCGCACATCTGACACCTAGACGCACACGTAACACGCTGCGTGCTACAAGGCTGGTGACACGGATGCATGGGCCAATCAGAGCGGAGGTGGGAGAGAACAGCGGCAGTGGCAGCCCCTCCCTTCCATCTAGCAGGCAGGTACCAGAGGTCCTTGTGCACGTACACATCCACTAACACTTGCATCACCACCACCACCATGCCTGGCACTGCCTCCCCTGCACCCCCCTTGCCTCCCTGCCCCCTTTCCGCTTCCTCTCTTCCATTCTCCCGTCCTCCTTCTCCTCCTCCTGTGTCCACCGTTTTCCCTTCTTTAGTCCCTGCTGAACTTGAACTTTGCTGGGTTGACTTTTGCTCCCGTTCAGGTGTTTTGTCGGGTGGGAAGTGGTGGAAGGAACTAGAAGGCATGGCATGGCAACAGATCACCTGGGCTTTCACCTGAACAGGGTTCCGGGCAACAAACTCGTTAACACACGCCCAGACACTCTCTGACCCTCCACCTCCTCCCCCTCCTCGTCCCCCTCTCCCTCCTCCGCCTCCTCGTTCCACTGCTTCCCTCCGCTTTCCTCCCGAGCCCCCTCCTTTGCCAGGCCTTTTTCTCGGAAGGTTCTGGCCTCTGCCTGTGACACACTTGCTGCTGCTTCCATGCTCCGATTGAAGGCACGAATCACCAGCAGCACCAGCGGCAGCACCAGCACCACCAGCAGAAGCAGTACCGGTACCAGGGGTGGTAGCATCAGCATCCGCATCGTCATCGCTGACAGCTTCCACGTCTACACGGGTCATGTCCACGTCAGCATGGTCCGCGGCTTTCTCAGCTCCGCTTCTTCCGTCCTGTAACGAATTCTCATCGTTCACTGTACAATTTACCGCAGCGTTACGCATAAGGGAAAGCGTTACATCCAGTGGTCTAAAACCTAATATGCTAATATTAAGGTCTGCATCACTTATACTATCCATATACCAGCCACGGCACATTGTCTCAAACCCTAATTCTTGTTCATTACTCTCCTGACCTTCCCAAACCAGGTTTAACCTCGTTTCGTTACCACTTCCCGTGACTTCCACCTCCCTGCCAATCAATGACGCCGTGACACGTGTCCAGTCCACATGTCCAGATTCCGGAGGAGTAGAGCTCGCCTTGTCAGTGGCTTGGCCAATGAGAGAGGCCGATGGCTGAAGGGTGTTACAACCCGCGCTGCGGGCATGGTTACTTTTAGCTGTCGCGTCAGCGCGCACAGCTATTCGGTCCGACTCGGCAATACCGAGGAAAGAGCTACAACAGGTCGTGCCACGTTTGGATGAACCGTCAGCACCGAGTGCTTCGATGACTTTTTCTGCGACAGTTTCAGCAGGAAGGTGCGGAGTGCTAGCAAAAGGCGGAACTATGGCTGCAGCGGAGGCGACGAAGTAGCCAGCGTGCTCATGCCCGTACATCTGGAACTGCATTAGCTGGCCGTTTTGAACCCTCGCCGATTCCATCGCGGCTATCATACGTGCTAACTGCTGGCAGACTCTCTATCTAAATTCCAACGGAAGATGGTACTCAAGTGGAGCTGATTTTGCGGAATGCGAACGTCCTCCTCGTACATAAGCGGAAGCCGCGGGCGAAGTGGTTTTGGAATCTTGGCAGGCGTACACTCTATTCAGTTGCTGTGAGTAAAGTCTATAAGGTGAATAAGAGTCCGAATTCTATATTTAATGGTTATAATACAAAGGATGTACAAATCCACAATTGTCGTACATGAGAGTAAATGCAGGAAGATAATAAAATGGCTCCCTTTTTTCCTCACACGGATAATGAAAACACGGAAGGATCCGCACATGTGCAAAAATTGCAGCATGCGCTCTTCATTCGCGAGCGCCGATGACCGATGATGCTCGCAGCCATCCCACGCCCTTGCTGGCTTGGTAATTGGCCCAGAGAAGCGCAGCAAAGTGACCCGGCGGAAGAAAAACGCCCAGAACGAGCGCTTCCAGCCCCAAAATGTGGAAGGATCCGCACATATGCAGGAAGTGCAGCGGGCGCTCATCATTCGCGAGCGCCGATGACCGATGATGCTTGTTGTCAAAACATATGCATATTAGTATCTAGGCTATATTAGGGCTAGCCTTAGGGGGTACACAAACATTCTCGACACTCTAGTCTTGTACCCCAACCTTGATCTAATCACACACAACTTCACGCCTAAGATTATAAGATGGTATCTAGAGCCTAGAGGTCTCTAGGACCTAAGATAAGGGCCCACCGTTACCACGTTACCTCACCTGCCTTGCCTGCTGCCCGCGCGCGCCTCGGCTGCACGCGCGCGGCCTTTTTTTTTTTCCCCGCGCGCGCCGCTTGAGCAGCCCGCGCGCTCTTCGTTTAGGCCCGTTTAGGCCCGTTCTCGGCCCCGCGCGCCACGTCAGCCGCCCGCGCAGCCTCTCGCCGGCCCGCGCGTCACGTAAGCCGCCCGCGCACAACCCGCTTAGGCCCTGCGCGCTGCGTCCGCCGCCCGTGTAGCCCGTTTTCGGCCCCGCGCGCTACGTCAGCCGCCCGCGCAGCCTGCCGCCGACCCCACGTGTCACCTTCTCCGGTGACGACGCGCTGCCCCACCGTCGCCCGTTACGGCACCTGTGGGACCCACGCGCTGCCCTGCACCAGCTACGCCGCCCCTGGTGCAGCCGCCCCTGGACCCTCGAGCAGCCGCCCCTGGACCCAGAGCAGCCGCCCCTGGCCCCTGAAGCAACCGCCCCTGGTGCAGCCGCCCCTGGACCCTCGAGCAGCCGCCCCTGGACCCTCGAGCAGCCGCCCCTGGACCCTCGAGCAGCCGCCCCTGGACCCAGAGCAGCCGCCCCTGGCTCCCGAAGCAGCCGCCCCTGGACCCTCGAGCAGCCGCCCCTGGACCCAGAGCAGCCGCCCCTTGCCCCTGAAGCAGCCGACCCTGGTGCAGCCGCCCCTGGACCCTCGAGCAGCCGCCCCTGGAACCAGAGCAGCCGCCCCTGGCCCCTGAAGCAGCCGCCCCTGGTGCAGCCGCCCCTGGACCCTCGAGCAGCCACCCCTGGACCCAGAGCAGCCGCCCCTGGCCCCTGCAGCAGCCGCCCCTGGACCCCGAGCAGCCGCCCCAGGCCCCTGAAGCAGCCGCCCCTGGTGCAGCCGCCCCTGGACTCCGTGCAGCTGCCCCTAGACCCCGCGACGCCGCCCCTGGACCCGCGATGCCGCCCCTGGTCCCTGTGCAGCCGCCCGCCGAGCGCCGGCCCTGCTCGCCCGGCGAGCGCCTGCCCTTCCCGCCTGGTGAGCACCTGCCTTGTTAGCGCACTGCAGCGCCATCTGCTTGCCTCCCTGCCTGCCAGCCTGCCTGCCTGCCTGCCTGTCTGCCTGCCTGCCTGCCTACCTGCCAGCCTGCCTGCCTGCCTGCCTGTCTGCCTGCCTGCCGCGCCTGCCCTGCCCGCGCTGCTACTGCTGCTCCTTTTGTTACTACTGCTAGGCTATTGCTACTACTACTGCTGCTACTGGCGGTGGCCAGATGCAGCTCCAACGACATCCACGCGAGTCTCTCCCGCCCCAGCAGCTTCGTGAGTGGTACGCTAATTGGGGTTGTGGCAGTAGCCGTCGTAGCTGTCGCCCTGGAGCTGGTCAGTTGGGAGCGTCTGGCAGTGGCTAGCTGCAGCTGCAGCGGCGTCCACGCGAGGCACTTACTTCCCAGCAGCTTCACGAGTGGTACGCTTAGAGTAGAGGGTCTTTGAGTCCCGTTCGCTGCCCGTACGTCATTCGCACAGGTGATCGGGGTGGTCAGCCTTGCGGGACACCTGGTCACACACAGTCCCGCTGCTTCGCCCGTCTGAGCGACGCCTGGCGTACTGAGTTTGGCGACGAGGCTGAGCTCCCCACCTAGCTGGAGCTGCTTAGGAAGAGGGTAGATGTATTTGCTCTTGACTATGATGCTATTCTCACTGCCATGTATGCATTGCCTACTAGTGCTGACGGTGCCTATTACGTGTGCGTACCGCCTGACCCAGGTATAGAGCCTGCTTCTCTAGGTGCTGGTGAGGCTGCTGCCCTAGGTGCTGGTGAGGCTTCTGCTCCAGGTGCTGGTGAGTCTGCTCTCTCTGGTACTGCGCCTGCTGAGGCCTTTTACACCTTCACACTTGAATTTGGTGCTTCTCGCTCCTTCTTTCGCGACAGCACCACCCTCACGCCGCTCAGTCGGCCGGTTGCAGTCTCTCTGGCAGACCCCTCTGGGGGTCCAGTCCGTGTGACCTCCACCACTGTCCTCCCTTGTCCTGCTGTCCCGTCCGGCACACTGTCGGGTCCTTACCTCCCCTCGTTCTCTATGAACTTGGTGGCGAGTTCTGCGCTCCAGGACGCAGGTGTTCACCAGTTCACCCCTGCCTACGAGCGTGTGACACACTGCACGTGTGCTCAGACGGGTCGTCACCTGGCTACCTTCACTCGGCAGCCGGGGTCGGGCTTGTACACACTGACCACTAAGTCCCCTCAGGTAGCTGCGTCTGCGTCTGCGTCAGGTCAGTTGTCGGCCCCCTGCTCGTGTCGCGCCTTGTCGCACCAGACCCTCCTTTGGCACCATCGCCTTGGTCACCCCTCGGTGCAGCGCCTTCGCAGCATGCACCGCCGTGTCCTTGTCTCTGGTCTTCCCAGGGTTCTCCCTCCCCTCCCACCCTCGCATGCTCCTCCCTGTCTTCCCTGTGTCGAGGGGCGGCAGCGCGCCGCTCCTCACTCCTCCTCGTTCCCTCCCACAGAGGCTCCCCTGCAGACTCTCCACCTGGACGTGTGGGGCCCAGCCTGCGTCCGTGGACCGGGCCACAAGCGGTACTTCCTGCTGGTCGTCGACGACTACACGCGTTATACCACGGTCTTCCCCTTGCGCACCAAGGGTGAGGTCCCTGATGTTTTGATCCCTTGGATCCGCGCTGCTCGTCTCCAGCTCCGCGAGCGGTTCGGGACGGAGTTTCCCGTCCTGCGTCTGCGCTCTGACAGAGGTGGGGAGTTTTCCTCCAACCTCTTGGCAGCCTTCTGTGCGGAGCACGGCATCCGCCAGACGTTCACGCTTCTGGCCTCTCCGCAACAGAATGGGGTTGCTGAGCGCCGCATTGGCTTAGTCATGGAGGTCGCTCGTACCTCCATGATCCATGCGGCTGCCCCCCATTTTCTGTGGCCGTTTGCGGTCCGGTACGCCGCGCATCAGCTCAACCTCTGGCTCCGTGTCTCCTTGGCGGAGACCTCGCCCACACTGCTGTGGACGGGGAAGGTTGGCGATGCGTCGCGTTTCCGGGTCTGGGGTGCTCGTACCTTTGTCCGCGATACCACCGCGGACAAGCTCTCCGCCCGCGCTGTTCCTTGTGTCTTCCTTGGCTTTGTCTCTGACGCGCCCGGTTGGCGGTTTTACCACCCCACCTTGCGCCGTGTCTTCCCCTCTCAGGACGTCACGTTCGACGAGTCGGTTCCCTTTTACCGTCTCTTCCCCTACCGCACTGCCCCTCTCCCCCCCCCGCCGCTCTTCCTCGCTCCAGGTGCTCCCCATGTAGACCCCCTCCCCGCTCTCGGTCCTGCTCCTTCAGGTGTGTCTCAGGTAGACCCTCCTCCCTTGCCTGCGCCGGTTGAGGTCACTGGTGACTCAGGTCCTGCTCGGGGTGCTGCTTCTGGGGGTGCTGAGCCTGGGGGTGCGGAGCCTGGGGGTGCTGAGCCTGGGGGTACTGAGTATGGGGGTGCTGCACCTGGGGGCGCTGAGGCGTTTGGTGAGCAGTCTCCCTGGGGCGGTCGTCTCTGTAGTGGCTCCGCTGGTACCTCGCCGCTGCACTCTCGTCGTCGACTCCCTCTCTCCCCATAGCACCTGCGTGAGTGGTACGCTGACCGTCAGGGTCGCGCTGCTGGAGCTAGGGGCCCTGCTGCGGGAGGCGCTGGAGCTGGTGACTCTGCTACTGGAGTTGTTTCTGCTGGAGGTTCTGGAGCTGGAGGTTCTGGAGCTACTGAGGGTGCTGGAGCTGGAGGCTCTGGAGCTGCTGAGGGTGCTGGAGCTGGAGGTTCTGGAGCTGCTGCGGGTGCTGGCGCTAGAGATTCTGGAGCTGCTCCGGGTGCTGGCGCTGAGGGTTCTGAGTCTGCTGTTGTGCGGTCTCCTTGGAGTAGCCGCCTTCGTCCGCGTGTGCCTCTCACCTCACAGCAACTGCACGACTGGTACGATCGCCGTCAGGGTCGCGCTTTTGGAGCTCGGGGCTCTGCCGCTAGAGGTACTTCTGCTGGCGTCACTGGAGCTGGGAGTGGTGCTGGTCCCGGAGGTGCTCGTACTGGAGGTACTGGAGCTGCTGGGGCTGGAGGTGCTGAGCCTGAAGGTGGTGCTGGTCCCGGAGGTGCTCGTACTGGAGGTACTGGAGCTGCTGGGGCTGCAGGTGCTGAGCCTGAAGGTGCTGCTGCTGGAGGTACTGAGTCTGGGGGTGCTGCTGATGGAGACACTGAGGCTGGAGTCCCTGGGACTCGAGGTGCCGGTGCTGAGGGTGCTGCTGCTGGTGGAGCTGGTCCTGGAGGAGCTGGCGCTGAGGGTTCTGGAGCTGCTGGAGGTGCTGGAGCTGCTGGGGGTACTGGAGCTGCTGGTGCTGGTGGCACTGCGCAGTTGTGCTTGTTCTTTGCTCCTCTGTCTCCGTCGTCTCAGCCAGTGCGTGACTCTGTGCTTCGTCAGGTTCTTAGTCTCCCTTCGTCTACTGGTCTTCCGTTACAGCTTGGCTCACCATTGCTTGCTCCTTCTCCTTACACTAAGCAGACAGGGGGCTTTACTGAGCGTTGTGAGCCAACGTCGCGTCCTGTCTCGCCTATCCGTCCTGGTCGTTCCGGTCGTCGTGTTCCTCGTTCGCGTCTGCCGGCTGTCTCCGGCACCCACATCGTCGTCCGTCGTCCTTCCTCTCCTCCGCGGCGTGTTCCCCTGCCGTCCCCTCCTGCGTCTTCTCTGCCTACCGTTCCTGAGCCTGAGTCTGACTGCACCCATGCTGCTCACTCTACTATCACGCGTCTGCTAGCCACAGTTGTCACTGACCCGTCGTTTGAGTATGCTGCTGCCTCTGCCTTCGTCGCTGAGCTTGTTGACATTGCTGCTGCCTGTCGTCTAGACTACGCCGCTAGTCTTGTTGCTGAGTCTGAGTCTGTCTGTCCTCCGTCCCTCGGGGGTGAGTGTGGTCTTGGCACAGACGTCCTTGAGGACAGGCAGGAGGACCTCGAGTGTCTTGCAGCTGCTGCGCCTCATCTTGTGTCCATGCTGCTTGCCCCTGAGGGAGACCCGGATGCTCCAGACATCCCGACCCCGCGCTCTTACGCTGAGGCGATCGCGGGTGAGTACTCCTCTTAGTGGCAGACAGCCATGGACGCAGAGATGGCATCCTGGAAGTCCACAGGCACTTACGTCGACGAGGTTCCCCCTCCTGGGGCGAACATCGTCAGTGGCATGTGGATATTCAGGGTGAAGCGGCCGCCAAGTTCTCCGCCTGTCTTCAAGGCTCGTTACGTTGCACAAGGTTTCAGACAGCCTGGACCACGCAAGCTCTTGGATCAGGCAAGCTCTTAGACCTGGCAACCTCCTGGACAAGGCAAGCTCCTAGACCAGGCATGCTCGTGGACCAGGCATGCTCCTGGATCGGGCAAGCTCCTGGACCAGGCAAGCTCTAAGACCAGGCAAGCTCTTGGACCAGGCAGGCTCGTGGACCAGGCACGCTCCTAGACCATGCAAGCTCCTGGACAAGGCAAGCTCCTGGACCAGGCAAGCTCCTGGACCAGGCACGCTCCTGGACCAGGCAAGCTCCTAGACAAGGCAAGCTGCTAGACTAGGCAAGCTCCTGGACAAGGCAAACTCGTGGACCAGGCACGCTCCTTGACCAGGCAAGATTTTGGACCAGGCATGCTCCTAGACCAGGCAAGCTATTGGACCATGCAAGCTCCTGGACCAGGCAGGCTCGTGGACCAGGCACGCTCCTGGACCAGGCAAGCTCCTGGACCAGGCAAGCTCTTGGACCAGGCTCGCTCCTGGACCAGGCAAGCTCCTAGACCAGGCAAGCTCCTGGACCAGGCAAGCTTCTGGACCAGGCAAACTCGTGGACCAGGCACGCTCCTGGACCAGGCAAGATCCTGGACCAGGCAAGCTCCTAGACCAGGCGCGCTCCTGGACCAGGCAAGCTCCCGGACCGAGCAAGCTCCTGGACCACGCAAGCTCTTGGACCAGGCAAGCTCTTGGACCAGGCAAGCTCCTGGACAAGGCAAGATCCTAGACCAGGCAAGCTCGTGGACCAGGCATGCTCCTGGACCAGGCAAGCTCCTCGACTAGGCAAGCTCATGGACCAGGCAAGCTCCTAGACCAAGCAAGCTCCTGGACCAGGCAAGCTCCTAGACCACGCAAGCTCATGGACAAGACAAGCTCCTGGACCAGGCAAACTCGTGCACCAGTCACGCTCCTGGACCTGACAAGATTTTGGACGAGGCATGCTCCTAGACCAAGCAAGCTCCTGGACCAGGCAAGCTCTTGGACCAGGCAGGCTCGTGGACCAGTCACGCTCCTGGACTAGGCAAGCTCCTGGACCAGGCAAGCTCCTGGACCAGGCAAGCTCTTGGACCATGCACGCTCCTGGACCAGGCAAGCTCCTAGACCAGGCAAGCTCCTAAACCAAGCAAGCTTCTGGACCAGGCAAACTCGTGGACCAGGCACGCTCCTGGACCAGGCAAGATCCTGGACCAGGCAAGCTCCTAGACAAGGCACGCTCCTGGACCAGGCAAGCTCTTGGACCAGGCAAGCCCCTGGACAACGCAAGCTCTTGGACCAGGCAAGCTCTTGGACCACGCAAGCTCCTGGACAAGGCATGCTCCTAGACCAGGCAAGCTCGTGGACCACGCACGCTCCTGGACCAGGCAAGCTCTTGGACTAGGCAAGCTCCTGGACCAGGCAAGCTCCTACACCAGGCACGCTCCTGGACCAGGCAAGCTCCTGGACCATGCAAGCTCCTGGACCACGCAAGCTCTTGGACCAGGCAAGCTCTTGGACCAGGCAAGCTCCTGGACCAGGCAAGCTCGTGGACCAGGCACGCTCCTGGACCAGGCAAGCTCCAGGACTAGGCAAGCTCCTGGACCAGGCAAGCTCATAGACCAGGCAAGCTCCTGGACCAGGCAAGCTCCTAGACCAGGCAAGCTCATGGACAAGGCAAGCTCATGGACCGGGCAAGCTCCTGGACCAGGCAAGCTCCTGGACCAGGCAAGCTACTTGACCAGGCAAGCTCCTGGACCAGGCAGGCTCGTGGACCAGGCACGCACCTGGACCTTGCAAGCTCCTGGTCCTGGCAAGCTCCTGGACCACGCAAGCTCTTGGACCAGGCACGCTCCTAGACCAGGCAAGCTCTTGGACAAGGCAAGCTCCTGGATCAGGCAAGCTCCTCGACCACTCAAGCTCCTGGACCAGGCAAGCTCCTGGACCAGGCACGCTCCTCGACCACGCAAGCTCTTGGATCAGGCACGCTTTTGGACCAAGCAAGCTCCTGGACCAGGCAAGCTCCTAGACCACGCAAGCTCTTGGACCAGCCACGCTCCTCGACCAGGCAAGCTCTTGGACCAGCCACGCTCCTCGACAAAGCAAGCTCCTGGACCAAGCAATCTCCTGGACCAGGCACGCTCCTGGACCAGGCAAGCTCCTAGACCAGGCAAGCTCCTAGACCAGGAAAGCTCCTGGACCAGGCAAGCTCCTGGACCAAGCAAGCTCCTGGACCAGGCAAGCTCCTGGACCAGGCACGCTCCTGGACCAGGCAAGCTCCTAGACCAGGCAAGCTCCTGGACCAGGCAAGCTCCTGGACCAGGCAAACTCGTGGACCAAGCATGCTCCTAGACCAGGCGAGATCCTGGACCAAGCACGCTCCTAGATCAGGCAAGCTCGTGGACAAGGCAAGCTCCTGGACCAGGCAAGCTCCTGGAGCAGGCACGCTCTCGGACCACGCACGCTCTTGGACTAGGCAAGCTCTTGGTCCAGGCAAGCTCCTACACCAGGCAAGCTCATGGACCAGGCACGCTCGTGGACCAGGCAAGCTCCTGGACCAGGCAAGCTCTTGGAACAGGCAAGCTCCTAGACCAGGCAAGCTCCTGGACCAGGCAAGCTCCTACACCAGGCAAGCTCATAGACCAGGCAAGCTCCTGGATAAGGCAAGCTCCTTGACCAGGCAAGCTCCTAGACTAGGCAAGCTCCTGGACTAGGCAAGCTCCTGAACCAGGCAGGCTCGTGGACCAGGCAAGCTCCTGGACCAGGCATGCTCCTGGACCGGGCAAGATTTTGGACCTGGCAAGCTCCTTGACCACGCAAGCTCTGGGACCATGCACGCTCCTGGACCAGACAAGCTCTTGGACCAGGCAGGCTCGTCGACCAAGCAAGCTCTTGGACCAGGTAAGCTCCTGGATCAGGCAAGCTCCTCGACCACGCAAGCTCCTGGACCAGGCACGCTCGTGGACCAGGCACGCTCCTGGACTAGTCAAGCTCTTGGATCAGGCATGCTTCTAGACCAAGCAAGCTCCTGGATCAGGCAAGCTCCTGGACCAGGCAAGATTTTGGACCAGGCATGCTCCTAGACCAGGCAAGCTCCTGGACCAGGCAAGCTCGTGGACCAAGCAGGCTCGTGGACCAGGCAGGTCCCTGGACCAGGCAAGCTCCTGGACCAGGCAGGCTCCTAGACCAGGCAAGCTCTTGGACCATGCACGGTCCTGGACCAGGCAAGTCCCTAGACCCGGCAAGCTCTTGAACCAGGCAAGCTTCTGGACCAGGCAAACTCGTGGACGAGGCACGCTCCTGGACCAGGCAAGATCCCGGACCAGGCAAGCTCCTATTCCAGGCACGCTCCTGGACCAGGCAAGCTCTTGGACCAGGCAAGCTCTTGGACCACGCAAGCTCTTGGACCAGGCAAGCTCTTGGACCAGGCAAGCTCTTGGACAAGGCAGGCTCCTAGACCAGGCAAGCTCGTGGACCACGCACGCTCCTGGACCAGGCAAGCTCCTAGACCAGGCAAGCTCCTAGACCAGGCAAGCCCCTAGACCAGGCAAGCTCCTAGACCAGGCAAGCTCCTGGACCAGGCAAGCTCTTGGACTAGGCAAGCTCATGGGCCAGGCACGCTCGCGGACCAGGCACGCTCTTGGACCAGGCAAGCTCTTGGACCAGGCAAGCTCGTGGACCAGGCACGCTCCTGGACCAGGCAAGCTCCTGGACAAGGCAGGGCTCCTGGACCAGGCAAGCTCCTAGACCAGGCACGCTCCTGGACCAGGCAAGCTCCTGGACCAGGCAAGCTCTTGGACGAGGAAATCTCGTGGACCAGGCAAGCTCTTGGACCAGGCAAGCTCCTGAACCAAGCAAGCTCCTGGACTAGGCGAGCTCTTGGACTAGGCAAGCTCTTGGACCAGGCATGCTCAAGGACCAAGCAAGCTCCTGGACCAGGAAAGCTCCTGGACCAGGCATGCTCCTGGACCAGGTAAGCTCTTGAACCTGGAAAGCTCCTGGATGAGGCAAGCTCCTAGAATAGGCAAGCTTCTAGACAAGGCAAGCTCTTGGAGCAGGCACGCTCCTGGACCAGGCAAGCTCTTGGACCAGGCAAGCTCCTGGACCAGGCAAGCTTCTGGAACATGCAAGCTCGTGGACCAGGCAAGCTCCTGGACCAGGCAAGCTCTTGGACCACGCATGCTCCTGGACCAGGCAAGCTCCTGGACCAGGCAAGCTCATGGACAAGGCAAGCTCATGGACCGGGCAAGCTCCTGGACCAGGCAAGCTCCTGGACCAGGCAAGCTACTTGACCAGGCAAGCTCCTTGACCAGGCAGGCTCGTGGACCAGGCACGCACCTGGACCTTGCAAGCTCCTGGTCCTGGCAAGCTCCTGGACCACGCAAGCTCTTGGACCAGGCACGCTCCTAGACCAGGCAAGCTCTTGGACAAGGCAAGCTCCTGGATCAGGCAAGCTCCTCGACCACTCAAGCTCCTGGACCAGGCAAGCTCCTGGACCAGGCACGCTCCTCGACCACGCAAGCTCTTGGATCAGGCACGCTTTTGGACCAAGGAAGCTCCTGGACCAGGCAAGCTCCTAGACCACGCAAGCTCTTGGACCAGCCACGCTCCTCGACCAGGCAAGCTCTTGGACCAGCCACGCTCCTCGACAAAGCAAGCTCCTGGACCAAGCAATCTCCTGGACCAGGCACGCTCCTGGACCAGGCAAGCTCCTAGACCAGGCAAGCTCCTAGACCAGGAAAGCTCCTGGACCAGGCAAGCTCCTGGACCAAGCAAGCTCCTGGACCAGGCAAGCTCTTGGACCAGGCACGCTCCTGGACCAGGCAAGCTCCTAGACCAGGCAAGCTCCTGGACCAGGCAAGCTCCTGGACCAGGCAAACTCGTGGACCAAGCATGCTCCTAGACCAGGCGAGATCCTGGACCAAGCACGCTCCTAGATCAGGCAAGCTCGTGGACAAGGCAAGCTCCTGGACCAGGCAAGCTCCTGGAGCAGGCACGCTCTCGGACCACGCACGCTCTTGGACTAGGCAAGCTCTTGGTCCAGGCAAGCTCCTACACCAGGCAAGCTCGTGGACCAGGCACGCTCGTGGACCAGGCAAGCTCCTGGACCAGGCAAGCTCTTGGACCAGGCAAGCTCCTAGACCAGGCAAGCTCCTGGACCAGGCAAGCTCCTACACCAGGCAAGCTCATAGACCAGGCAAGCTCCTGGATCAGGCAAGCTCCTTGACCAGGCAAGCTCCTAGACTAGGCAAGCTCCTGGACTAGGCAAGCTCCTGAACCAGGCAGGCTCGTGGACCAGGCATGCTCCTGGACCGGGCAAGATTTTGGACCTGGCAAGCTCCTTGACCACGCAAGCTCTGGGACCATGCACGCTCCTGGACCAGACAAGCTCTTGGACCAGGCAGGCTCGTCGACCAAGCAAGCTCTTGGACCAGGTAAGCTCCTGGATCAGGCAAGCTCCTCGACCACGCAAGCTCCTGGACCAGGCACGCTCGTGGACCAGGCACGCTCCTGGACTAGACAAGCTCTTGGATCAGGCATGCTTCTAGACCAAGCAAGCTCCTGGATCAGGCAAGCTCCTGGACCAGGCAAGATTTTGGACCAGGCATGCTCCTAGACCAGGCAAGCTCCTGGACCAGGCAAGCTCGTGGACCAAGCAGGCTCGTGGACCAGGCAGGTCCCTGGACCAGGCAAGCTCCTGGACCAGGCAGGCTCCTAGACCAGGCAAGCTCTTGGACCATGCACGGTCCTGGACCAGGCAAGTCCCTAGACCCGGCAAGCTCCTGAACCAGGCAAGCTTCTGGACCAGGCAAACTCGTGGACCAGGCACGCTCCTGGACCAGGCAAGATCCCGGACCAGGCAAGCTCCTATTCCAGGCACGCTCCTGGACCAGGCAAGCTCTTGGACCAGGCAAGCTCTTGGACCACGCAAGCTCTTGGACCAGGCAAGCTCTTGGACCAGGCAAGCTCTTGGACAAGGCAGGCTCCTAGACCAGGCAAGCTCGTGGACCACGCACGCTCCTGGACCAGGCAAGCTCCTAGACCAGGCAAGCTCCTAGACCAGGCAAGCCTCTAGACCAGGCAAGCTCCTAGACCAGGCAAGCTCCTGGACCAGGCAAGCTCTTGGACTAGGCAAGCTCCTGGGCCAGGCACGCTCGCGGACCAGGCACGCTCTTGGACCAGGCAAGCTCTTGGACCAGGCAAGCTCGTGGACCAGGCACGCTCCTGGACCAGGCAAGCTCCTGGACAAGGCAGGGCTCCTGGACCAGGCAAGCTCCTAGACCAGGCACGCTCCTGGACCAGGCAAGCTCCTGGACCAGGCAAGCTCTTGGACGAGGAAATCTCGTGGACCAGGCAAGCTCTTGGATCAGGCAAGCTCCTGAACCAAGCAAGCTCCTGGACTAGGCGAGCTCTTGGACTAGGCAAGCTCTTGGACCAGGCATGCTCAAGGACCAAGCAAGCTCCTGGACCAGGAAAGCTCCTGGACCAGGCATGCTCCTGGACCAGGTAAGCTCTTGAACCTGGAAAGCTCCTGGATGAGGCAAGCTCCTAGAATAGGCAAGCTTCTAGACAAGGCAAGCTCTTGGAGCAGGCACGCTCCTGGACCAGGCAAGCTCTTGGACCAGGCAAGCTCCTGGACCAGGCAAGCTTCTGGAACATGCAAGCTCATGGACCAGGCAAGCTCCTGGACCAGGCAAGCTCTTGGACCACGCATGCTCCTGGACCAGGCAAGCTCCTGGACCAGGCAAGCTACAAGACCAAGCAAGCTCTTGGACTTAGCAAGCTCTTGGACAAGGCACGCTCCTGGAATAGGCAAGCTCCTGGACCAGGCAAGCTCTTATTCCAGGCAAGCTCTTAGACCAGGCAGGCTCTTGGACTAGGCACGCTCCTGGACCAAGCAAGCTCCTGGACAAGGCAAGCTCCTGGACCAGGCAAGCTCCTGAACCTGGCACGCTCCTGGACCAGGCAAGCTCCTAGACTAGGCAAGCTCCTGGACCAGGCAAGCTCCTAGACCAGGCATGCTCCTGGACCAGGCAAGATCCTGGACCAGGCAAGCTCCTAGACCAGGCACGCTCCTGGACCAGGCAAGCTTCTGGACCAGGCAAGCTCGAGGACCACGCAAGCTCTTGGACCAGGCAAGCTCTTAGACCAGGCAAGCTCTTGGACCAGGCAAGCTTCTAGACCAGGCAAGCTCGTGGACCACGCACGCTCCTGGACCAGGCAAGCTCCAGTACCAGGCAAGCTCCTGGACCAGGCAAGCTCCTAGACCAGGCAAGCTCCTGGACCAGGCAAGCTCCTGGACCAGGCAAGCTCATGGACCAAGCAAGCTCCTGGACCAGGTAAGCTCCTGGACCAGGCAAGCTCCTGGACCAGGCAAGCTCCTGGACCAGGCAAGCTCCAGGACTAGGCAAGCTCCTTGACCAGGCAAGCTCATGGACCAGGCAAGCTCTTGGACTAGGCAAGCTCCTGGATCGGGCAAGCTCCTGGACCACGCAAGCTCGTGGACTAGGCACGCTCGTGCACCAGGCAAGCTGTTGGACCAGGCACGCTCATGGACCAGGCAAGCTCTTGGACCACGCAAGCTCCTGGACCAGGCACGCTCCTCGACCAGTCAAGCTGTTGGACCAGGCGGGCTTCAGGACCAAGCAAGCTCCTGGACCAGCCAAGCTCGTGGACCACGCAAGCTCTTGGACCAGGCACGCTTCTTGACCAAGTAAGCTCCTGGACCAGGCTAGCTCGTGGACCATGCAAGCTCTTGGACCAGGCATGCTCCTCGACCAGTCAAGCTCTTGGACCAGGTAGGCTTCTGGACCAAGCAAGCTCCTGGACCAGGCAAGCTCCTAGACCATACACGCTCCTGGCCCAGGCAAGCTCCTGGACCAGGCAAGCTCCTTGACCAGGCGAGCTCCTGGACCAGGCAAGCTCCTCGACCAGGCAAGCTCCTAGACCAGGCAAGCTCCTGGGCTAGGCACGCTCGTGGACCAGGCCCACTCTTGGACCAGGCAAGCTCTTGGACCAAGCAGGCTCGTGGACCAGGCAAGCTCCTGGACAAGGCAAGCTCCTGGATAACGCAAGCTCCTAGACTAGGCACGCTCCTAGACCTGGCAAGCTCCTGGACCAGGCAAGCTCTTGGACCAGGAAATCTCGTGGACCAGGCAAGCTCTTGGACCAGGCAAGCTCCTGGACCAGGCAAGCTCCTGGACTAGGCGAGCTCTTGGACCAGGCAAGCTCTTGGACCAAGCAAGCTCCTAGACCAGGAAAGCTCCTAGACCAGGCATGCTCCTGGACCAGCTAACCTCTTGGACCTGGAAAGCTCCTGGACAAGGCAAGCTCCTAGAACAGGCAAGCTTCTAGACCAGGCAAGCTCTTTGAGCAGGCACGCTCCTAGACCAGGCAAGCTCTTGGACCAGGCAAGCTCCTGGACCAGGCAAGCTTCTGGAACATGCAAGCTCGTGGACCAGGCAAGCTCGTTGACCAGGCAAGCTCTTGGACCACGCATGCTCCTGGACCACGCAAGCTCCTGGACTTGGCAAGCTCTTGGAGTAGGCACGCTCTTGGAACGCGCAAGCTCCTGGACCAGGCAAGCTCTTAGACCAGGCAAGCTCTTGGACCAGGCAGGCTCGTGGACCACGTACGCTCCTGGACCAGGCAAGCTCCTGGACCAGGCAAGCTCCTGGACCTCGCAAACTCGTGGACCAGGCACGCTCCTGGACCAGGCAAGATTTTGGACCAGGCATGCTCCTAGACCAGGCAAGCTCCTGGACCATGCAAGCTCCTGGACCAGGCAGGCTCGTGGACCAGGCACGCTCCTAGACCAGGCAAGCTCCTGGACCAGGCAAGCTCTTGGACCAGGCACGCTCCTGGACCAGGCAAGCTCCTAGACCAGGCAAGCTCCTGGACCAGGCAAGCTTCTGGACCAGGCAAACTCGTGGACCAGGCACGCTCCTGGACCAGGCAAGATCCTGGACCAGGCAAGCTCCTAGACCAGGCAAGCTCATGGACAAGGCAAGCTCCTAGACCAGGCAAACTCGAGCACCAGGCACGCTCCTGGACCAGGCAAGATCTTGGACCACGCATGCTCCTAGACCAGGCAAGCTCCTGGACCAGGCAAGCTCCTGGACCAGGCAGGCTCGTGGACCAGGCACGCTCCTGGACGAGGCAAGCTCCTGGACCAGGCAAGCTCCTGGACCAGGCAAGCTCTTGGACCATGCACGCTCCTGGACCAGGCAAGCTCCTAGACCTGGCAAGCTCCTGAACCAAGCAAGCTTCTGGACCAGGCAAACTCGTGGACCAAGCACGCTCTTGGACTAGGCAAGATCCTGGACCACGCAAGCTCCTAGATCAGGCACGCTCCTGGACCAGGCAAGCTCTTGGACCAGGCAAGCTCCTGGACCACGCAAGCTCTTGGACCACGCAAGCTCTTGGACCAGGCAAGCTCCTGGACAAGGCATGCTCCTAGACCAGGCAAGCTTGTGGACCACGGATGCTCCTGGACCAGGCAAGCTCTTGGACTAGGCAAGGTCCTGGACCAGGCAAGCTCCTAGACCAGGCAAGCTCTTGGACCAGTCAAGCTCCTAGACCAGGCAAGCTCATGGATAAGGCAAGCTCCTGGACCAGGCAAACTCGTGGACCAGGCACGCTCCTGGACCAAGCAAGATTTTGGACCTGGCATGCTCCTAGACCAGGCAAGCTCCTGGACCAGGCAAGCTCTTGAACCAGGTAGGCTCGTGGACCAGGCAAGCTCCTGGACAAGGCAAGCTCCTGGACCAGGCAAGCTCTTGGACTAGGCACGCTCCTGGACCAGGCAAGCTTCTAGACCAGGCAAGCTCCTGGACCAGGCAAGCTTCTGAACCAGGCAAGCTCCTGCTCTTGTTCTTGCTATTTTGCACATGCTAGCCCCTTGTTCTTGCAATTTTGCACACGCTAGGCCCTTGTTCTTGCAATTTTGCACACGCTAGGCCCTTGTTCCTGAAAGTTTGCACACGCTAGGCCCTTCTTCTTGCAATTTTGCACACGCTAGGCCCTTGTTCTTGCAATCTTGCACACGTTAGCCCTTGTTCTTGCTATTTTGCACACGCTAGACCCTTGTTCTTGCAATTTTGCACACGCTATGCCCTTGTTCTTGCTATTTTGCACACGCTAGGCCCTTGTTCTTGCAATTTTGTACACGCTAGGCCCTTGTTCTTGCAATTTTGCACTCGCTAGGCCCTTGTTCTTGCTATTTTGCACCCGCTATTTTGCACACGCTAGACCCTTGTTCTTGAAATTTTGCACACGCTAGGCCCTTGTTCTTGCAATTTTGCACACCCTAGGCCCTTGTTCTTGCAATCTTGCACACGCTAGGCCCTTGTTCTTGCAATTTTGCACACGCTAGACCCTTGCTCTTGCAATTTTGCTCACGCTAGGCCCTTGTTCTTGCAATTTTGCACACGCTAGGCCCTTGTTCTTGCAATTTTGCACACGCTAGGCCCTTGTTCTTGCAATTTTGCACACGCTAGGCCCTTGTTCTTGCAATTTTGCACACGCTCGGCCCTTGTTCTTGCTATTTTGCACACGCTAGGCCGTTGTTCTTGCTATTTTGCACACGCTAGACCCCTGTTTTTGCAATTTTGCACACGCTATGCCCTTGTTCTTGCTATTTTGCGTACGCTATGCCCTTGTTCTTGCAATTTTGCACACGCTAGGCCCTTGTTCTTGCAATTTTGCACACGCTATGCCCTTGTTCTTGCAATTTTGCACACGCTAGGCCCTTGTTCTGCTACTTTGCACACGCTAGACCCTTGTTCTTGCAATTTTGCACATGCTAGGCCCTTGTTCTTGCTATGTTGCACACGCTAGACCTTGCTCTTGCAATTTTGCACACGCTAGGCCCTTGTTCTTGCTATTTTGCACACGCTAGCCCCTTTTTCTTGCTATTGCACACGCTAGGCCCTTGTTATTGCAATTTTGCACACGCTAGGCCCTTGTTCCTGAAATTTTGCACATGCTAGGCCCTTGTTCTTGCAATTTTGCACACGCTAGGCCCTTGTTCTTGCAATCTTGCACACGTTAGCCCTTGTTTTTGCTATTTTGCACACGCTAGACCCTTGTTCTTGCAATTTTGCACACGCTATGCCCTTGTTCTTGCTATTTTGCACATGCTAGGCCCTTGTTCTTGCAATTTTGGACACGCTAGGCCCTTGTTCTTGCAATTTCGCACACGCTAGGCCGTTGTTCTTGCTATTTTGCACACGCTAGGCCCTTGTTCTTGCTATTTGGCACACGCTAGACCCTTGTTCTTGCAATTTTGCACATGCTAGGCCCTTGTTCTTGCTATTTTGCACACGCTAGACCCTTGTTGTTGCAATTTTGCACACGCTAGGCCCTTGTTCTTGCTATTTTGCACACGCTAGACCCTTGTTCTTGCTATTTTGCACACGCTAGACCCTTGTTTTTGCAATTTTGCACACGCTAGGCCCTTGTTCTTGCAATTTTGCACAAGCTAGGCCCTTGTTCTTGCAATTTTGCACACGCTAGACCCTTGTTCTTGCAATTTTGCACAAGCTAGGCCCTTGTTCTTGCAATTTTGCACACGCTAGACCCTTATTCTTGCAATTTTGCACACAGTAGGCCCTTGTCTTGCAATTTTGCACACAATAGACCCTTGTTCTCGCAATTTTGCACACGCTATACTCTTGTTCTTGCAATTTTGCACACGCTATGCCCTTGTTCTTGCTATTTTGCACACGCTAGACCCTTGTTCTTGCAATTTTGCACACGCTAGGCCCTTGTTCTTGCAATTTTGCTCACGCTAGGCCCTTGTTCTTGCAATTTTGCACACGCTAGGCCCTTGTTCTTGCAATTTTGCACACGCTAGGCCCTTGTTCTTGCAATTTTGCACACGCTAGGCCCTTGTTCTTGCAATTTTGCACACGCTCGGCCCTTGTTCTTGCTATTTTGCACACGCTAGGCCCTTGTTCTTGCAATTTTGCACACGCTAGGCCCTTGTTCTTGCAATTTTGCAGACGCTAGGCCCTTGTTCTTGCTATTTTGCACACGCTATTTTGCACACGCTACACCCTTGTTCTTGCAATTTTGCACACGCTAGGCCCTTATTCTTGCAATTTTGCACGCGCTAGGCCCTTGTTCTTGCAATTTTGCACATGCTAGGCCCTTTGTTCTTGCAATTTTGCACACGCTAGACCCTTGTTCTTGCAATTTTGCACATGCAAGGCCCTTGTTCTTGCAATTTTGCACACACTAGACCCTTGTTCTTGCAATTTTGCACATGCTAGGCCCTTGTTCTTACAATTTTGCACACGCTAGGCCCTTGTTCTTGCTATTTTGCACACGCTAGACCCTTATTCTTGCAATTTTGCACACGCTAGGCCCTTGTTCTTGCTATTTTGCACGCGCTAGACCCTTGTTCTTGCAATTTTGCACACGCTAGGCCCTTGTTCTTGCTTTTTTGCACACGCTTGACCCTTGTTCTTGCAATTTTGCACACGCTAGGCCCTTGTTCTTGCAATTTTGCACACGCTAGGCCCTTATTCTTGCAATTTTGCACGCGCTAGGGCCTCGTTCTTGCTATTTTGCACACGCTATACCCTTGTTCTTGCAATTTTGCACACGCAAGGCCCTTGTTCTTGCAGTTTTGCACACACTAGACCCTTGTTCTTGCAATTTTGCACATGCTAGGCCCTTGCTCTTGCAATTTTGCACACGTTAGGCCCTTGTTCTTGCAGTTTTGCACCCGCTAGGCCCTTGTTCTTTCTACTTTGGACACGCCAGACCCTTGTCCTTGCAATTTTGCACACGCTATGCCCTTGTTCTTGCTATTTTGCACACGCTATGCCCTTGTTCTTGCAATTTTGCACACGCTAGGCCCTTGTTCTTGCAATTTTGCACACGCTATGCCCTTGTTCTTGCAATTTTGCACACGCTAGGCCCTTGTCCTGCTACTTTGCACACGCTAGACCCTTGTTCTTGCAATTTTGCACACGCTAGGCCCTTGTTCTTGCTATTTTGCACACGCTAGACCCTTGTTCTTGCAATTTTGCACACGCTAGGCCCTTGTTCTTGCTATTTTGCACACGCTAGCCCCTTTTGCTTGCTATTTTGCACACGCTAGGCCCTTGTTCTTGCAATTTTGCACACGCTAGGCCCTTGTTCCTGAAATTTTGCATATGCTAGGCCCTTGTTCTTGCAATCTTGTACACGCTAGGCCCTTGTTCTTGCAATCTTGCACCCGTTAGCCCTTGTTTTTGCTATTTTGCACGCGCTAGACCCTTGTTCTTGCAATTTTGCACACGCTATGCCCTTGTTCTTGCTATTTTGTACATGCTAGGCCCTTGTTCTTGCAATTTTGTACACGCTAGACCCTTGTTCTTGATTTTTTGCACACCCTAGGCCCTTGTTCTTGCTTTTTTGCACACGCTAGGCCCTTGATCTTGCTATTTTGCACACGCTAGACCCCTCGTCTTGCAATTTTGCACACGCTATGCCCTTGTTCTTGCAATTTTGCACACGCTAGGCCCTTATTCTTGCAATTTTGCACGCGCTAGGGCCTCGTTCTTTCTATTTTGCACACGCTAGACCCTTGTTCTTGCAATTTTGCACACGCAAGGCCCTTGTTCTTGCAGTATTGCACACACTAGACCCTTGTTCTTGCAATTTTGCACATGCTAGGCCCTTGCTCTTGCAATTTTGCACATGCTAGGCCCTTGTTCTTGCTATTTTGCACACGCTAGACCCTTGTTCTTGCAGTTTTGCACCCGCTAGGCCCTTGTTCTTTCTACTTTGGACACGCCAGACCCTTGTTCTTGCAATTTTGCACACGCTATGCCCTTGTTCTTGCTATTTTGCACACGCTATGCCCTTGTTCTTGCAATTTTGCACACGCTAGGCCCTTGTTCTTGCAATTTTGCACACGCTATGCCCTTGTTCTTGCAATTTTGCACACGCTAGGCCCTTGTCCTGCTACTTTGCACACGCTAGACCCTTGTTCTTGCAATTTTGCACACGCTAGGCCCTTGTTCTTGCTATTTTGCACACGCTAGACCCTTGTTCTTGAAATTTTGCACACGCTAGGCCCTTGTTCTTGCTATTTTGCACACGCTAGCCCCTTTTGCTTGCTATTTTGCACACGCTAGGCCCTTGTTCTTGCAATTTTGCACACGCTAGGCCCTTGTTCCTGAAATTTTGCACACGCTAGGCCCTTGTTCTTGCAATTTTGTACACGCTAGGCCCTTGTTCTTGCAATCTTGCACACGTTAGCCCTTGTTTTTGCTATTTTGCACGCGCTAGACCCTTGTTCTTGCAATTTTGCACACGCTATGCCCTTGTTCTTGCTATTTTGCACATGCTAGGCCCTTGTTCTTGCAATTTTGTGCACGCTAGGCCCTTGTTCTTGATTTTTTGCACACGCTAGGCCCTTGTTCTTGCTATTTTCCACACGCTAGGCCCTTGATCTTGCTATTTTGCACACGCTAGACCCATCGTCTTGCAATTTTGCACACGCTAGGCCCTTGTTCTTGCTATTTTGCACACGCTAGCCCCTTTTTCTTGCTATTTTGCACACGCTAGGCCCTTGTTCTTGCAATTTTGCACACGCTAGGCCCTTGTTCTTGCAATCTTGCACACGCTAGGCCCTTGTTGTTGCAATCTTGCACACGTTAGCCCTCGTTCTTGCTATTTTGCACAAGCTAGACCCTTGTTCTTGCAATTTTGCACACGCTATGCCCTTGTTCTTGCTATTTTGCACACGCTAGGCCCTTGTTCTTGCAATTTTGCACACGCTAGGCCCTTGTTCTTGCAGTTTTTTACACACTAGGCCCTTGTTCTTGATTTTTTGCACACGCTAGGCCCTTGTTCTTGCTATTTTGCACACGCTAGGCCCTTGATCTTGCTATTTTGCACACGCTAGACCCCTCGTCTTGCAATTTTGCACACGCTAGGCCCTTGTTCTTGCTATTTTGCACACGCTAGCCCCTTTTTCTTGCTATTTTGCACACGCTAGGCCCTTGTTCTTGCAATTTTGCACACGCTAGGCCCTTGTTCTTGCAATCTTGCACACGCTAGGCCCTTGTTGTTGCAATCTTGCACACGTTAGCCCTCGTTCTTGCTATTTTGCACACGCTAGACCCTTGTTCTTGCAATTTTGCACACGCTATGCCCTTGTTCTTGCTATTTTGCACACGCTAGGCCCTTCTTCTTGCAATTTTGCACACGCTAGGCCCTTCTTCTTGCAATTTTGCACTCGCTAGGCCCTTGTTCTTGCAATCTTGCACACGTTAGCCCTCGTTCTTGCTATTTTGCACACGCTAGACCCTTGTTCTTGCAATTTTGCACACGCTATGCCCCTGTTCTTGCTATTTTGCACACGCTAGGCCCTTGTTCTTGCAATTTTGTGCACGCAAGGCCCTTGTTCTTGCAATTTTGCACAGGCTAGGCCCTTGTTCTTGCTATTTTGCACACGCTAGGCTCTTGTTCTTGCTATTTTGCACACGCTAGACCCCTGTTTTTGCAATTTTGCACACGCTAGGCCCTTGTTCTTGCTATTTTGCACACGCTATGCCCTTGTTCTTGCAATTTTGCACACGCTAGGCCCTTGTTCTTGCAATTTTGCACACACTATGCCCTTTTTCTTGCAATTTTGCACACGCTAGGCCCTTGTCCTGCTACTTTGCACACGCTAGACCCTTGTTCTTGCAATTTTGCACAGGCTAGGCCCTTGTTCTTGCAATTTTGCACACGCTAGGCCCTTGTTTTTGCTATTTTGCACACGCTAGCCCCCTTTTCTTGCTATTTTGCACACGCTAGACCTTGTTCTTGCAATTTTGCACACGCTAGGCCCTTGTTCTTGCTATTTTGCACACGCTAGCCCCCTTTTCTTGCTATTTTGCACACGCTAGACCCTTATTGTTGCAATTTTGCACACGCTAGGCCCTTGTTCTTTCTATTTTGGACACGCTTGACCCTTGTTCTTGCAATTTTGCACACGCTATGCCCTTGTTCTTGCTATTTTGCACACGCTATGCCCTTGTTCTTGCTATTTTGCACACGCTAGGCCCTTGTTCTTGCAATTTTGCTCACGCTAGGCCCTTGTTCTTGCAATTTTGCACACGCTAGGCCCTTGTTCTTGCAATTTTGCACATGCTAGGCTCTTGTTCTTGCAATTTTGCACACGCTAGGCCCTTGTTCTTGCAATTTTGCACACGCTAGGCCCTTGTTCTTGCTATTTTGCACACGCTAGGCCCTTGTTCTTGCAATTTTGCACACGCTAGGCCCTTGTTCTTGCAATTTTGGAGACGCTAGGCCCTTGTTCTTGCTATTTTGCACACGCTATTTTGCACACGCTAGACCCTTGTTCTTGCAATTTTGCACACGCTAGGCCCTTATTCTTGCAATTTTGCTCGCGCTAGGCCCTTGTTCTTGCAATTTTGCACATGCTAGGCCCTTGTTCTTGCAATTTTGCACACGCTAGACCCTTGTTCTTGCAATTTTGCACATGCGAGGCCCTTGTTCTTGCCATTTTGCACACACTAGACCCTTGTTCTTACAATTTTGCACACGCTAGGCCCTTGTTCTTGCAATTTTGCACACGCTAGGCCCTTGTTCTTGCAATTTTGCATGCGCTAGGGCCTCGTTCTTGCTATTTTGCACACGCTAGACCCTTGTTCTTGCAATTTTGCACACGCAAGGCCCTTGCTCTTGCAGTTTTGCACACGCTAGGCCCTTGTTCTTGCTATTTTTCACATGCTAGGCCCTTGCTCTTGCAATTTTGCACCCGCTAGGCCCTTGTTCTTGCAATTTTGCACACGCTAGGCCCTTGTCCTGCTACTTTGCACACGCTAGACCCTTGTTCTTGCAATTTTGCACACGCTAGGCCCTTATTCTTGCTATTTTGCACACGCTAGACCCTTGTTCTTGCAATTTTGCACACGCTAGGCCCTTGTTCTTGCTATTTTGCAGACGCTAGGCCCTTGTTTTTGCTATTTTGCACACGCTATTTTGCAAACACTAGACCCTTGTTCTTGCAATTTTGCACACGCTAGGCCCTTATTCTTGCAATTTTGCACGCGCTAGGCCCTTGTTCTTGCAATTTTGCACATGCTAGGCCCTTGTTCTTGCAATTTTGCATCCGCTAGACCCTTGTTCTTGCAATTTTGCACACACTAGACCCTTGTTTTTGCAATTTTGCACACGCTAGGCCCTTGTTCTTGCTATTTTGCACACGCTAGGCCCTTGTTCCTGCAATTTTGCACACGCTAGGCCCTTGTTCTTGCTATTTTGCACACGCTATTTTGCACACGCTAGACCCTTGTTCTTGCAATTTTGCACACGCTAGGCCCTTATTCTTGCAATTTTGCACGCGCTAGGCCCTTGTTCTTGCAATTTTGCACATGCTAGGCCCTTGTTCTTGCAATTTTGCACACGCTAGACCCTTGTTCTTGCAATTTTGCACGTGCGAGGCCCTTGTTCTTGGAATTTTGCACACACTAGACCCTTGTTCTTGCAATTTTGCACATGCTTGGCCCTTGTTCTTACAATTTTGCACACGCTAGGCCCTTGTTCTTGCAATTTTGCACACTCTAGGCCCTTGTTCTTGCAATTTTGCACGCGCTAGGGCCTCGTTCTTGCTATTTTGCACACGCTAGACCCTTGTTCTTGCAATTTTACACACGCAAGGCCCTTGCTCTTGCAGTTTTGCACACGCTAGGCCATTGTTCTTGCTATTTTGTACATGCTAGGCCCTTGCTCTTGCAATTTTGCACCCGCTAGGCCCTTGTTCTTGCTATTTTGCACACGCTAGACCCTTGTTCTTGCAATTTTGCACCCTTGTTCTTGCAATTTTGCACACGCTAGGCCCTTGTCCTGCTACTTTACACACGCTAGACCCTTGTTCTTGCAATTTTGCACACGCTATGCCCTTGTTCTTGCAATTTTGCACACGCTAGGCCCTTGTCCTGCTACTTTGCACACGCTAGACCCTTGTTCTTGCAATTTTGCACACGCTAGGCCCTTGTTCTTGCTATTTTGCACACGCTAGACCCTTGTTCTTGCAATTTTGCACACGCTAGGCCCTTGTTCTTGCTATTTTGCACACGCTAGCCCCTTTTTCTTGCTATTTTGCACACGTTAGGCCCTTGTTCTTGCAATTTTGCACATGCTAGGACCTTGTTCCTGAAATTTTGCTCACGCTAGGCCCTTGTTCTTGCTATTTTGCACACGCTAGACCCTTGTTCTTGCAATTTTGCACACGCTATGCCCTTGTTCTTGCTATTTTGCACACGCTAGGCCCTTGTTCTTGCTATTTAGCACACGCTAGGCCCTTGTTCTTGCTATTTTGCACACGCTAGACCCCTGTTCTTGCAATTTTGCACACGCTAGGCCCTTGTTCTTGCTATTTTGCACACGCTAGCCCCTTTTTCTTGCTATTCTGCACACGCTAGGCCCTTGTTCTTGCAATTTTGCACACGCTAGGCCCTTGTTCCTGAAATTTTGCACACGCTAGGCCCTTGTTCTTGCAATTTTGCACATGCAAGGCCCTTGTTCTTGCAATTTTGTACATGCAAGGACCTTGTTCTTGCAATTTTGCACATGCTAGACCCTTGTTCTTGCAATTTTGCACACGCTAGGCCCTTGTTCTTGCAATTTTGCACACGCTAGACCCTTGTTCTTGCTAGTTTGCACACGCTAGACCCTTGTTCTTGCAATTTTGCACACGCTAGGCCCTTGTTCTTGCAATTTTGCACACGCTAGGCCCTTGTTCTTGCAATTTTGCACACGCTAGGCCCTTGTTCTTGCAATTTTGCACATGCAAGGCCCTTGTTCTTGCAATTTTGCACATGCAAGGCCCTTGTTCTTGCAATTTTGCACATGCTAGACCCTTGTTCTTGCAATTTTGCACACGCTAGGCCCTTGTTCTTGCTATTTTGCACACGCTAGACCCTTGTTCTTGCTATTTTGCACACGCTAGACCCTTGTTCTTGCTATTTTGCACACGCTAGGCCCTAGTTCTTGCTATTTTGCACACGCTAGGCCCTTGTTCTTGCAATTTTGCACACGCTAGGCCCTTGTTCTTGCAATTTTGCACACGCTAGACCCTTGTTCTTGCTATTTTGCACACGCTAGACCCTTGTTCTTGCAATTTTGCACACGCTAGGCCCTTGTTCTTGCTATTTCGCACACGCTAGACCCTTGTTCTTGCACTTTTGCATACGCTAGGCCCTTGTTCTTGCAATTTTGCACACGCTAGGCCCTTGTTCTTGCAATTTTGCACACGCTAGGCCCTTGTTCTTGCAATTTTGCACGCGCTATGCCCTTGTTCTTGCTATTTTGCACACGCTAGACCCTTGTTCTTGCAATTTTGCACACGCTAGGCCCTTGTTCTTGCAATTTTGCACACGCTAGGCCCTTGTTCTTGCTATTTTGCACACGCTAGACCCTTGTTCTTGCAATTTTGCACGCGCTATGCCCTTGTTCTTGCTATTTTGCACACGCTAGATCCTTATTCTTGCAATTTTTCACACGCTAGGCCCTTGTTCTTGCAATTTTGCACAAGCTAGGCCTTTGTTCTTGCAATTTTGCACACGCTAGGCCCTTGTTCTTGCTATTTTGCACATGCTAGACCCTTGTTCTTGCAATTTTGCACACGCTAGGCCCTTGTTCTTGCTATGTTGCACACGCTAGACCCTTGTTGTTGCAATTTTGCACACGCTAGGCCCTTGTTCTTGCAATTTTGCACACGCTAGGCCCTTGTTCTTGCAATTTTGCACACGCTAGGCCCTTGTTCTTGCAATTTTGCACACGCTATGCCCTTGTTCTTGCTATTTTGCACACGCTAGACCCTTGTTCTTGCAATTTTGCACATGCTAGGCCCTTGTTCTTGCAATTTTGCACACGCTAGGCCCTTGTTCTTGCTATTTTGCACACGCTAGACCCTTGTTCTTGCAATTTTGCACGCGCTATGCCCTTGTTCTTGCTATTTTGCACACGCTAGATCATTGTTCTTGCAATTTTGCACACGCTAGGCCCTTGTTCTTGCAATTTTGCACACGCTAGACCCTTGTTCTTGCTATTTTGCACACGCTAGACCCTTGTTCTTGCAATTTTGCACACGCTAGGCCCTTGTTCTTGCTATTTCGCACACGCTAGACCCTTGTTCTTGCACTTTTGCATACGCTAGGCCCTTGTTCTTGCAATTTTGCACACGCTAGGCCCTTGTTCTTGCAATTTTGCACACGCTAGGCCCTTGTTCTTGCAATTTTGCACGCGCTATGCCCTTGTTCTTGCTATTTTGCACACGCTAGACCCTTGTTCTTGCAATTTTGCACACGCTAGGCCCTTGTTCTTGCAATTTTGCACACGCTAGGCCCTTGTTCTTGCTATTTTGCACACGCTAGACCCTTGTTCTTGCAATTTTGCACGCGCTATGCCCTTGTTCTTGCTATTTTGCACACGCTAGATCCTTGTTCTTGCAATTTTTCACACGCTAGGCCCTTGTTCTTGCAATTTTGCACAAGCTAGGCCTTTGTTCTTGCAATTTTGCACACGCTAGGCCCTTGTTCTTGCTATTTTGCACACGCTAGACCCTTGTTCTTGCAATTTTGCACACGCTAGGCCCTTGTTCTTGCTATGTTGCACACGCTAGACCCTTGTTGTTGCAATTTTGCACACGCTAGGCCCTTGTTCTTGCAATTTTGCACACGCTAGGCCCTTGTTCTTGCAATTTTGCACACGCTAGGCCCTTGTTCTTGCAATTTTGCACACGCTATGCCCTTGTTCTTGCTATTTTGCACACGCTAGACCCTTGTTCTTGCAATTTTGCACATGCTAGGCCCTTGTTCTTGCAATTTTGCACACGCTAGGCCCTTGTTCTTGCTATTTTGCACACGCTAGACCCTTGTTCTTGCAATTTTGCACGCGCTATGCCCTTGTTCTTGCTATTTTGCACACGCTAGATCATTGTTCTTGCAATTTTGCACACGCTAGGCCCTTGTTCTTGCAATTTTGCACAAGCTAGGCCTTTGTTCTTGCAATTTTGCACACGCTAGGCCCTTGTTCTTGCTATTTTGCACACGCTAGACCCTTGTTCTTACAAATTTGCACACGCTAGGCCCTTGTTCTTGCTATTTTGCACACGCTAGACCCTTGCTGTTGCAATTTTGCACACGCTAGGCCCTTGTTCTTGCTATTTTGCACACGCTAGACCCTTGTTTCTGCTATTTTGCACACGCAAGACCCTTGTTTTTGCAATTTTGCACACGCTAGGCCCTTGTTCTTGCAATTTTGCACAAGCTAGGCCCTTGTTCTTGCAATTCTGCACAAGCTAGACCCTTGTTCTTGCAATTTTGCACACGCTAGGCCCTTGTTCTTGCAGTTTTGCACACGCTAGGCCCTTGTTCTTGCATTTTTGCACACAGTAGGCCCTTGTTCTTGCAATTTTGCACACAATAGACCCTTGTTCTTGCAATTTTGCACACGCTAGGCCCTTGTTCTTGCAATTTTGCACACGCTAGGCCCTTGTTCTTGCAATTTTGCACATGCAAGGACCTTGTTCTTGCAATTTTGCACATGCAAGGCCCTTATTCTTGCAATTTTGCACATGCTAGGCCTTTGTTCTTACAATTTTGCACACGCTAGGCCCTTGTTCTTGCTATTTTGCACACGCTAGACCCTTATTCTTGCTATTTTGCACACGCTAGGCCCTTGTTCTTGCTATTTTGCACACGCTAGACCCTTGTTGTTGCAATTTTGCACACGGTATGCCCTTGTTCTTGCGATTTTGCACACGCTAGGCCCTTGTTCTTGCTATGTTGCACACGCTAGACCCTTGTTGTTGCAATTTTGCACACGCTAGGCCCTTGTTCTTGCTATTTTGCACACGCTAGACCCTTGTTCTTGCAATTTTGCACACGCTATGCCCTTGTTCTTGCTATTTTGCACATGCTAGGCCCTTGTTCTTGCAATTTTGTACACGCTAGGCCCTTGTTCTTGCAATTTCGCGCATGCTAGGCCGTTGTTCTTGCTATTTTGCACACGCTAGGCCCTTGTTCTTGCTATTTTGCACACACTAGACCCCTGTTCTTGCAATTTTGCACACCCTATGCCGTTGTTCTTACTATTTTGCACACGCTAGACCCTTGTTCTTGCAATTTTGCACACGCTAGGCCCTTGTTCTTGCACTTTTGCACACGCTAGGCCCTTGTTCTTGCAATTTTGCACAAGCTAGGCCCTTGTTCTTGCAATTCTGCACAAGCTAGACCCTTGTTCTTGCAATTTTGCACACGCTAGGCCCTTGTTCTTGCAGTTTTGCACACGCTAGGCCCTTGTTCTTGCAGTTTTGCACACAGTAGGCCCTTGTTCTTGCAATTTTGCACACAATAGACCCTTGTTCTTGCAATTTTGCACACGCTAGGCCCTTGTTCTTGCAATTTTGCACACGCTAGGCCCTTGTTCTTGCAATTTTGCACATGCAAGGACCTTGTTCTTGCAATTTTGCACATGCAAGGCCCTTATTCTTGCAATTTTGCACATGCTAGGCCTTTGTTCTTACAATTTTGCACACGCTAGGCCCTTGTTCTTGCTATTTTGCACACGCTAGACCCTTATTCTTGCAATTTTGCACACGCTAGGCCCTTGTTCTTGCTATTTTGCACACGTTAGACCCTTGTTCTTGCAATTTTGCACACGCTAGGCCCTTGTTCTTGCGATTTTGCACACGCTATGCCCTTGTTCTTGCTATTTTGCACATGCTAGACCTTGTTCTTGCAATTTTGCACACGCTAGGCCCTTGTTCTTGCTATTTTGCACACGCTAGACCCTTGTTCTTGCAATTTTGCACACGCTATGCCCTTGTTCTTGCTATTTTGCACACGCTAGATCCTTGTTCTTGCTATTTTGCACACGCTAGGCCCTTGTTCTTGCTATTTTGCACACGCTAGACCCTTGTTCTTGCACTTTTGCACACGCTAGGCCCTTGTTCTTGCAATGTTGCACACGCTAGGCCCTTGTTCTTGCAATTTTGCACACGCTAGGCCCCTGTTCTTGCAATTTTGCACACGCTATGCCCTTGTTCTTGCTATTTTGCACACGCTAGACCCTTGTTCTTGCAATTTTGCACACGCTAGGCCCTTGTTCTTGCAATTTTGCACACGCTAGGCCCTTGTTCTTGCTATTTTGCACACGCTAGACCCTTGTTCTTGCAATTTTGCACGCGCTATGCCCTTGTTCTTGCTATTTTGCACACGCTAGATCCTTGTTCTTGCAATTTTGCACACGCTAGGCCCTTGTTCTTGCAATTTTGCACAAGCTAGGCCTTTGTTCTTGCAATTTTGCACACGCTAGGCCCTTGTTCTTGCTATTTTGCACACGCTAGACCCTTGTTCTTGCAAGTTTGCACACGCTAGGCCCTTGTTCTTGCTATTTTGCACACGCTAGACCCTTGTTCTTGCAGTTTTGCACACGCTAGGCCCTTGTTCTTGCAGTTTTGCACACAGTAGGCCCTTGTTCTTGCAATTTTGCACACAATAGACCCTTGTTCTTGCAATTTTGCACACGCTAGGCCCTTGTTCTTGCAATTTTGCACACGCTAGGCCCTTGTTCTTGCAATTTTGCACATGCAAGGACCTTGTTCTTGCAATTTTGCACATGCAAGGCCCTTATTCTTGCAATTTTGCACATGCTAGGCCTTTGTTCTTACAATTTTGCACACGCTAGGCCCTTGTTCTTGCTATTTTGCACACGCTAGACCCTTATTCTTGCAATTTTGCACACGCTAGGCCCTTGTTCTTGCTATTTTGCAAACGTTAGACCCTTGTTCTTGCAATTTTGCACACGCTAGGCCCTTGTTCTTGCGATTTTGCACACGCTATGCCCTTGTTCTTGCTATTTTGCACATGCTAGACCTTGTTCTTGCAATTTTGCACACGCTAGGCCCTTGTTCTTGCTATTTTGCACACGCTAGACCCTTGTTCTTGCAATTTTGCACACGCTATGCCCTTGTTCTTGCTATTTTGCACACGCTAGATCCTTGTTCTTGCAATTTTGCACTCGCTAGGCCCTTGTTCTTGCTATTTTGCACACGCTAGACCCTTGTTCTTGCACTTTTGCACACGCTAGGCCCTTGTTCTTGCAATGTTGCACACGCTAGGCCCTTGTTCTTGCAATTTTGCACACGCTAGGCCCCTGTTCTTGCAATTTTGCACACGCTATGCCCTTGTTCTTGCTATTTTGCACACGCTAGACCCTTGTTCTTGCAATTTTGCACACGCTAGGCCCTTGTTCTTGCAATTTTGCACACGCTAGGCCCTTGTTCTTGCTATTTTGCACACGCTAGACCCTTGTTCTTGCAATTTTGCACGCGCTATGCCCTTGTTCTTGCTATTTTGCACACGCTAGATCCTTGTTCTTGCAATTTTGCACACGCTAGGCCCTTGTTCTTGCAATTTTGCACAAGCTAGGCCTTTGTTCTTGCAATTTTGCACACGCTAGGCCCTTGTTCTTGCTATTTTGCACACGCTAGACCCTTGTTCTTGCAAGTTTGCACACGCTAGGCCCTTGTTCTTGCTATTTTGCACACGCTAGACCCTTGTTGTTGCAATTTTGCACACGCTAGGCCCTTGTTCTTGCTATTTTGCACACGCTAGACCCTTGTTTCTGCTATTTTGCACACGCAAGACCCTTGTTTTTGCAATTTTGCACACGCTAGGCCCTTGTTCTTGCTATTTTGCACACGCTAGACCCTTATTCTTGCAATTTTGCACACGCTAGGCCCTTGTTTTTGCTATTTTGCACACGCTAGACCCTTGTTCTTGCAATTTTGCACACGCTAGGCCCTTGTTCTTGCAATTTTGCACACGCTATGCCCTTGTTCTTGCTATTTTGCACACGCTAGACCCTTGTTCTTGCAATTTTGCACACGCTAGGCCCTTGTTCTTGCTATTTTGCACACGCTAGACCCTTGTTCTTGCAATTTTGCACACGCTAGGCCCTTGTTCTTGCTATTTTGCACACGCTAGACCCTTGTTTCTGCTATTTTGCACACGCAAGACCCTTGTTTTTGCAATTTTGCACACGCTAGGCCCTTGTTCTTGCAATTTTGCACAAGCTAGGCCCTTGTTCTTGCAATTCTGCACAAGCTAGACCCTTGTTCTTGCAATTTTGCACACGCTAGGCCCTTGTTCTTGCAGTTTTGCACACGCTAGGCCCTTGTTCTTGCATTTTTGCACACAGTAGGCCCTTGTTCTTGCAATTTTGCACACAATAGACCCTTGTTCTTGCAATTTTGCACACGCTAGGCCCTTGTTCTTGCAATTTTGCACACGCTAGGCCCTTGTTCTTGCAATTTTGCACATGCAAGGACCTTGTTCTTGCAATTTTGCACATGCAAGGCCCTTATTCTTGCAATTTTGCACATGCTAGGCCTTTGTTCTTACAATTTTGCACACGCTAGGCCCTTGTTCTTGCTATTTTGCACACGCTAGACCCTTATTCTTGCAATTTTGCACACGCTAGGCCCTTGTTCTTGCTATTTTGCACACGCTAGACCCTTGTTGTTGCAATTTTGCACACGGTATGCCCTTGTTCTTGCTATTTTGGACACGCTAGGCCCTTGTTCTTGCTATGTTGCACACGCTAGACCCTTGTTGTTGCAATTTTGCACACGCTAGGCCCTTGTTCTTGCTATTTTGCACACGCTAGACCCTTGTTCTTGCAATTTTGCACACGCTATGCCCTTGTTCTTGCTATTTTGCACATGCTAGGCCCTTGTTCTTGCAATTTTGTACACGCTAGGCCCTTGTTCTTGCAATTTCGCGCATGCTAGGCCGTTGTTCTTGCTATTTTGCACACGCTAGGCCCTTGTTTTTGCTATTTTGCACACGCTAGACCCCTGTTCTTGCAATTTTGCACACCCTATGCCGTTGTTCTTGCTATTTTGCACACGCTAGACCCTTGTTCTTGCAATTTTGCACACGCTAGGCCCTTGTTCTTGCACTTTTGCACACGCTAGGCCCTTGTTCTTGCAATTTTGCACAAGCTAGGCCCTTGTTCTTGCAATTCTGCACAAGCTAGACCCTTGTTCTTGCAATTTTGCACACGCTAGGCCCTTGTTCTTGCAGTTTTGCACACGCTAGGCCCTTGTTCTTGCAGTTTTGCACACAGTAGGCCCTTGTTCTTGCAATTTTGCACACAATAGACCCTTGTTCTTGCAATTTTGCACACGCTAGGCCCTTGTTCTTGCAATTTTGCACACGCTAGGCCCTTGTTCTTGCAATTTTGCACATGCAAGGACCTTGTTCTTGCAATTTTGCACATGCAAGGCCCTTATTCTTGCAATTTTGCACATGCTAGGCCTTTGTTCTTACAATTTTGCACACGCTAGGCCCTTGTTCTTGCTATTTTGCACACGCTAGACCCTTTTTCTTGCAATTTTGCACACGCTAGGCCCTTGTTCTTGCTATTTTGCACACGTTAGACCCTTGTTCTTGCAATTTTGCACACGCTAGGCCCTTGTTCTTGCGATTTTGCACACGCTATGCCCTTGTTCTTGCTATTTTGCACATGCTAGACCTTGTTCTTGCAATTTTGCACACGCTAGGCCCTTGTTCTTGCTATTTTGCTCACGCTAGACCCTTGTTCTTGCAATTTTGCACACGCTATGCCCTTGTTCTTGCTATTTTGCACACGCTAGATCCTTGTTCTTGCAATTTTGCACACGCTAGGCCCTTGTTCTTGCTATTTTGCACACGCTAGACCCTTGTTCTTGCACTTTTGCACACGCTAGGCCCTTGTTCTTGCAATGTTGCACACGCTAGGCCCTTGTTCTTGCAATTTTGCACACGCTAGGCCCCTGTTCTTGCAATTTTGCACACGCTATGCCCTTGTTCTTGCTATTTTGCACACGCTAGACCCTTGTTCTTGCAATTTTGCACACGCTAGGCCCTTGTTCTTGCAATTTTGCACACGCTAGGCCCTTGTTCTTGCTATTTTGCACACGCTAGACCCTTGTTCTTGCAATTTTGCACGCGCTATGCCCTTGTTCTTGCTATTTTGCACACGCTAGATCCTTGTTCTTGCAATTTTGCACACGCTAGGCCCTTGTTCTTGCAATTTTGCACAAGCTAGGCCTTTGTTCTTGCAATTTTGCACACGCTAGGCCCTTGTTCTTGCTATTTTGCACACGCTAGACCCTTGTTCTTGCAAGTTTGCACACGCTAGGCCCTTGTTCTTGCTATTTTGCACACGCTAGACCCTTGTTCTTGCAGTTTTGCACACGCTAGGCCCTTGTTCTTGCAGTTTTGCACACAGTAGGCCCTTGTTCTTGCAATTTTGCACACAATAGACCCTTGTTCTTGCAATTTTGCACACGCTAGGCCCTTGTTCTTGCAATTTTGCACACGCTAGGCCCTTGTTCTTGCAATTTTGCACATGCAAGGACCTTGTTCTTGCAATTTTGCACATGCAAGGCCCTTATTCTTGCAATTTTGCACATGCTAGGCCTTTGTTCTTACAATTTTGCACACGCTAGGCCCTTGTTCTTGCTATTTTGCACACGCTAGACCCTTATTCTTGCAATTTTGCACACGCTAGGCCCTTGTTCTTGCTATTTTGCACACGTTAGACCCTTGTTCTTGTAATTTTGCACACGCTAGGCCCTTGTTCTTGCGATTTTGCACACGCTATGCCCTTGTTCTTGCTATTTTGCACATGCTAGACCTTGTTCTTGCAATTTTGCACACGCTAGGCCCTTGTTCTTGCTATTTTGCACACGCTAGACCCTTGTTCTTGCAATTTTGCACACGCTATGCCCTTGTTCTTGCTATTTTGCACACGCTAGATCCTTGTTCTTGCAATTTTGCACACGCTAGGCCCTTGTTCTTGCTATTTTGCACACGCTAGACCCTTGTTCTTGCACTTTTGCACACGCTAGGCCCTTGTTCTTGCAATGTTGCACACGCTAGGCCCTTGTTCTTGCAATTTTGCACACGCTAGGCCCCTGTTCTTGCAATTTTGCACACGCTATGCCCTTGTTCTTGCTATTTTGCACATGCTAGACCCTTGTTCTTGCAATTTTGCACACGCTAGGCCCTTGTTCTTGCAATTTTCCACACGCTAGGCCCTTGTTCTTGCTATTTTGCACACGCTAGACCCTTGTTCTTGCAATTTTGCACGCGCTATGCCCTTGTTCTTGCTATTTTGCACACGCTAGATCCTTGTTCTTGCAATTTTGCACACGCTAGGCCCTTGTTCTTGCAATTTTGCACAAGCTAGGCCTTTGTTCTTGCAATTTTGCACACGCTAGGCCCTTGTTCTTGCTATTTTGCACACGCTAGACCCTTGTTCTTGCAAGTTTGCACACGCTAGGCCCTTGTTCTTGCTATTTTGCACACGCTAGACCCTTGTTGTTGCAATTTTGCACACGCTAGGCCCTTGTTCTTGCTATTTTGCACACGCTAGACCCTTGTTTCTGCTATTTTGCACACGCAAGACCCTTGTTTTTGCAATTTTGCACACGCTAGGCCCTTGTTCTTGCAATTTTGCACAAGCAAGGCCCTTGTTCTTGCAATTCTGCACACGCTAGACCCTTGTTCTTGCAGTTTTGCACACAGTAGGCCCTTGTTCTTGCAATTTTGCACACGCTAGACCCTTGTTCTTGCTATTTTGCACACGCTAGGCCCTTGTTCTTGCAATTTTGCACACGCTAGGCCCTTGTTCTTGCAATTTTGCACACGCTAGAACCTTGTTCTTGCAATTTTGCACATGCATGGCCCTTGTTCTTGCAATTTTGCACACACTAGACCCTTATTCTTGCAATTTTGCACATGCTAGGCCCTTGTTCTTACAATTTTGCACACGCTAGGCCCTTGTTCTTGCTATTTTGCACAGGCTAGACCCTTATTCTTGCAATTTTGCACACGCTAGGCCCTTGTTCTTGCTATTTTGCACAAGCTAGGCCCTTGTTCATGCAATTTTGCAAACGCTAGACCCTTGTTCTTGCAGTTTTGCACACAGTAGGCCCTTGTTCTTGCAATTTTGCACACAATAGACCCTTGTTCTTGCTATTTTGCACACGCTAGGCCCTTGTTCTTGCAATTTTGCACACGCTAGGCCCTTGTTCTTGCAATTTTGCACACGCTAGAACCTTGTTCTTGCAATTTTGCACATGCTAGGCCCTTGTTCTTACAATTTTGCACACGCTAGGCCCTTGTTCTTGCTATTTTGCACACGCTAGACCCTTATTCTTGCAATTTTGCACACGCTAGGCCCTTGTTTTTGCTATTTTGCACACGCTAGACCCTTGTTCTTGCAATTTTGCACACGCTAGGCCCTTGTTCTTGCAATTTTGCACACGCTATGCCCTTGTTCTTGCTATTTTGCACACGCTAGACCCTTGTTCTTGCAATTTTGCACACGCTAGGCCCTTGTTCTTGCTATTTTGCACACGCTAGACCCTTGTTCTTGCAATTTTGCACACGCTAGGCCCTTGTTCTTGCTATTTTGCACACGCTAGACCCTTGTTTCTGCTATTTTGCACACGCAAGACCTTTGTTTTTGCAATTTTGCACACCCTAGGCCCTTGTTCTTGCAATTTTGCACAAGCTAGGCCCTTGTTCTTGCAATTCTGCACAAGCTAGACCCTTGTTCTTGCAATTTTGCACACGCTAGGCCCTTGTTCTTGCAGTTTTGCACACGCTAGGCCCTTGTTCTTGCATTTTTGCACACAGTAGGCCCTTGTTCTTGCAATTTTGCACACAATAGACCCTTGTTCTTGCAATTTTGCACACGCTAGGCCCTTGTTCTTGCAATTTTGCACACGCTAGGCCCTTGTTCTTGCAATTTTGCACATGCAAGGACCTTGTTCTTGCAATTTTGCACATGCAAGGCCCTTATTCTTGCAATTTTGCACATGCTAGGCCTTTGTTCTTACAATTTTGCACACGCTAGGCCCTTGTTCTTGCTATTTTGCACACGCTAGACCCTTATTCTTGCAATTTTGCACACGCTAGGCCCTTGTTCTTGCTATTTTGCACACGCTAGACCCTTGTTGTTGCAATTTTGCACACGGTATGCCCTTGTTCTTGCTATTTTGCACACGCTAGGCCCTTGTTCTTGCTATGTTGCACACGCTAGACCCTTGTTGTTGCAATTTTGCACACGCTAGGCCCTTGTTCTTGCTATTTTGCACACGCTAGACCCTTGTTCTTGCAATTTTGCACACGCTATGCCCTTGTTCTTGCTATTTTGCACATGCTAGGCCCTTGTTCTTGCAATTTTGTACACGCTAGGCCCTTGTTCTTGCAATTTCGCGCATGCTAGGCCGTTGTTCTTGCTATTTTGCACACGCTAGGCCCTTGTTCTTGCTATTTTGCACACGCTAGACCCCTGTTCTTGCAATTTTGCACACCCTATGCCGTTGTTCTTGCTATTTTGCACACGCTAGACCCTTGTTCTTGCAATTTTGCACACGCTAGGCCCTTGTTCTTGCACTTTTGCACACGCTAGGCCCTTGTTCTTGCAATTTTGCACAAGCTAGGCCCTTGTTCTTGCAATTCTGCACAAGCTAGACCCTTGTTCTTGCAATTTTGCACACGCTAGGCCCTTGTTCTTGCAGTTTTGCACACGCTAGGCCCTTGTTCTTGAAGTTTTGCACACAGTAGGCCCTTGTTCTTGCAATTTTGCACACAATAGACCCTTGTTCTTGCAATTTTGCACACGCTAGGCCCTTGTTCTTGCAATTTTGCACACGCTAGGCCCTTGTTCTTGCAATTTTGCACATGCAAGGACCTTGTTCTTGCAATTTTGCACATGCAAGGACCTTATTCTTGCAATTTTGCACATGCTAGGCCTTTGTTCTTACAATTTTGCACACGCTAGGCCCTTGTTCTTGCTATTTTGCACACGCTAGACCCTTATTCTTGCAATTTTGCACACGCTAGGCCCTTGTTCTTGCTATTTTGCACACGTTAGACCCTTGTTCTTGCAATTTTGCACACGCTAGGCCCTTGTTCTTGCGATTTTGCACACGCTATGCCCTTGTTCTTGCTATTTTGCACATGCTAGACCTTGTTCTTGCAATTTTGCACACGCTAGGCCCTTGTTCTTGCTATTTTGCACACGCTAGACCCTTGTTCTTGCAATTTTGCACACGCTATGCCCTTGTTCTTGCTATTTTGCACACGCTAGATCCTTGTTCTTGCAATTTTGCACACGCTAGGCCCTTGTTCTTGCTATTTTGCACACGCTAGACCCTTGTTCTTGCACTTTTGCACACGCTAGGCCCTTGTTCTTGCAATGTTGCACACGCTAGGCCCTTGTTCTTGCAATTTTGCACACGCTAGGCCCCTGTTCTTGCAATTTTGCACACGCTATGCCCTTGTTCTTGCTATTTTGCACACGCTAGACCCTTGTTCTTGCAATTTTGCACACGCTAGGCCCTTGTTCTTGCAATTTTGCACACGCTAGGCCCTTGTTCTTGCTATTTTGCACACGCTAGACCCTTGTTCTTGCAATTTTGCACGCGCTATGCCCTTGTTCTTGCTATTTTGCACACGCTAGATCCTTGTTCTTGCAATTTTGCACACGCTAGGCCCTTGTTCTTGCAATTTTGCACAAGCTAGGCCTTTGTTCTTGCAATTTTGCACACGCTAGGCCCTTGTTCTTGCTATTTTGCACACGCTAGACCCTTGTTCTTGCAAGTTTGCACACGCTAGGCCCTTGTTCTTGCTATTTTGCACACGCTAGACCCTTGTTCTTGCAGTTTTGCACACGCTAGGCCCTTGTTCTTGCAGTTTTGCACACAGTAGGTCCTTGTTCTTGCAATTTTGCACACAATAGACCCTTGTTCTTGCAATTTTGCACACGCTAGGCCCTTGTTCTTGCAATTTTGCACACACTAGGCCCTTGTTCTTGCAATTTTGCACATGCAAGGACCTTGTTCTTGCAATTTTGCACATGCAAGGCCCTTATTCTTGCAATTTTGCACATGCTAGGCCTTTGTTCTTACAATTTTGCACACGCTAGGCCCTTGTTCTTGCTATTTTGCACACGCTAGACCCTTATTCTTGCAATTTTGCACACGCTAGGCCCTTGTTCTTGCTATTTTGCACACGTTAGACCCTTGTTCTTGCAATTTTGCACACGCTAGGCCCTTGTTCTTGCGATTTTGCACACGCTATGCCCTTGTTCTTGCTATTTTGCACATGCTAGACCTTGTTCTTGCAATTTTGCACACGCTAGGCCCTTGTTCTTGCTATTTTGCACACGCTAGACCCTTGTTCTTGCAATTTTGCACACGCTATGCCCTTGTTCTTGCTATTTTGCACACGCTAGATCCTTGTTCTTGCAATTTTGCACACGCTAGGCCCTTGTTCTTGCTATTTTGCACACGCTAGACCCTTGTTCTTGCACTTTTGCACACGCTAGGCCCTTGTTCTTGCTATTTTGCACACGCTAGACCCTTGTTCTTGCAAGTTTGAACACGCTAGGCCCTTGTTCTTGCTATTTTGCACACGCTAGACCCTTGTTGTTGCAATTTTGCACACGCTAGGCCCTTGTTCTTGCTATTTTGCACACGCTAGACCCTTGTTTCTGCTATTTTGCACACGCAAGACCCTTGTTTTTGCAATTTTGCACACGCTAGGCCCTTGTTCTTGCAATTTTGCACAAGCAAGGCCCTTGTTCTTGCAATTCTGCACACGCTAGACCCTTGTTCTTGCAATTTTGCACAAGCTAGGCCCTTGTTCTTGCAATTTTGCACACGCTAGACCCTTGTTCTTGCAGTTTTGCACACAGTAGACCCTTGTTCTTGCAATTTTGCACACAATAGACCCTTGTTCTTGCTATTATGCACACGCTAGGCCCTTGATCTTGCAATTTTGCACACGCTAGGCCCTTGTTCTTGCAATTTTGCACACGCTAGAACCTTGTTCTTGCAATTTTGCACATGCATGGCCCTTGTTCTTGCAATTTTGCACACACTAGACCCTTATTCTTGCAATTTTGCACATGCTAGGCCCTTGTTCTTACAATTTTGCACACGCTAGGCCCTTGTTCTTGCTATTTTGCACACGCTAGACCCTTATTCTTGCAATTTTGCACACGCTAGGCCCTTGTTCTTGCTATTTTGCACAAGCTAGGCCCTTGTTCTTGCAATTTTGCACACGCTAGACCCTGGTTCTTGCAGTTTTGCACACAGTAGGCCCTTGTTCTTGCAATTTTGCACACAATAGACCCTTGTTCTTGCTATTTTGCACACGCTAGGCCCTTGTTCTTGCAATTTTGCACACGCTAGGCCCTTGTTCTTGCAATTTTGCACACGCTAGAACCTTGTTCTTGCAATTTTGCACATGCTAGGCCCTTGTTCTTACAATTTTGCACACGCTAGGCCCTTGTTCTTGCTATTTTGCACACGCTAGACCCTTATTCTTGCAATTTTGCACACGCTAGGCCCTTGTTTTTGCTATTTTGCACACGCTAGACCCTTGTTCTTGCAATTTTGCACACGCTATGCCCTTGTTCTTGCTATTTTGCACATGCTAGACCTTGTTCTTGCAATTTTGCACACGCTAGGCCCTTGTTCTTGCTATTTTGCACACGCTAGACCCTTGTTCTTGCAATTTTGCACACGCTAGGCCCTTGTTCTTGCTATTTTGCACACGCTAGCCCTTGTTCTTGCAATTTTGCACACGCTAGGCCCTTGTTCTTGCTATTTTGCACACGCTAGGCCCTTGTTCTTGCAATTTGCACACGCTAGGCCCTTGTTCTTGCTATTTTGCACACGCTAGACCCTTGTTCTTGCAATTTTGCACACGCTAGGCCCTTGTTCTTGCTATTTTGCACACGCTAGACCCTTGTTCTTGCAATTTTGCACACGCTAGGCCCTTGTTCTTGCTATTTTGCACACGCTAGGCCCTTGTTTCTGCTTTGCACACGCAGAGACCCTTGTTCTTGCAATTTTGCACACGCTAGGCCTTGTTCTTGCAATTTTGCACACGCTAGGCCCTTGTTCTTGCAATTTTGCACACGCTAGGCCCTTGTTCTTGCAATTTTGCACAAGCTAGGCCCTTGTTCTTGCAATTTTGCACACGCTAGGCCCTTGTTCTTGCAGTTTTGCACACGCTAGGCCCTTGTTCTTGCATTTTGCACCATAGACCCTTGTTCTTGCAATTTTGCACACGCTAGGCCCTTGTTCTTGCAATTTTGCACACGCTAGGCCCTTGTCTTGCAATTTTGGCACACGTTAGGCCCTTTCTTGCATTTTGCACATGCTAGGCCCTTGTTCTTGCAATTTGCACACGCTAGGCCCTTGTTCTTGCAATTTTGCACATGCTAGGCCCTTGTTCTTGCAATTTTGCACACGCTAGGCCCTTGTTCTTGCTATTTTGCACACGCTAGGCCTTGTTCTTGCAATTTTGCACACGCTAGGCCCTTGTTCTTGCAATTTTGCACACGCTAGGCCCTTGTTCTTGCAATTTTGCACACGCTAGGCCCTGTTCTTGCAATTTGCACACACTAGGCCCTTGTTCTTGCAATTTTGCACACACTAGGCCCTTGTTCTTGCAATTTTGCACACGCTAGCCCTTGTTCTTGCAATTTTGCACACGCTAGGCCCTTGTTCTTGCAATTTTGCACACGCTAGACCTTGTTCTTGCAATTTTGCACACGCTAGGCCCTTGTTTTGCTATTTTGCACACGCTAGGCCTTGTTCTTGCAATTTTGCACACGCTAGCCCTTGTTCTTGCATTTTGCACACGCTAGGCCCTTGTTCTTGCAATTTTGCACACGCTAGGCCCTTGTTCTTACAATTTTGCACACGCTAGGCCCTTGTTCTGCTATTTTGCACACGCTAGACCCTTGTTCTTGCAATTTTGCACACGCTAGGCCCTTGTTCTTGCTATTTTGCACACGCTAGCCCTTGTTCTTGCAATTTTGCACACGCTAGGCCCTTGTTCTTGCAATTTTGCACACGCTAGGCCTTGTTCTTGCTATTTTGCACACGCTAGGCCCTTGTTCTTGCAATTTTGCACACGCTAGGCCCTTGTTCTTGCTATTTTGCACACGCTAGGCCCTTGTTCTTGCAATTTTGCACACGCTAGGCCCTTGTTCTTGCAATTTTGCACACGCTATGGCCCTTGTTCTTGCTATTTTGCACACGCTAGGCCCTTGTTCTTGCAATTTTGCACACGCTAGGCCCTGTTCTTGCTATTTTGCACACGCTAGGCCCTTGTTCTTGCAATTTTGCACACGCTAGGCCCTTGTTCTTGCAATTTTGCACACGCTAGGCCCTTGTTCTTGCTATTTTGCACACGCTAGGCCTTGTTCTTGCAATTTTGCACACGCTAGGCCTTGTTCTTGCAATTTTGCACACGCTAGGCCTTGTTCTTGCAATTTGCACACGCTAGGCCTTGTTCTTGCTATTTTGCACACGCTAGGCCCTTGTTCTTGCAATTTTGCACACGCTAGGCCCTTGTTCTTGCATTTTGCACACGCTAGCCCTTGTTCTTGCAATTTTGCACAGTAGGCCCTTGTTCTTGCAATTTTGCACACGCTAGGCCCTTGTTCTTGCAATTTTGCACACGCTAGGCCCTTGTTCTTGCAATTTGCACACGCTAGGCCCTTGTTCTTGCAATTTTGCACACGCTAGGCCTGTTCTTGCAATTTTGCACACGCTAGGCCCTTGAAATTTGCATTTGCACACTAAGGCCCTTGTTCTTGCAATTTTGCACACGCTAGGCCTTGTTCTTGCAATTTTGCACACGCTAGGCCCTTGTTCTTGCATTTTGCACACATAGGCCCTTGTTCTTGCAATTTTGCACACGCTAGGCCTTTTTCTTGCAATTTTGCACACGCTAGGCCCTTGTTCTTGCAATTTTGCACACGCTAGGCCCTTGTTCTTGCAATTTTGCACACGCTAGGCCCTTGTTCTTGCAATTTTGCACACGCTAGGCCCTTGTTCTTGCAATTTTGCACACGCTAGGCCCTTGTTCTTGCTATTTTGCACACGCTAGGCCCTTGTTCTTGCAATTTTGCACCAGCTAGGCCCTTGTTCTTGCAATTTTGCACACGCTAGGCCCTTGTTTTGCAATTTTGCACACGCTAGGCCCTTGTTCTTGCAATTTTGCACACGCTAGACCTGTGTTCTTGCTATTTGCACACTTGCTACGCCCTTGTTCTTGCAATTTTGCCACACACTTATGACCCTTTATGTTCTTGCATAATTTTGCAACACTGCTAGGCCCTTGTTCTTACTAATTTTGCACACGCTAGGCCCTTTTCTTGCTAATTGTGCACACGCTTAGGCCCTATTATTCCTTGCAATTTTGCAACACGCTAGGCCCTTGTTGCTTAGCTAATTTTGCACACGCTAGGCCCGTGTTCTTGCAATCTTTGCACACGGCTATGCCCTTGGTTCTTTCTATTTTGCACCACGCTAAGATCTCCTTGTTCTTGCTAATTTTGCACTACGCTAGGGCCCCTTCGTCTTGCAATTTGTCTACAGCTAGGCCCTTGTTCTTGCAATTTTGCACAAGCTAGGCCCTTGTTCTTGCTATTTTGCACACGCTAGACCTTGTTGTTGCTTAATTTTGCCCACGCTTTAGACCCATGTTCTTGCAATTTTGCACACCTGCCTCTAGCCCTTGTTGTCTTGCTAATTTGCACACGCTAGACCCTTGTTCTTGCGAATTTTGCACACGCTTAGACCCTTGTTTCTGCACTATTTGCACACGCTAGGCCCTTGTTCTTGCAATTTTTGCACACGCCTTAGGCCCTTGTTCTTGCAATTTTGCACACGCTAGGCCCTTGTTCTTGCAATTTTGCACACGCTAGGCCATTGTTCTTGCAATTTGCACACGCTAGGCCCTTGTTCTTGCGATTTTGCACACGCTAGGCCTTGTTCTTGCATTTTTGCACACGCTAGGCCCTTGTTCTTGCAATTTTGCACACGCTAGGCCTTGTTCTTGCAATTTGCACATGCTAGGCCCTTGTTCTTGCAATTTTGCACACGCTAGGCCCTTGTTCTTGCAATTTTGCACACGCTAGGCCCTTGTTCTTGCAATTTTGCACACGCTAGGCCCTTGTTCTTGCAATTTTGCACACGCTAGGCCCTTGTTCTTGCAATTTTGCACACGCTAGGCCCTTGTTCTTGCAATTTTGCACACGCTAGGCCCTTGTTCTTGCAATTTTGCACACTAGGCCTTGTTCTTGCTATTTTGCACACGCTAGGCCCTTGTTCTTGCAATTTTGCACACGCTAGGCCCTTGTTCTTGCAATTTTGCACACGCTAGGCCTTTGTTCTTGCAATTTTGCACACGCTAGGCCCTTGTTCTTGCAATTTTGCACACGCTAGGCCCTTGTTCTTGCAATTTTGCACACGCTAGGCCCTTGTTCTTGCTATTTTGCACACGCTAGACCCTTGTTCTTGCAATTTTGCACACGCTAGGCCCTTGTTCTTGCAATTTGCACACGCTAGGCCCTTGTTCTTGCAATTTTGCACACGCTAGGCCCTTGTTCTTGCAATTTTGCACACGCTAGGCCCTTGTTCTTGCATTTTGCACACGCTAGGCCCTTGTTCTTGCAATTTGCACACGCTAGCCCTTTTCTTGCAATTTTGCACACGCTAGGCCTTGTTCTTGCAATTTTGCACACGCTAGGCCCTTGTTCTTGCAATTTGCACACGCTAGGCCCTTGTTCTTGCAATTTTGCACACGCTAGGCCCTTGTTCTTGCAATTTTGCACACGCTAGGCCCTTGTTCTTGCAATTTTGCACACGCTAGGCCCTTGTTCTTGCAATTTTGCACACGCTAGCCCTGTTCTTGCAATTTTGCACACGCTAGGCCCTTGTTCTTGCAATTTTGCACACGCTAGGCCCTGTTCTTGCAATTTTGCACACGCTAGGCCCTTGTTCTTGCAATTTTGCACACGCTAGGCCTTGTTCTGCAATTTTGCACACGCTAGCCCTTGTTCTTGCTATTTTGCACACGCTAGGCCCTTGTTCTTGCATTTTGCACACGCTAGGCCCTTGTTCTTGCTATTTTGCACACGCTAGGCCCTTGTTCTTGCAATTTTGCACACGCTAGGCCCTTGTTCTTGCAATTTTGCACACGCTAGGCCCTTGTTCTTGCAATTTTGCACACGCTAGGCCCTGTTCTTGCAATTTTGCACACGCTAGGCCTTGTTCTTGCAATTTTGCAACGCTAGGCCCTGTGTCTTGCAATTTTGCACACGCTAGGCCCTTGTTCTTGCAATTTTGCACACGCTAGGCCTTGTTCTTGCTATTTGCACACGCTAGACCCTTGTTCTTGCAATTTTGCACACGCTAGGCCCTTGTTCTTGCTATTTTGCACACGCTAGGCCCTTGTTCTTGCAATTTTGCACACGCTAGGCCCTTGTTCTTGCTATTTTGCACACGCTAGGCCCTTGTTCTTGCAATTTTGCACACGCTAGGCCCTTGTTCTTGCAATTTTGCACACGCTATGCCCTTGTTCTTGCAATTTTGCACACGCTAGGCCTTGTTCTGCATTTTGCACCGCTAGCCCTTGTTCTTGCAATTTTGCACACGCTAGCCCTTGTTCTTGCAATTTTGCACACGCTAGGCCCTTGTTCTTGCAATTTTGCACACGCTAGGCCCTTGTTCTTGCTATTTTGCACACGCTAGCCCTTGTTCTTGCTATTTTGCACACGCTAGGCCCTTGTTCTTGCAATTTTGCACACGCTAGGCCTTGTTCTTGCAATTTTGCACACGCTAGGCCCTTGTTCTTGCAATTTTTGCACACGCTAGCCCTTGTTCTTGCAATTTTGCACACGCTAGCCCTTGTTCTTGCTATTTTGCACACGCTACCTTGTTCTTGCAATTTGCAACGCTAGGCCCTTGTTCTTGCAATTTTGCACACGCTAGGCCCTTGTTCTTGCTATTTTGCACACGCTAGGCCCTTGTTCTTCAATTTTGCACACGCTAGGCCCTTGTTCTTGCAATTTTGCACACGCTAGGCCCTTGTTCTTGCATTTTGCACATGCTATGGCCCTTGTTCTTGCTATTTTGCACACGCTAGGCCCTTGTTCTTGCAATTTTGCACACGCTAGGCCCTTGTTCTTGCAATTTGCACACGCTTGGCCTTGTTCTTGCAATTTTGCACACGCTAGGCCCTTGTTCTTGCAATTTTGCACACGCTAGGCCTTGTTCTTGCTATTTTGCACACGCTAGGCCCTTGTTCTTGCAATTTTGCACACGCTAGGCCTTGTTTCTTGCAATTTTGCACACGCTAGGCCCTTGTCTTGCAATTTTGCACACGCTAGGCCCTGTTCTTGCAATTTGCACACCGCTAGCCCTTTGTTCTTGCAATTTGCACACGCTAGGCCCTGTTCTTGCAATTTGCACACGCTAGGCCCTTGTTCTTGCAATTTTGCACACGCTAGGCCCTTGTTCTTTGCAATTTTGCACACGCTAGGCCCTTGTTCTTGCAATTTTGCACACGCTAGGCCTTTGTTCTTGCAATTTTGGCACACGCTAGGCCCTTGTTCTTGCAATTTGCACACGCTAGGCTCTTGTTCTTGCAATTTTGCACACACGCTAGGCCCTTTTCTTGCAATTTTGCACGCGCTAGGGCCCTGTTCTTGCAATTTTGCACACGCTAGGCCCTTGTTCTTTGCAATTTGCCTCGCAAGGCCCTTGTTCTTGCTATTTTGCACACGCTAAAACCCTTGTTCTTGCAATTTTGCACACGCTAGGCCCTTGTTTCTCAATTTGCACACGATAGGCCCTTGTTCTGCAAATTTTGCACAGCTAGGCCCTTGTTCTGC
>CANXME010002414.1:0-157500 GCA_948144175.1 Closterium sp. NIES-65
CCCCACAAGCAGAGCGCTTGAGATGGTGAAGGCTATCATTGGGGAGCAAGGCAAGGTGTACCGAGGGGGGTATGAGGAGATAGTTCTCTCCACGCATGCCCTGCAGCAGGTGGGCGCGGTTCTTGAGTCCATCATATAGTAGATCTGTATCCTGCGGCAGGTGAGTCTTTGTTGAGCCTCTGGTATCTTGAGCAACAGCCTCAGTCTTTCTTGAGACTTAACTGGTACTGTAAACAGGGTGAGTGTTGAGTCAACTCCTCAGTCAACTGTGCTTAAGCCTCTGGTATCAGGATTCAGGAGAGCGGAGCAGTACTGTAAGCAGGTCTATGCGTTTTGCATATTCTCATGCTCATTATTGCATTTGTGGTGTCCTAGAAACACTCCTTCACTCCTCGCCTCCCTCCTCCCCTTCTCCCCCCATCAGGTGGCAGTAGCCTCGGATCACACCCATCTGTGGCACGCGGTGCAGCAGCCATTCTTTGTCTTCACGCCCTGCCAGAGTACAGCCTTCCCCAAGTAAGCCCTGCCCCAGCACCGCCTCCCCCAAGTAAGCCCTACCTCAGCACCGCCTCCCCCAAGTACCCGTCACGTAGTGTGTCACCCTTTCCTAGTTAAGCTTACCTTAATGACTAGCTTCCACGCGCTTCACCTCTCTTACTGGTCTTTTTCAACCCGCCTGCCTCTCTGTCCCCCTGCCTGCCTCTCTGTCCCCCTGCCTGCCTCTGTGCCCACATGCCTGCCTCTGTGCCCACATGCCTGCCTCTGTGCCCACATGCCTGCCTCTGTGCCCACATGCCTGCCTCTGTGCCCACATGCCTGCCTCTGTGCCCACATGCCTGCCTCTGTGCCCACATGCCTGCCTCTGTGCCCACATGCCTGCCTCTCTGCCCACGTGCCTGCCTCTGCCTCCATCCCCGCCTCTCCCCCCATGACTGCAGCAAGACACTCAACGGCACTCGACTCGCCCTCTTGACCAGGTGTGTCGCCGCCCTCTGTTCAAAGGCTCCTGCTTCCTCTGACCTGCTCTACCCACCTCTTTCAGTCGCACTCTTCCCTTCCTCATACAAGGCCACCAGAGAATACGGCCCACCTCCTGCTTGTTCTTTTCAGTCAGAGGCATCTCCAAGTGTCCCCACTATAAACTGCGGTGTCTCCGTGTGTATCCCCTTTCAGGCCCTATGGTGCCCAGCTTCCCATCAAGCTGATGCATTGTAAGTCAAATCAAGAGTTACTTGCGCCGTGATGAAGCCCTACTCTCCCCCTCTTCCCCTCCCCCCCCCCCCTTCGCCTCTTCCTCCTTCCACTTGCCGTGCATCCCCCCACAGGCCGTACGGAGTGGAGTTTCTGATCGAAACGGTGCTCATGCCCCATAGGTGGAACGAGTTTGATGCTGAGATGGCGGCTTCTTGGAAGGTTCGCTCCTACTCCCAGCCCAGCCATGGCTTTCTCTCGTACTTACGTGTGTTGAACCATTCTATCAGCGTGTGTATCCCGTCCTCTTCGCTTCCTTACTCTGTGTTCCTTACACCTTGCTTGCTCTCAATTTCGCGGCCTTCACGGTTCACTGTGTCCCTCACCTCTATTGCTGCGTCCAACCGGCCCTCTCCCATCAGGCCGTCTGCCTGGCAGTGGCGAACACGCCTCTCCGCGACTCTGACCTTCCCGCCTATCGCAAGGCCGTGCAGGACAGCATTCTCAGAATGGCATACTACTGGTATGCTCAAGTGAAGCGTTCAGTACTGCCTATTACTAGTATGGCGACCCATTCATCCAACCATCCATCTATTCATCCGTCTTTCCTTCCATCCATCCATCCACCCACCCACCCATCCACCCAATCACCCGTTATCACCCTCAAGGTGCAACGTCATGCCCGATATGGCCATGTCATCCTCCTCACCTCACCACACCCTGCTCTAATCTCTCTCACTCTCCCCCAATAACTCTCCCCCGAGTCCTTCCAATACGTCTCTCCCCCCTTACCCCCCATACCCCCCCCCCCACCCCCCTCAGGTACAACTTCATGCCCTTGGCGCGCGGCAAGGCCATGACAGGCCATGTCGTCACCCTCGATCCCCTCAGATTCCTCTCCCCTCTCTCCCTCTACCTATCTCCCCCTCATCCTTCCTGTCTTCGGACCCCCAACCCTCATCAAGTACAACTTCATGCCCTTGGTGTGCGGCACAGCTATGACAGGCCACGTCATCGCTCTCGGCCTGCTCCTCTACCTATCTCCCCCAACCCCCCCTACGTCTCTTCCTCCCTGTCCCCATACCCCCCCCCCCCCCACCCCCTTCAGGTACAACTTCATGCCCTTGGCGCGCGGCACGACCATGACAGGCCATGTCGTCATGCTCGGTCTGCTCCAACCTCTCTCGCTCTCCACGCATAGCCCTCTCCGTCCTGTCCTCATGCCCCCATACCCCCCCTACCCCCCACACCACCCCCCTCAGGTACAACTTCATGCCATTGGCGCGCGGCACGGCCATGACGGGCCATGTCATCACGCTCGGTCTGCTCCCTAACCTAATACTCTCTCCCTCTCCGCGCATACTCCCACCCCCCCCTCAGGTACAACTTCATGCCCTTGGCACGCGGCACAGCCATGACAGGCCACGTCATCACGCTCGGTCTGCTCCTCGCCATCGACCTGCACGCCTCCCAGCCCATCCCCCCTAACGTCCAGGTGCAGTGAACCTTGACGGTTGGTAGTACTAGTAGTCGACTTGATTGCAAAGCCACAGCCATGACAGGCCATGTCGTCACGCTCTGTGCTCCTCGCCATCGACCTGCACGCCTCCCAGCCCATCCCCCCTAGTGTCCAGGTGCGGTGCTGTGAGCCTTGATGAATGGTAGTTGCAGTCCAGTGCGATAGCCACAGCCATGACAGGCCATGTCGTCACGCTCGGCCTGCTCCTCGCCATCGACCTCCACGCCTCCAAACCCATTCCCCCTGCCGTCCAGGTGCACTGAACCTTGATGGCTGGTAGTGGTCGACTTGGGTGCCGAAGCCGCAGCTGGTTGGACTGCATGCATGCGTGTAAGACAGAGATGACTTTTGAGTCGACTCAAATGCCGAAGCCGCAGGTGGACTGCATGCATGCGTGCGTGTAAGACAGAGGGGCTTTGGGGTTTGAGATGCATGCTTGATTTGAAGAATTGCCACAACTCACCCCGCTTGTCCTTCCTTCCCTTCCCTGCATAAGTGCCTCATTAACTCTCCATCCCCACTGTGCAGGTGGACTGGGAGTCCATCCTGTGCCCCTCAGCCGCTCTCTTCCTCCGCTCCGTCTCCTCCTGGCTCTACCCTTCTCTCAACCATGAGCCGCGCCTGAAGGAGCTTCTGAGTGTTGAAGATGCATTCCCTTCCCTGGGTGACGTGGTGGAAGTGCTTAGTGCTGCGGTGGGGGAGGAGGGAGAGGAGATTGGAAAGGAGAGGGGAGAGGATGCGGGTGAAGAGGGGGGAAAGGAGGGGGGAATGCACGGGAGAGAGGAAGGGGGAGAGGAGGAAAGACGAGGAAGCAGGGGTGGAAAGCAACGGCGTGGAGGGGCGTTGGAAGGAAGGGATTTGGTGTCAGGAGACGAGTTTAGTGAAGGGTCAAGCAGTGGGAGTAAGCAGATGGATGGGGTGCGTGAGAAGGAATTGGAAGGAAATGTGGCTGAGGTTAAGGCTAAGGGTGGGGAGGAGAGTGAGTCTGGGGAGAGGGAGGAGAGTGAGGGTGGGAAGAGGGGACGGAGAGGGGGACGCAGGGCACAGAGGGAGAAGGAAAGAAGGGAGAGGGAAGAGCGGTTGCGAGAGGAGAAGAGAGCAAGCGAAGGGAAAGGGGAGGAGCGAGTTAGTGAAGCCAGAACCGAGGGGAAAGAGGGGACGCAGGAGCTAGAGGAGGAGGCTGAGAGTGAGGGAGGTGGGATAGGAGGCAAAGGGAGAGGGTTGGCAGGCGGTGATAGGGAGAGGGGAGGGGAGTCAGATGAGGACGATAGGGCAGGAGACCGAGGTGGTGAGACAGCAGACCGAGGTGGTGAGACAGCAGTGGAGGAAGGGATGGAGAAGAGGGGGAGGAGAGGGAGGGGGCGGAGAGAGGAGAGGAGACTGAGGAGGGAGAAAGGGGAGGAACGAGAGGAAGAGGGGAGTGGTGTGGAGGAGCATGAGAACAAGGCAAAGGGCAAGGGGGACGTAAAGGTAATCACTGCGGGCACATCTACTATCAAGGACAATGAGAAGGACGTGGAGAGGGAGAAGGAGAGGGAGAAGGAGAAGGAGAAAGAGAGGGAGAAGGAGAAGGAGAGGGAGAAGGAGAAGGAGAAAGAGAGGGAGAAGGAGAAGGAGAGGGAGAGGGAGAAGAAGGAGAGGGAGAAGAAGGAGAAGGGACACAAGAGAGAGAAGATGGTAAAGGAGAAGGGAGAACAAGAGATGGCGGCAGCTGCAGAGTCCAGGCGGAATTCAGCCAAGGGGAGAGCTGGTGCCCGTCCAAAGAAGCGGTGGGGCAGCGATGTGACTCTCGAAGCAGCAGTGGGGCTGGTGAGTGGCAGTGGGGGGGTGAGTGGCAGTGGGGCTGGTGAGTGGCAGTGGGGGGGTGAGTGGCAGTGGGGCTGGTGAGTGGCAGTGGGGGGGTGAGTAGCAGTGGGGCTGGTGAGTGGCAGTGGGGTTGGTGAGTGGCAGTGGGGTTGGTGAGTGGCAGTGGGGTTGGTGAGTGGCAGTGGGGTTGGTGAGTGGCAGTGGGGTTGGTGAGTGGCAGTGGGGGGGTGAGTGGCAGTGGGGGGGTGAGTGGCAGTGGGGGGGTGAGTGGCAGTGGGGGGGTGAGTGGCAGTGGGGGGGTGAGTGGCAGTGGGGGGGTGAGTGGCAGTGGGGGGGTGAGTGGCAGTGGGGGGGTGAGTGGCAGTGGGGCGGTGAGCAACACAGCTGGGTCACTTATAGGAGTTCTCAAAGGGGGTTGCTTGCAGGCATTAAGAAGTTTAAGCAGTTTATGCTACACGTCCTTGTGCACAAAAATCACCTCATCTCATCTCATGTCTAATTCCTCAAACCTCATCGTTGCTTTCCAACTGCATTCTGTCACACACACGGTCGAAAGCATTGAGGTGACTTTTGAGTCGACTCAAAAGTCAACTGCATTCTGTCACACACACGGTCGAAAGCATTGAGGTGACTTTTGAGTCGACTCAAAAGTCAACTGCATTCTGTCACACACACGGTCGAAAGCATTGAGGTGACTTTTGAGTCGACTCAAAAGTCAACTGCATTCTGTCACACACACGGTCGAAAGCATTGAGGTGACTTTTGAGTCGACTCAAAAGTCAACTGCATTCTGTCACACACACGGTCGAAAGCATTGAGGTGACTTTTGAGTCGACTCAAAAGTCAACTGCATTCTGTCACACACACGGTCGAAAGCATTGCCGCATTTCCACTTCCCTGCACTCTTATTCCACACTGCTTGATAATTCCCTTGCTTCACTGCGTTTCCCTTGTCCTTCATTTCCGTTACCTCACGCGTCCTGTCAGGCTCAAGCAGGCAACTACGAGGCTGCAATTGAAGCGTGTGCTTCCCTGCACTCCTCTTCCACACGGCTTGATGATTCCCTTACTTCACTGCGTTTCCCTTGACCCTCATATTCATTGCCTCGTGCTTCCTGTCAGGCGCAAGCAGGCAACTACGAGGCTGCAATTGAAGCATTTGCACAGGTTACCTTCCCTCCCCTCTCCTTTCCTCCCTGCCACTTCGCCTCCCTCTCCTTCCCTTTCCATTCCCATTTCCCATTCCTGCCGTTCCCTTTCCCTTCCCTTCCCGTTCCCTTCCCTCCCCCTCCCTTCCCTTTCCCTTCCGTTCCCTTCCCTTCTTTTTCCTTCCCTTCCTCTTCCCTTCCCTTCCCTTCCCTTCCCTCCATTCCCTGCGCACTGTCTTGTCTCTCGATCCGTCTTCACACAAGTCATGTGCATGTTATCCTCATTACAGCAGTCTTCAACAGCATCTCTAACCCTCAGTTGTCTATGCCGTCTTGTATTTTCAACCTGACATTTCTCTTCTCGAGCTTTACTTTAGCGTGGCTGACAGTTAACAGTTTCATCAGCAAGAATCCATCGATATTCTGAAGTAGCCCTCCTCACCTTCCCCCTGCCGCTCCCCTCCTCTGTACATTGAATCCCACCAGCTGGAGGAGCAGGGAGAGGAGGAGTTGGCAGGGCTGCTGGCATGTAGGGGCCATTGCTGCCCCCTCATATCCTCCCCTCACTTCCTCCCCTCACTTCCTCCCCTCACCTGCTCCCCGACTTGCTGTCCTCCCCTCCAATGCCACCAGCTGGAGGAGCAGGGCGAGGAGGAGTCTGCAGGGCTGCTGGCGTGGAGGGGGGCGGCCAACTCCCTCACAGGCCGCCACACGCAGGCCATCACTGACCTCACCAAGGTATGTGACTGCAGCGAGGTGACTGCTTAGGATATTGACATCACTGACCTCACCAAGGTATGTGACTGCAGCGAGGTGACTGCTTAGGATATTGACATCACTGACCTCACCAAGGTGCGACACTGACCTCACCAAGGTGCGACAATGACCTCACCAAGGTGCGACTCTGACCTCACCAAGGTGCGACACTGACCTCACCAAGGTGCGACACTGACCTCACCAAGGTGCGACACTGACCTCACCAAGGTGCGACACTGACCTCACCAAGGTGCGACACTGACCTCACCAAGGTGCGACACTGACCTCACCAAGGTGCGTCACCGACCTCACCAAGGTGCGACACCGACCTCACCAAGGTGCGACACTGACCTCACCAAGGTGCGACTCTGACCTCACCAAGGTGCGACTCTGACCTCACCAAGGTGCGACACTGACCTCACCAAGGTGCGACACTGACCTCACCAAGGTGCGACACTGACCTCACCAAGGTGCGTCACCGACCTCACCAAGGTGCGACACCGACCTCACCAAGGTGCATCACTGTAGAAAGGCAACACTTGTACCGCTCCGCTCCTCTCCTCTTACCATGCCAAGCCTCGCCCATCCATACTTAACTCCGCTTGCCTTTCTTGCTCTGCTCTTGGGCTGGACGTGCCATTTTTCAGGCCTTGAAGATCATTCCATCGGATCTGCCCATCCACCAGCAACTGCTGCAGCACCGCGCCGTCTCTCACCTCAGGCTGCAACGGTTCTCTGAGGTCAGGCTGGGTGGGGCTGTGATGTGCATAAGGGAGCAGAGGGGTTGGAGAGCAGGTGTGCATGGGGATGCGACGATGAAGGAGCAGAGAGGGGCTGTACTGTACTGTACAGCAGCAGAGGGCAGCAGCAGGAGGGTGTACATAGCCAATCTATTTGGTATCAAACACAGCCAAACACAGCCAAACACAGCCAGGACATTATCTGACTCTGCAGCCGCTTCAGCTTTCCAATAGCCCTTCGTGGGTGTAATAAATTAGTAATCACGCCGGCCACACCTTGCTGCACTCGCCCATCAGTGTAGCTCCTAGCAGGTCAGAAGGAGTCTGTGGTCGTGAGGGCAGTGAGTTCCACTGTGTCCGATGCGTACTGCTATGTGCGACGCGTGTGTGCAACCCATCCCACCCATCCCATGCTGCTGTGTGCCATGCATGTGTGCAACCCATGCCATGCCACGCCATGCCATGCCATGGTGCTGTGCGGTGGCAGGCTATAGCGGACTGGACTACCATGATTGCTGCCGACCCGAGCAATGTCGCTGCCATTCGTGAGAGAGGTGAGTCGTTGAAACAGCAGAACCATATGTCATGCTGGCTTACAGAAATCCCGACAGTATCTGAACCATTCACACACGCCATGCAATGCACTTATGCCGTGCTTTCACGGTATGTGTGCACCCATCTTATCCACCCGCTGTCCCATGCACCCATCCATCTTATTTCATGCATCCCATCTCATCCACCACCACCCATGCCATCCAATGCACCACCCATGCCATCCCATGCAACCCCCCACCCACCCATCCCTACGTGGCAGGCATGGCTCGTGTGAACAGCAGGGCTTTCAAGGACGCCATTCCGGACCTCACCACCGCACTGCACCACTCTCCACACGAGCACACCCTCCGCCTCTTCCTGGTACATTACATCTCCCAAGGACCCATGGCATGGCATGGCATAGCATGGCATGGCATAGCATGGCATGGCATCGCAGGCAGGGCATGCATTGCAGGCTATTGCATCTCCCAAGGACCCATAGCATGGCGTGGCGTGGCATGGCATAGCATGGCATGGTGTGGCGTGGCATGGCATGGAGCGGAGCATCCTGCTGCTCTGTGCGGAGTGCTGAGTCCTGACTGGTTGGTGGGAGTTTTATCCCACCCCACCCCACCCCACCCCACCCCACTGCCCAAGGGCAACACACTAGTATCCACATGGGAATGCAGTTGGAGGCAGCTTTTGATCCACCCCTAAAGCCCCCGCTTCCCCAGGGCTACACGCTATCCCACATGGGGTGTAAGTGGGAGGTGTAGCAGGCTGTGGTGCAAGCGGAACCACAGCGGGGAAAAGGGGGGAGAGATCCTAACCACTTCTCTCCTCCCTTGCACGTTCTCGCTTCCCCGCTTCCTCAGGGCAACACATTGTACCACATGGGGCGACGGTCAGAGTCAGCGGCAACGCCGCAGGTGGTGGTGCGTGCGGATCCACAAAAGGTGTAGGGGATGGTGACCCACTTACTTACTCTTCTCTCCTTCCTTGCACCCTCCCACCAAACCCTCTCCCCCCTCCCGCCAAATCCTCAGGGCAACGCCTTATACCACATGGGGCGATGGTCCGAAGCAGCAGCAGCGGGGGGAGGCGTGGCGCGTGCTCACTTCTCTCCCTACTGTTATCATTCCCCTCTGCTCTTCCCCAGGGCAACGCCTTATACTACATGGGGCGGCGGTCAGAGGCAGCAGCAGCGCTGCAGGCCGTGGTGCGTGCAGAGCCGCAGCGGGGGGGGGGCGTGGCGCGTGCTCACTTCTCTCAACTGTTATCATCCCCCTCCCACCTAATCTTCAGGGCAACGCCTTGTACCACATGGGCCGCCGGTCAGAGGCAGCAGCAGCGCTGCAGACCGTGGTGCAAGCAGAGCCGCAGCGGGGGGAGGCGTGGCGCGTGCTGGGGGACGTGCGGAGGGACATGGGGGAAGTGGGGGAGGCGGAGAGGTGCTATGAGCATGCGCTTAAAGAGTTCCCCAGGTGAGGTGCTATGGGCATGCGCTCAAGGCGTTCCCCAGGTGAGGTGCTATGGGCATGCGCTCAAGGCGTTCCCCAGGTGAGGTGCTATGGGCATGCGCTCAAGGCGTTCCCCAGGTGAGGTGCTATGGGCATGCGCTCAAGGCGTTCCCCAGGTGAGGTGCTATGGGCATGCGCTCAAGGCGTTCCCCAGGTGAGGTGCTATGGGCATGCGCTCAAGGCGTTCCCCAGGTGAGGTGCTATGGGCATGCGCTCAAGGCGTTCCCCAGGTGAGGTGCTATGGGCATGCGCTCAAGGCGTTCCCCAGGTGAGGTGCTATGGGCATGCGCTCAAGGCGTTCCCCAGGTGAGGTGCTATGGGCATGCGCTCAAGGCGTTCCCCAGGTGAGGTGCTATGGGCATGCGCTCAAGGCGTTCCCCAGGTGAGGTGCTATGGGCATGCGCTCAAGGCGTTTCCCAGGTGAGGTGCTATGGGCATGCGCTCAAGGCGTTCCCCAGGTGAGATGGATGGAGGCATGTAGGCGTGTGATGGGGAACAGGCGGATGGGCGTGGGGGAGAGGGGAGAAGCGGAGAGGTGCTATGAGAATGCGAGAAGCTCAGGTTCTATGGGTGGAGTCTTGGAGGCATGGCGTGTGCTGCAAACGTACGGAGGGATATGGGAGGAGGACAAGGCAGAGAGGTGTTATATGAGAATGTGCTCACTGAATGGCAGGCAGAAGCACAAATGAGGGGAGTCTATGTGCTGCATACCTCCTTGCAAAGCCTCTTTGCTCCACCCATTAACTTCCCTCCCAGCAGTCACTTCTTCTCCACCCGCCCTTTCATGAATGAACGCCTTGTGTGCTGTGCACCGATGCGCCTTCCCTCCCTCCCCCCCCCCCGTCAACGCATGGTACTTTAGTGATATGCCCACGCTGCACTCGTGGGTGAAGCTGCTGCAATCCACCGGCAGGCACAGGTGGGTGCAGAGCGGTTCAGATGGGTAGAAGAGGCATGTGCTTGTGAGCCGTCGAGGTGTCATGCAGTTATTTCTAACATGTTGCTGGTTGTGCTGCCCATGCCACTTTCGCACTGCTGGTTGCGTTGCTGATTTTGCCGCGGATTGTGTCAATCGTTTCTTGTATCGCCCTTTGTGTCTCAAACGGTCCATTGATATAGGCGGCAGTATACAGGGTTCTCTCTTTGCGCCTCTCTCTCTTGGTGTCTCTCCTTGTGTGCTGCAAGCCAGGGAGGTAATCAGCCTGATCTCAAAGTACCTCCCCTACCACCCCACTAACGTGGAGCTGCGCTATTGGTTGGCATCATCGCACCACTCCTCGGCTGACTTTCCCAAAGCTGTGAGTCGAGCAGTTGATCGCATCAGCAAGTTGAATCCAAGTCATATTGAAATCCCTTTTGAGAATTCTCAACTGTGAGTCGAGTAGTTGATCGGATCAGCACGTTGAATGCAAGCCAACCGCATCCGCTCTGGCTGGTGCTTTTGAGGCTCTTCCAGTCTAGCCTTGACTCTGGCGTGTTTTTTTTTTTAGAATTCTCAAAATGTCACCTTGCTTTTGCGACTCTTCCAGTCTAGCCTTTGCTCTGGCGTCTGACATAGCATTACTTTGTTGGTTTAGACGCCATGCCTTGGGCTGCCATGCCACCTTTCAGACGACTTTTGAGTCGACTCAAAAGTCACCTTGCTCTTGAGGCTCTTCCAGTCTAGCCTTGACTCTGGCTGGCGTCGGACATAGCATTACTTTGTTGCAGGGCTGCCATGCCACCATTCAGTCGCCTCAAGGCTTGGTCATGGTTTAGCGGTATTACTCAGTTGATCTTCCCTTTGGGCTTTAGTCACATTTTTTAGGCGCCTCAATTACAAAGGTAACCTAGTGTATCCCCTCACCTCAGCAAGTTTGACAAATGCACCTGCCTGGTTGTGGTGATGGTGGCAGGTTGACGCGTATAATCACGTGCTTAAGATGCAGCCACGTGACTACAGCGAGCGCCAGAGCCATGACATGGCATTCTACCAGGTGTGATTGTATGGGGAGGAGCCAGCAAATGAGATAGGGTTTTTTTTCTGTGAGATTGCTGCAGCAAGGAGAGCATGTCCGCTGACTCATGCCTGCTGCATGGGTTTGTACATGTCTAACTCCCTGCACCCCATACGCCATGTCCAACTCCCTGCACCCCATACGCCATGTCCAACTCCCTGCACCCCATACGCCATGTCTAACTCCCTGCACCCCATGCGCCATGCCTCCCTGCCTGCACCAATGCTCCATATCTCCCTGCGTGCACCTGCATGGATCACATGACAGAGGGAGGTGGCAATCTACATGGCAGCATGCATGGAGCAGCCTTTGGACCAATTCAGCTTGGCCCCTGTCTCCCTGCATGTCTCCCTGCGTGCACCTCATGCATGCTGCATGCATGCATCACATCACATGAATCACAGAGGGAGGTGGCAATTTACATGGCCACATGCATGGAGCAGCCTTTGGACCGATTCAGCATCGACGACCACTTCCTTCCTCTCTTCAAGGTGACTCTAACAAGAATAGCTTCAGGTTGTTTTTGAGACGTCTCAAGAATAACCTCATTACACGCAGCATGCATGGAGCAGCCTTTGGACCAATTCAGCATCGACGACCACTTCCTTCCTCTCTTCAAGATGACTCTAACAAGAATAGCTTCAGTTTGACTCTATTTCATTCAACTCACTCGCTTTCTTTAGGCACCACTGCCTCCCCTCGATTTCTTTGAGGCCTCAACACTGGCCAAAACCTGAAGAGGCGACAAATTCATGGCATCTCCCCACTCCTCTCCCCATTCCTCTCTCCACTCCTCCCCCACCCCTCTCCCCACTCCTCCCACTCCCCTTCCCACTCCTCTCCCCACTCCTCTCCCCGTTCCCCTCCCCACTCCACTCCCGTTCCCTCTCTCCTCAACCATCCCTCCACCAGGAGAGCTGGGCATACCGCTATCCACGAGATGCGCTGCTCCAGGCAGGCTACAAGCGCAAGGCCCTTCTGTCATTGCCTCGGTCTCCCAAGTCCTCTCCTCACTGCCCTCCCCACTCCTGATTCCGCCATCCCCTCACCAGGAGAGCTGGACGTACCGCTATCCACCAGATTCCCTGCTGCGGGCAGGCTACGAGCCCATGGCTCTGCCGCCATCTGGAGGACGGGGCAACGGCAGCACATGCAGTGGGGAGGGCGAGGGGGCAAGGCTGGGTGCTGCCCACGTGGAGGCTGTTGATTGGGCGGACCGGCTGGGCAGCCTGATTCAGTACCACTGTGCTGGCTTCCTCAATAACGGGCGGCAGGTGAGGGGTGGGGGGCTTTAGGCTGGCTGCCTAGCAGACGGCAGGTGAGGGGTGGGGGGCTTTAGGCTGGCTGCCTAGCAGACGGCAGGTGAGGGGTGGGGGGCTTTAGGCTGGCTGCCTAGCAGACGGCAGGTGAGGGGTGGGGGGCTTTAGGCTGGCTGCCTAGCAGACGGCAGGTGGGGGGTGGGGGGCTTTAGGCTGGCTGCCTAGCAGACGGCAGGTGAGGGGTGGGGGGCTTTAGGCTGGCTGCCTAGCAGACGGCAGGTGAGGGGTGGGGGGCTTTAGGCTGGCTGCCTAGCAGACGGCAGGTGAGGGGTGGGGGGCTTTAGGCTGGCTGCCTAGCAGACGGCAGGTGAGGGGTGGGGGGCTTTAGGCTGGCTGCCTAGCAGACGGCAGGTGAGGGGTGGGGGGCTTTAGGCTGGCTGCCTAGCAGACGGCAGGTGAGGGGTGGGGGGCTTTAGGCTGGCTGCCTAGCAGACGGCAGGTGAGGGGTGGGGGGCTTTAGGCTGGCTGCCTAGCAGACGGCAGGTGAGGGATGAGACGGAGTGAGGTCCAGGAGGACCCGGTCTCTTCTTGGTGGGCTTTTGCACCCACTCAGCAGTCCTTATGGCATGTGCATGTGCATGTGGATTGGCCGCATGTCCATGTGCATGTGCACTCGCTTGAATGATTGAAAGCGCCCGTAGCTGAACCCCATGGCCCGTGGCTTGGGTCCCATTCAGACCCTCTCTCCTCCCCTCGCCAATCATACCAATCATCCCAAGCATCTTACTCTTTGTGTTGCACACAGCAAAGGGCAGCAGGGCTAGCCATGCTGGCCATCATGCAGGCCCTCAGGCAGGCCCTCAGGCACGAGTGGGTCCCATTCAGACACTCTCCCACTCCCCTCTGCAATCACACCAATCATCTCATTGTATCCCCATTGCACCAAATGCAATGCACACAGCAAAGGGCAGCAGGGCTAGCCATGCTGGCCATCATGCACGCACTCAGGCACGAGTGGGCCCGCCTTCTCGCCTCCTCGTCTCGCCCAGCCAGTGCCAGCAGCGGCGCTGACGTGGCGCTGACGTGGCGTGACGTGTACTCCATGGCTGCCACGTGGCGGCAGGTAGCGGAACCAACGGATAAAGTGATGTGGTCCGATCGATACACGTGAGTGATGTGCTGATTAACTAACCAACATATGTTCGTGCTGGTGACCCAATGTAGAGAGTAACAACCTAACATTTGAAAACATTAACCTCTCGAATTGTGCGCTAACAGATTGCTTCGGCTTCAGCCAGTGCTTTTTCCCAATGTGCAATCCTTCTTGACTGTGACGTCCTTCTTGACTGTGACGTCCTTCTTGACTGTGACGTCCTTCTTGACTGTGACGTCCTTCTTGACTGTGACGTCCTTCTTGACTGTGACGTCCTTCTTGACTGTGACGTCCTCCGTGGGTGTGCTGGGGTGCGGTGGGTGAGTGGCAGGGAGAGTGGGTTCAACAAGGGGGTCATCTCCAGCACCCCCATCTCATACGGCCAATCGCTTAACTTCAAATACGGCGCATACGCCGACAGGTACAGTGGGCTAACGTGTCTTGAGGCGCCTCAAAATTATGGCGCATACGCGGACAGGTACAGCAGGCTAACATCTCCTAAGAAATCAGTGTTTCAAAATCAGCGTATATGCCTTTGGGTGGCATGCACGCAGGACTGTGTAACGGCTGTGTCTGTTTTTTGAGACATCCAGCATATATGTCTAAGGGATGTAGGTGTGACTACAGGGAGTGACTGATGGAGTTGCACATGTGCAGCAGCTGCTGCAGAATCCCGAACGCTCTGATGTCAAGAGCTTATTTATCATCTGTAAATGCATATGCGTGAGTGTCTGTGTGTGCCTGTGCGTGCATCAGGGCGTTTGTGATTCTGAAGCAGCTGCTGCTGGAGAGAGGAGTGGTGAAGGCGCAGGATGGGCTTGTGGAGGTTCCACTCTCCAAGGCCGTGCTCAGAAAGGTACGTCAGCACTGCAGACGTGTTTTAAGTCAACTCAAAAGCACGACTCATTCGAGTCAACTCCAATCACGCAGGATGGGCTGGTGGAGGTTCCACTCTCCAAGGCCGTGCTCAGAGAGGTCTGTGAGCATGGCTGCGTTTTGACTCGTCTCACAGCTCAAAACATGAGGTGCCTCACAACTGAAAACTTGAGACATCTCATCATAACTGGGTGAAGGCGCAGGATGGGCTTGTAGAGATTCCACTCTCCAAGACAGGGCTCAGAAAGGTGTGTGAGCACTGGCAGACTCAAGGACACTCTGCACTCTTGAAGCTTCAAGTATGCTCATGCCTGCTTTACGTTTATCAAGCAAACTATTTTACCCCACCCTTCACCGCATCCCGTTCATCCCATCCCATCCCACACCAGGCGCGCAAGGCCAGCACCCACACGCAGCTAGCCGCGGCAGTCAGCCAACCCTCCTTCTACACACCGCTGCTCATCCCCAGCTCCGCACAGCCCGGGTGCGCACTGACCTCCGTGCTTGCACCGCGTCCCATCCATCCCATCCCACACCAGGCGCGCAAGGCCAGCACCCACACGCTCATCCCCAGCTCCGCACAGCCCGGGTATGCACTGACCTTCACCTCACCGCGTCCCATCCATCCCATCCCACACCAGGCGCGCAAGGCCAGCACCCACACGCAGCTAGCCGCGGCAGTCGGCCAACCCTCCTTCTACACGCCGTTGCTCATCCCCAGCTCCGCACAGCCCGGGTGCGCACTGACCTCCGTGCTTGCACCGCGTCCCATCCATCCCATCCCACACCAGGCGCGCAAGGCCAGCACCCACACGCAGCTAGCCGCGGCAGTCGGCCAACCCTCCTTCTACACGCCGTTGCTCATCCCCAGCTCCGCACAGCCCGGGTGCGCACTTACCTCCGTGCTTGCAGCCATGATCCCTGCTGGAGTTTCGTAGTGCCTTGCCTTTTAGCACGTGCAGCGTTTGAGTTGCTTTAAAGCCCTCTCCGTTGCACAGGTTTGGGTCTCTGTTTGCCTCTGGTGTGGTGTGTGTATTTCTGCTTGCGGGCCCGTTTAAGCATGCCCATGTGATGGTTAACATTCTCCCGTGTGGGTATGTTTGAATGCTTCTTTGTTTGTACTTCCATGAATATGTGTGTTATGTGTGCAGGAAGCTTATTGAAGGCACACGAATATCAGTGTTTCCTAATCCCGAGTAAGCTCGACGTGATCCTTACGCCTCGATACTAGCCTCTTTCGCACCATCGCATCTCTCACACCTCCCTCACATCACTCACTCCCCTCTCCTACCCAACCATCGCCTCCCCTCGTCTCAACAATCTCTCCCAAGCATACCTCCTCCCTCCTTCCATCCCCAGATCCCTTTCCGCCTCCCCCAACCCCCAGCTCGCCACCAAGCCCATGCTCAATTTCCTTCAGAATCCTACCCCTCCTACCCCTCCCCTTTCTTCCTTTCCCTGTCCGTGCCTCCTTCCTTCCCCCTTGCCAGCTTGCCCGAGCCCGAGCTAGCAATAGACCTCATGCTCAAGCCCCTTTCCTTATCTCATCTCTCGTCTACCCCTTGTTTGAAGGAGTGTTTTGAGACGTCTCAAAACACATGCTCAAGCCCCTTTCCTTATCTCATTTCTCGTCTACCCCTCCCTCCAACCTCCTTCCTCCTCGCCTGTCCCCTGCAGCTGACTTTTGGGTCGACCCAAAAGTCACTGACCCCGAGCTAGCAATCAAGCTCATGCTAAAGCCCCATCCTCCAATCCAACCTCGTCTCCCCCACTCCCCCTCCCACTCCCGCCAACCTCCTTCCTCCTCGCCTGTCCCGTGCAGCTCGCCCGAGCCTGAGTTAGCAATCGAGCTCATGCTCAAGCCCCATCGCTATCTCCTCTCCCCCCTCCCCTCCCTCCAACCCCCTTCCTCCTCTTCTCGCGCTGTCCCCTGCAGCTCGCCCGAGCCCGAGCTAGCAATCGAGCTCATGCTCAAGCCGGAGCGGTGGAGGGAGTATGAGAGGGAGATGGACGCTGCATGGCAGGTGAGACCGTGAGAGCAAGTGCTCCTCACACACACATACTCCGCCCTTCCTCCTCGCCAGCCCACCTGAGCCCGAGCTAGCAATCGAGCTCATGCTCAAGCCGGCGCGGTGGAGGGAGTATGAGAGTGAGATGGACGCCGCATGGCAGGTGAGACCGTGAGAGCAAGTGCTCACACATAGAAACTCACCACAGCATTTTTGAGGCGCCTCAAAAATCGGCAGGTGAGTGAGAGCAAGTGCTCCTCACACACACATACTCCGTCCTTCTTCCTCGCCAGCCCACCCGAGCCCGATCTAGCAATCGAGCTCATGCTCAAGCCGGAGCGGTGGAGGGAGTATGAGAGTGAGATGGATGCGGTGTGGCAGGTGAGACCGTGAGAGCAAGTGCTCACACATATATACTCACCACAGCATTTTTGAGGCGCCTCAAAAATCGGCAGGTGAGTGAGAGCAAGTGCTCACACACACACAGACTCCGTCCTTCTTCCTCGCCAGCCCACCCGAGCCCGAGCTAGCGATCGAGCTCATGCTCAAGCCGGAGCGGTGGAGGGAGTATGAGAGGGAGATGGACGCTGCATGGCAGGTGAGTGCGAGCAAGTGCTCATACAGACTCATCACCGCATGCGCGCTCATTCATGCTTGTCTGAATCTCCTCATTCTCCCCGATCCCATCTCCTTCTCCCACCTCACTTCACTGCTCTTACATCCCTCACGCTGCGCTCCCATCCCTCTCTACTGCCCTGCTTCCCTCACGCCCGCTCTGACGCTCTGCTCCCCTCACGCCCCGTGTCCAACCGGCCCTCTCCCATCAGGCCATCTGCATCGCAGTGGCGAATGCATCTCCGCAATTGGTGGGACTTTTGAAAGCTCTCTCACATACCATCTACTCTTCGCCTATCTCTCCCATCAGGCCATCCGCCTGGCAGTGGTGAACACGTCTCTCCGCGACTCTGACTTCCCGGCCTACCGCAAGGCAGTTCAGGACAGCGTACTCAGAATGGCCTATTACTGGTATGTGCTGCTACTGGTATGTGCTGCTACTGGTATGTGCTGCTACTGGTATGTGCTGCTACTGGTATGTGCTGCTACTGGTATGTGCTGCTACTGGTATGTGCTGCTTCTGGTATGTGCTGCTACTGGTATGTGCTGCTACTGGTATGTGCTGCTACTGGTATGTGCTGCTACTGGTATGTGCTGCTACTGGTATGTGCTGCTACTGGTATGTGCTGCTACTGGTATGTGCTGCTACTGGAGGGTATGGTAGAGCATCGTCGCATGGCCTACTGCTGGTATGCTCATGTGAAGCATGGAGTTAGTGTTGCCTATTACTGTTGGGGTGACTACTGGTATGTTCAAGTGCAGCATTCCAATACTGCCTACTACTGGTATGTGCTGCTGCTGGAGGGTATGGTAGAGCATCATCGCATGGCCCACTGCTGCTATGCTCATGTGAAGCATGAAGTTACTGTTGCCTATTACTGCTGGGGCTGACTACTGGGTCCCTGCTCCTTCTCCCCTGTCCCCTATTCACGAGGTGACTTTTGAGTCGACTCAAAAGTCACCTCGACTCAAAAGTCACCTCACTACTGGGTCCCTGCTCCTTCTCCCCTGTCCCCTATTCACGACCAACTTCAGACCACTATATGCACAGGCGCATCTGCACATCACATCACAGAAACACATACACCGTTTTGTTTTCAGGGCTGTTTACATTACTGTGTGTATGTTCAACCTGTGCTTCTGCACTCACCCAAACCTCCCAAATCTTAATTTCACTGAAACCATACCACACCACACCACACCACACTTCACTACGCCAGGTACAACTTCCAGCCCTTGTCGCGAGGTACATCAGGCACGGGTTACGTGGTAACGCTCGCTATGCTACTGTCCATGGACCTGCAAGTCACCACCGCCATCCCTCCGGGCGTGCAGGTGAGCAGAGGGCATGTGGGTTGCCATGGGGTGTGCAGGTGAGCAGAGGGCATGTGGGTTGCCATGGGGTGTGCAGGTGAGCAGAGGGCATGTGGGTTGCCATGGGGTGTGCAGGTGAGCAGAGGGCATGTGGGTTGCCATGGGGTGTGCAGGTGAGCAGAGGGCATGTGGGTTGCCATGGGGTGTGCAGGTGAGCAGAGGGCATGTGGGTTGCCATGGGGTGTGCAGGTGAGCAGAGGGCATGTGGGTTGCCATGGGGTGTGCAGGTGAGCAGAGGGCATGTGGGTTGCCATGGGGTGTGCAGGTGAGCAGAGGGCATGTGGGTTGCCATGGGGTGTGCAGGTGAGCAGAGGGCATGTGGGTTGCCATGGGGTGTGCAGGTGAGCAGAGGGCATGTGGGTTGCTATGGGGTGTGCAGGTGAGCAGAGGGCATGTGGGTTGCCATGGGGTGTGCAGGTGAGCAGAGGGCATGTGGATAGCCAGGGATGTTGGTGGTGGGCGAGTTGATTGTGCTGTTGTGGGGGTGATTGACGATCGAAGAGACTCAAAGAGGATGCGAATGGGGGGGAGAATCAGTGTGCAAGTGGGCAAGAGAGGCATAAGGGTTGAGAGACAACACTGGCGTATGTGAAAGCAAGAGAGGCACAAGTGGGGTGCCAGTCCAGCGCTTGCTTACCTGCTGTCCCTTCACGTGCCCCTCCCGTCCTGTGAGTGCAGGTTGACTGGGAGGCGCTCCTCTCACCAACTCCCGCAGACTTCACAGCCGCCATCTCAGAGTGGCTGTACCCGTCGCTCGCGTATACTCCAGAGTTCCAGATCCCACAGATCAGTGACACGTTTCCATGCCTTCGTGAGGTTTTCCTTGCTCTAGAGTAGCGCTCAGGAGTGGCTGAGATGGGAAGAATGCATTCTCTGACATGGGTTGGTACTAACTGGCATATGCTTTTGAACATGGTTTGTGAATAATGATTGAGCTTGAGCTTGGGCTTGATTTTAAGATTGAGCTGGAGCTTTAGTTTGTGCTTGTGCTTCAGCTTCAGGTTCAGCTTTTGCTTAAAGCCCAAGACCTGAATTACAAAAAAAGGAAGGCAAACTGTGCACAGTTTGCCTACCGAACCCACAGTTGACCTCCCGAGCCAGGCTGGTTACCAGAAAACATTGCGCCAAGAAACACAGAGTCGTAGAGCAGAACAGGTTTGGTTGGCGAGAGTCCCAACCACACCCTCCTGAAGGAACAAGGGCTCAAAATGTGCACAGTTTGCCTTCTTCGGTAATTCAGGTCGTGTGATTTCCATAGTACGCGAAGCGATTAGAGTATGCGAAGAGATAGAATAAAACGCCACTACAGCATAGGCCATGAGCATTTTCACTTTTATTCCTAGCTCTTTCCCAAACATCGCATTTGGACCTATCGCCTTCCGCGTCCCCCACGCTTCTCCCCACTGTCTCACACACCTCCCCACGCACACGCCCACTCTTCCCACCGTCGCCCAAGCTTTCCCCCACCGTCGCTCACGCTTCCCCTTATCGCCGCTCACGCTTCCTCCGGCCTTCCCCCACACCGTCGCTCACGCCTTTCCCCACCTTCCCTCACGTTTCCCCTCTCATCGCCCACGATTCCTCCCACCGTCGCCCACGCTTCGGAGCACCGTCACCCACGCTTTCCCCACCGTCGCCCACGCTTCCCCCCACCGTCGTCCACGCTTCCCCCCACCGTCACCCACGCTTCCCCCCACCGTCGCCCACGCTTCCCTCCACCGTCGCCCACGCTTCCCCCCACCGTCGCCCCCGCTTCCCCCCACCGTAGCCCACGCTTCCCCCCACCGTCACCCACGCTTCCCCCCACCGTCGCCCACGCTTCCCCCCACCATCGCCCACGCTTCCCCCCACTGTCGCCCACGCTTCCCCCCACCGTCGCCCACGCTTCTCCCCACCGTCGCCCACCGCCACCGTCGCCCACCGCCACTGTCGCCCACGCTTGCCCTCCCATCGTCCTCGCTTAGCCTTCCCGCCGACCTCCCTTCTCTCCTCTCTCCACGTCGTCATCACTCCCCTGCCCATCACGTTCCCCCTATTCACCATCGCTTCTCTACCCATGCCGCCCACCCTCTCATCCCTTCCCATCGCGTGGGGTGTGGGAGGGTGCGTGGTCAGCAGCACCCTTCCGTCGCATACACGTTCATTCATTACCCCTTCCCTCATCTCCCCATTCCTCATCTCCCCATTCCTCATCTCCCCTTCCCTCATCTCCCCATCCCTCACCTCCTCATCCCTCACCTCCCCATCCCTCTCCTCCCCAGCCCTCTCCTCCCCATCCCACACCTCCCCATCCCTCATCTCCTCATCCCTCATCTCCCCATCCCTCATCTCCCCAATCCGCCTCACCCCATTCCGCCCCGCCCCACCCCATTCCGCCCCACCCCTTTCTGCCCCACTCCATTCCGCCTCACCCCTTTCTGGCCCACCCCATTCCGCCCCACCCCAGCCTCCTCCCCAGCCTCCTCCCCACCCTCCTCCCCAGCCTCCTCCCCACCCTCCTCCCCACCCTCCTCCCCACCCTCTTCCCCACCCTCCTCCCCACCCTCCTCCCCACCCTCCTCCCCACCCTCCTCCCCACCCTCCTCCTCACCCTCCTCCCCACCCTCCTCCCCACCCTCCTCCCCACCCTCCTCCCCACCCTCCTCCCCAGCCTCTCTTCCTCCCCTCCCTTCTGCTTCTCCCCCAAGCGTCCTCCCTACCTCCCTTCCTCCCATCATCACTTCCTCCCTTCCTTCATTCCTGCATTCCTCACTTCCTCCCTTCCTCCGTTTCTCCCTTCCTCATTTGCCAGTTGTCATTCCCTTATACTTCAGCCACGTCACATCTGACTTCTTGATTTGAGTTTGGATAGGTCTGCTCTGCATCTGGTTGTGCATGTGCTAGCTGTCTGATAGTAACACACGTATAGCCATGCCATATATTGGATTCTTTTTTTATAATACAGGATTATGAGCCTCAGAGCAATCATACACATGACCAATACCAAGGAGTTCAACAATTAATATATTACCGTATCTGTAAAGTAAGGGGAATCACCAGACTCGAGAAGGGAACAAAGCTAGGGGGTGTATGTGTAATGTTGTTTTCCGGTTTTGTCTGCTACACTGCAAGCAATAAACCAGGCCGTGGTAAAGCCACATCTGGTGCTGAGCACCTGTAACTGCATTGGGGGGTATGGGGGTGAGTGAAGGGGGAAAGACAGTAAACGGAATGAGCAGAGGGGAAGAGAAGAAGCAGCGGGGGACAGATTGAACAGAGGGGAAGAGAGGAAGCAGGGGGGAACAGAGTGAGCAGAAGTAAAGAGAGTGAGCAAGGGGGAAGAGAGTGAGCAGAGAAGAAGGGGAGGGAGAAAGGGTGAAACAGAGGGAGCAAGGGTGAGCAGGGAAGGCGATAGGGGGAAGCAAGGAAGGAGATAGGGGGAAGCAGGGAAGGGGATGGGGGGGAGCAGGGAAGGGGATGGGGGTGAGCAGGGAAGCGGATGGGGGGATGCTGGGAGGGGGACGGGGGAAGGAGGGAAGGGGACGGGGGGGAGCAGGGAAGGGGAAGGGGGAAAGCAGGGAAGGGGATGGGGGGGAGCAGGGAAGGGGTTGGGGGGAAGCAGGGAAGGGGATGGGGGGAGCAAGTCGGAGGATGGGGGGAAGCAGCGCAGGGGATACGAGGAAACAGGGAAGAAGGGAAGGGTGTATGTGCGGGTTGGAAAGGGGGCGTGACAAGTGTGCGAGATGGGAAGGGAGAAGGGAGGGATGGCGAGGGCAACGAGGAGTGGAAGGGAGGGCAACGGGGAAAACGAGGGCGACGGGGGGAGAGAGAGACGGGGATTGCGAGGGGACGAGCGCGAGACGAAGGGGGGCAACGGGCGGAAGGGAGGGAAAGAGAGCGTGAAGGGGGAAAGAGAGTGAGAAGGGGGGAAAGAGAGTGAGCAAGGGGAAAGAGAGTGAGCAGGGGGGGAAGAGAGTGAGCAGGGGGGGGGAGAGTGAGTATAGGCGTGAGTTGGGAAAACAGGGGCGAGCAGAGGGGGTAAGAGAGCGTGAAGGGGGGAAATGGGTGAGAAATGGGGAAAGTGGGGTTAGAACAAGGGGAGTGAGCAGAGGGAAAGAGAATGAGGAGGGGGGAAGCGAGTGAGCAGGGGGAAAGAGATTGAGGAGGGGGGAAGCGAGTGGGCACGGGGGAAGAGAGTGAGCAGGGGGGAAGAGAGTGAGCAAGGGGGAAGAGAGTGAGCAGGGGGGAAGAGAGTGGGAAGAGAGTGAGCAGGGGGGAAGAGATTGAGGAGGGGGGAAGCGAGTGAGCAGGGGGGAAGAGAGTGAGCAGGGGGGAAGAGAGTGAGCAGGGGGAAAGAGAGTGAGCAAGGGGGAAGAGAGTGAGCAGGGGGAAAGAGATTGAGCAGGAGAGAGTGAAAGGCAATGGGAGGGGAAGTGAAGGTGACGGGTGGGGAAGCGAGTGTGACGGGAGGGGGAAGTGAAGGCGACGGGAGGGGGAAGTGAAGGCGACGGGAGGGGGAAGTGAAGGCGACGGGAGGGGGAAATGAAGGCGACGGGAGGGGGAAATGAAGGCGACGGGAGGGGGAAATGAAGGCGACGGGAGGGGGAAATGAAGGCGACGGGAGGGGGAATTGAAGGCGACGGGAGGGGGAAGTGAAGGCGACGGGAGGGGGAAGTGAAGGCGACGGGAGGGGGAAATGAAGGCAACGGAAGAGGGGGGGAGTGAAGGCGACGGGGGAGAAGTGAAGGCGACGGGGGAGAAGTGAAGGCGACGGGCGGAGCAAAGGCGACGGGCACGCGACGAGCTGCGGAAGCGATGGCGATGACGCGGGCGAAAGAGAGCGAAAGCGTGGGAAAGGAAAGCGAGGGCGAGGGGAGGGTCACGTTTGGGCGAACGGTTGCGATTCGATTTTCGCCACGAGTTTACGCTTCGGAGTAGTTGCACAATAACCTGCATTTCGACACAATAATCATCACCCAGCGCAAACTAGCTTTGCGCGTCATCATTGCAAATCCGCGCCACCCAAATCATATGGCGCATCTACTCCCTTTTGAGTGAACGCCGACGCCCTGGCCTGTCTACAGGTATGGTCTATGCCTAATACTCTGCGTGCTATCCCAAACTGTGCACAGTTTGATAAGCTCGCGCTTTTCTGGTTGTGGGAAGGGCACCAACCATCATGGGAAGCGAGAAACTTTTGTCGCAAATTGGTTTCGCGAGTGAAAATCTCTCGCAACCCAACCGAACCTCTCCGTGCCTGCCTCCCGAACCTAGTTTTTAGCGTTGACTTCCGTTGAGTAATTCAGGTCTTGGGCTTTAAGCTTGAGTTTATGCTTGAAGCTAAGTATATTGAGACCGTCGGGCTGCTATGTTTCTATCACACTTGATAACGCAGTACCAGACTATGTTACAACAGTAACCATCTTACCACATTCATGTATTGTGCTTTGCAAGCGTCCCCTCCTCTTTTGCTCCCTGACAATGCGTACCGGTATTATCAATTGACGCCTGCACTGAGGCACCCACCAGTACTTGTAGAACAATGTGGCATACCATGAGACCCCAGGTATAGGAGCAGGCCGTATGTGGCAGGGCCCAAAATTGGTTTTAGGCCACCCTGCCTAATCTCGGTCTCAGCCTGTCCCACCCTGATGGCCTAGGGTAAAATTTCTGATACGCTGACAGATACAGGCTAAAAAAAAAAGTACCCTGACTGAATTAAAGAAAAATTCCATAATTGTTTCTTGTACCACATGAAACGTTAGTAAATGACATAATCAGTTGTTAGATCTCTTCCGAATGAGAAGGTTATAGGTTCGAATTTTTATGCGTGCGGGATGTCTATTGGGCATACACGGGTTTCTTCGGATCGCTACTGCTGAATCCCATATATTACACTTCTTAATCAGGGAAAGAAAACTACTATACTGTTTTGAAAGGGTAAAAAAACCACTAATTTGAAGAAAGGGTAACTATACAGTTAGCCTGCCTTCATCAGGGTAACTGAAAAAAGCGGCCTACAGAAATGGCAAAAAGGGTATTTTACCCTGATATTTTGGGCCCTGGTATGTGGCCTCTATGATATCCACTGGTATAAGCGCATACCTTTTAATTTTTCTATTCGAAAATCTGTCACATACCGTAACGAAGTTTACTTTACCAGACTATCCACTTCCGATCAAAAGCATGGTTCCTTGAACTTGGTCGAAGGCCCTTCCTCTGCCACGTCAGCGTTGGTGAGTGCATGTCAGGTGGAGGAGGAATCGAGGCGGCCACTCACTCACAGCCATGCGCTGACCTGATTCGCCTGCTCCAGCTCTTCCATTCGCCTCTTTCTACCTCCTCCGGCAAAGCGTATACATGTACACACGCAAATTCATTCACACACACACTCGCATTTGCCACTTTCTGAAACACGGAACTGGGCTGATTTCTATCTCGCTTCTGCCACTTCGCCTTGTTTGCGTCCGATCCACGCCACTCTGCTTTGCAGGCTACGAGGATTGTCCTGGCCCCAGAATAAGCGTATCGACTGCCAATTCTCCTTTTTCCAATACCGTTCCTGTGTATCATCTCACGCGCTACTTATCCACCATCGCTCGTCTTCCTAGCATGGCTCTCATCAGTTCTCCTTCTGCTCGTCTACCTCTTCAACATGCCACGTCAGCAATGACACCAGCAAGACCAGTAGCCTCAGCAGCTAAGGCATTCCGAACCTCCTTCTCACCCAACCTAATTTCATTCAATGGCTTGAGGCGCCTCGCCGTTAGCGGCGGCAGCGGTTGCAGCCCTAACGGGTTGCAAAGAGCCGTTGAGCGAAGGGCCGTCGAGGCGTCGGTGTCAGCGCGTGAAACAACGGATGCGAGTGCGTCGACGGCGGATGCGACGGGGCTAGGGAAGGCGATTCGCGAAGACTTCCCGATTTTGCATCAGGTAATTTTGAACGTCTTACATCCTGAATTGTGAGACGACTGGACAACACTTGCCCGTGTCTGTTTACAGTCCACGAGAACACATAGTTTTACTTCAGAATCAGTATTCTATGTGAATCAGTGGAGCGGGCATCCATGCGGTTGATAAGAGGTTGCCGAGGCTTTATATAACTGAATTGTACAATGTCGTCGTTATTCCACTCACTTGTCTTCTTTCAATGCATCAGGAGGTGCCAGGCGGCCAGCCATTGGTGTATCTAGACAGTGCAGCAACTTCGCAGAAGCCACTGCAAGTGATCAACGCCATGGATGACTACTACCGGCGCTACAATGCCAATGTGCACCGCGGTGTGCACTATCTCAGGTGGGCTTGTAACGCGTATATGCATGCGTGCAATCAACAGCACCATGGTGAATGGAGCAAACGACACAAAGCCGAGGAGCCTTGAAGTGTACACTGTCCCGGGTGAGCGTACATGGTGTATTTGACATTGAGTGCGTGGCCTGTAACCCATGTAAGCATGCAAGCGATTAACGTCACGGATGTGCTGGCTACTACTACCTACCAATGATACGATGATAATGTGTATTGCAACGTGCAGTGCACTACCTGAGGTGAGCCGTGACACCCATGCATCAACGATCAGCACCCTCTTAATGTTTTTGTTCCCCCACTCTCCGTGGGCCGGGGAGACAACGAGCTCTGTTTGTAAAACCAAACATTCTCGTTTTCCCCACTTCACTCACCTTCGTTTCTTACCCCTTCTCCTCCTTCTTCAGCACCTCACGTTCTCGTCTCCTCCCTTCTTCTCCCTCTGTCCGAGCATGCATGCCACAGAGGAGTGTGTGAAGGCGTGGGAGGAAGCAGCTCGCTCGCTTCGTCAACCCTGCCGTCCCAGGGCCCTTTTGCGATCCCCACTCCCCTCGCCCTCCATACCCACCCTTTTCTTTTCACAGCATGTTAGCAAAAGGAGTATGGGAAGCAACGGGAGAAGGTTGGGCCAGGGCCCTTCCAGGATCGCCTCTACTTGTACTTCGCGCTCACTTCTCCCCCTCCTCCCACACCCACCCCTCCCCGCAGCATGCTGGCCACAGAGGAGTACGAGAAGGCACGCGAGAAAGTAGCGCGGTTCATCAACACAGCGCAGGGCCCGTCGGAGATCGTGTTCACGCGCAACGCCAGCGAGGCAATCAACCTCGTGGCGTACTCGTGGGGGCTCTCCAACCTCTCCCCGGGCGACGAAGTGCTCCTCACAGTCGCGGAGCACCACAGCAACATCGTCCCCTGGCAGATTGTAGCCCAGAAAACCGGGGCGGTTTTGAAGTTTGCGCCCCTGAAAGTGCCGGAGGAGGCGGAGAGGGAGGGGCATGCGGCGGGCGCGGAGGTGGACTATGAGCGGCTGCTGGAGATGATTGGCGCGCGCACCAAGCTCGTGGCCGTGCACCATGTTTCCAACGTGCTGGGTGAGTTTTGAGTCGACTCAAAAGTCATTTGAGAAGGAGGGGCCGTGCACCATGTGTCCAACGTGCTGGGTGAATCGTGGTTTCAATGGGTGCCAAGCCAAGCGCACCCTGTGTCGCACGATGTGGCATACCATGTGGCATATCATGTGTCATACCAAACATGCGGAGTGAGTCACTCACTGAGTTAGCAGTTGGGGGCTCACCTTTCACATTTGGGTGCTGCTAGACGCGTGCCAGTCTGTGCCACACATGCCCGTGGACGTGCAGCAGCTGGAGAGTGTGACTTCTTTGTTGCCTCTTACCCACCCACCCTCCCTTTTCTTACCCCCATCCTTCAGGCTCGGAGTCCCCAGTGGAGCAGATCAGAGAAAGGGCGCATGCAGTGGGCGCCAAGGTGCTTCTAGACGCGTGCCAGTCGGTGCCGCACATGCCCGTGGACGTGCAGCAGCTGGGGGTGGACTTCGCAGCGGTCTCCTCGCACAAGATGGCTGGGCCCACGGGCATTGGCTTCCTCTATGGCCGATCCGATGTGCTCGCCTCCATGCCGCCCTTCATGGGTAAGTGTGTGTCCTCATGGGTAAGCGCGTGCAGCAGCTGGGGGTGGACTTCGCAGCGGTCTCCTCGCACAAGATGGCTGGGCCCACGGGCATTGGCTTTCTCTACAGCCGCGCCGACGTGCTCGCCTCCATGCCTCCCTTCATGGGTAAGCGTGTGTGGCATGCCGTTACCATGCCTCTTCCCACAAGATGTGTGGGCCCACGGGCATCGGCTTCCTCTATGGCCGATCCGACGTGCTCGCCTCCATGCCTCCCTTCACGGGTAAGACTGTGCCCTTATGAGGCGTCTCATTCTTTGCAGCGGTCTCCTCGCACAAGATGGCTGGGCCCACGGGCATTGGCTTCCTTTACGGTCGATCCGAAGTGCTCGCCTCCATGCCGCCCTTTATGGGTAGGCACGTGCCCTCAAGGGTATCCGCGTCCCTTCATGACATGAGCGTGCAGGGGTTAGGTTCCACTCAGCTGACCACATTTGGATAGCTTTACAAAGAGATGAACATCCCTTACTTATTGGGCTACATAAATCAGGGGCTGGACTTGCTGCAGATCCCTACCTGACCCCTATCTGTCTCTTTCGTCTCACCTTTCACCTCCCTTCTACTAACCCCCCTTCGGCCCATTCTTACCTTTCTCTCTCCAATCAATTCGACTGGCCCGATCGTTTCTGTGATTCTTTTGTCGTCAGGAGGAGGCGAGATGATTCAGGACGTCTTTTTGGACCATTCCACCTACTCCGATCCCCCTGCAAGGTACGCCCTTCCTGTCTGTTGTTGAGGCGCCTCAAAAACAGGACCTGCCACCGCATCTCTCATCCTCTCTAGCTGCTCCCCACCTCTGGTCGTTACTTCCCCACTTACTGCCCTCGCCGCTGCCCCATTCTCCCAGTACTTCCCCTCTCTCTCTCGCTTTCCTAGCTACAAATATGCCATTCCAGTCATTGGAGATGCCACAGGGGTGATTGTGACTGGTTTTACAGGTAACGCATCCTCCCTTCCCCCCCTCCCATATTCGAAGCTGGGGGTGCAGCCATTGCTAATGCCATATAGTTAACATGTGACCAGTGTTTTAACTCGCACATCTTATCCTCCCTGCCCTCCCCTCTCTTGCTCTCCAGGTTCGAAGCTGGCACGCCAGCCATTGCGGAGGCCATAGGGTTGGGAGCAGCAGTGGACTATCTGACAGCTAAGGGCATGGATAACGTGCATGCATATGAGGTATGCTTGGGCCATTCGTCAGTTCACAAATGCTTTGTATGAATGAACATGTGTAGCAATGTGTGCACATCTGTGGGGTATTCGTGCATGGGCATGATGCATGGATGAATGTCTCTAGATCTTGATGTGATGTGAAGGAGGGGTTTGCCATGGGGATCTTTGGATATAGATGTCATGGATTTCAGACCGTATAGTATGCATGTGGGCTATGTCGCTTCCGTAACCTCTAGTCTTCCGATTGGCACCTTGATTAGCATGTTGCTGTTGCATGCTTTCTTCCAACTCTACCACTGCCCCTCCCTCCCGTCCTACCCTTCCTATTCCAGATGCATCTATCAGAGTACCTCTACAAGCAGCTCTCAGCCGTTGATCGAGTGCGCATCTACGGCCCTCCTCCACCGTCTCTGCTCCCGGGAGGTCCGACTGCCATCCAAAGGGGGCGGGTGGCGGCGTTGTGCACATTCAGCGTGGATGGCATGCATGCCACCGATGTCTCCTCCTTCCTCGATCAACAGGTACACCATACCATACCATGCCATACCATACCATACCATGCCCTAAGCCCCCCTCCAGAGGGGCGGTCGGCTGCTCTCCACACATTCAGTGTGGATGGCATGCATGCCACCGACGTGCCACCTTCCTGGATCAACAGGTGTAGGCATGGCATGTGTAGCCCCTCCTCCCCACTGCCCCCCTTCCCCCCCCCCTCTCCCCCTCTGTCCTCCCCCTTCCTTTCCCCCCTCTCCGCTCTCCCGTTGCCTTCTCTCATTTCCAATTGTTGCCATTTTCAACATAGAGCGGCTACTTGCGGTGGGCACCACTGTGCGCAGCAGATTCATGCCTCCCCCACCCTCGTCTCCCCTTTCCCCTCTCCCTCTCTGCTCCCCAAACTCCGCCGTTTCAGCACGGAGTGGGCATCCGCAGCGGGCACCACTGTGCGCAGCCCATTCATGCTTCCCCGAGCCTTCTCCCACCCTCCTCTCCCCGTTTCCCTCTCCCTCTCGTTTTCCCCAACCTCCACCCTTCCAGCACGGAGTGGGCATCCGCAGCGGGCACCACTGCGCACAGCCCATTCACCAGCAGCTGGGCATCAATGCGAGTGCGAGGGCGAGCGCGTATGTGTACAACACAAAGGAGGAGATTGATGCGTTCATTGTCGGCCTCAAGGACACTATTGACTTCTTTGTCAACTTCTCCTGATCTAGTTTTGAGTCGACTCAAAGCGCGAGTGCGCGGCGAGCGCGTATGTGTACAACACAAAGGAGGAGATTGACACGTTCATTGTGGGGATGAAGGACACCATTGACTTTTTGTCAAATTCTCCTGATCTAATCAAATCAACCAAGCATATCTCAAGTCGACCTACAAGAAGCAGCTGAAACTTTTTTAAGATGTTGTTTGTTACTGGTATTATAGAATTTTTCATGTTGCATGCAATGATGTACCGTATCACCCCGGATATAAGCGCAGGCCTATGTTAAGCGCATGCGCTTATATCTGGAGCAATGCGCTCATGGCCGATCCTCAATTATAGGCGCACCCCTTATATAACCCTGATATATTATAAGCGCATGTATAAACATATTATAAAATAACCGGATTAAAACAGTAACAACTTCCCGTTTTGCAGCGAGTCCACATCCACTTCTACTCTGTTCGACTCCCTCGAGGGCGGGCTCGCTCAGGAAAAGCGCAACGGCGCGAAGTTGAGGTGACAGGGGGCTCGGGAACAACTGTTGTCTGTGCGTTGCGAGCGAGCGACTGCAGGCCATTGGTCGTACACTGGGACAAGCCTGTGCGATGCAAACGAGCGACTGCAAGCTATTGGTTCGTACACTGGGCTGGGGCGAGCATGACACATTCCTATGCGAAAGTGACGTGTCCTTCCTTGCCCTTGTGCGCCGGCAAAGAATCGCCCTCGCGCGATTCTGAAGCAGAACCCTCCACACATTTCGATTTGAATGAGATTTCAATGTTGATTGTGTAGGTGGTTGTGGTATTTTGCTCTAGCTGGTTGTGGGCTAAGGGCGTATTCCTACGGCCTCCTATCAAGAAACCTCCTATCAAGATTGTACCTTGTGCCTGGTAAAAGTAGCGAGAGATTTTGGGTTTAGGGAATTTTCCAGTGAGAGCTTGATAGGAGGTTTTCTTGATAGGAGGATAGGAATACGCCCTAAGGGTTTGGGCAAAATGTGGTGGTTAGACTTGTTGCGGGCTGGTATTGATTTCTCACCCAACAAGCACCAACAAACCTTTGCTATTCACTACAACACCTTTGGTGTTGCTAGTTTAGCACTTTGGGTTGTTGGGGATTGTTGTAGGGCGAGGGTTGGGTTGGTAGGGTTTGAACAACTCGTCACTTTTCAGATCTGAACTCTTGCTAAAGCTAGTCTTTTGGTATAATCCATGGCTGCCTACTAATTCCGCCAGAATACACCGTCGCACTTAAATCGCGATAGCGATCGGCCTAGATCTTGGTTGAAAGCGTGCGTTACTATTATGGAAAGTAGAGATTAAGACCATTCCAACGCGTACCTGCTCATAGTTTAAGGTTACGTGAGCTGCACGTAATGTTCCGTCGAAGTCGGCGGACTTAATCTCTTGTACGCTCTCCAGATTCACGCGCTTTCCATAAGTGGTATCAGAGCTGGTTAGGCCTGCGACATTCCCTCCTATTATCATATTACGAATTGGCTTAAGAATCTCCAGATCTAGGGTTGGTTATGGCCCAGAAATAAGATGGCCCTCCTAGGTTCACCGGCTCGGATTTTTCGCTATGGCGGTTCCAGTTTACGCTTTGGCTAGGTATCAAAGACCTAGAAGGCGTTTTGGAGGGATCGGAGCGAAGACCTGAAGCTGATGAAGGAAAGACATCTACTGGAGTCTCTAGCCAAGTGGGAGAAGGGGCTGGGGGAGCCTCTAGCTCATCCATAACTGAGGGAAGTGGAGGTGGACCAGCAGCACCACGAACCGGAAGGCAACGGCTTAGTACAGAGGAGCTTCTTAAGGCACAAGAAGCATGGGACCGCAAGGACAAGCAAGCGTTCCAGTACCTGTGTTGGGCCTTGGAAGGCCAACTAGAGCTCCTAAAGATGCTGATTGACCTGAAGGGCAAGCAAGGAGCAGCTGCACTAGCATGGAAGAGAGTTCAAGATCGACATTTGCAAAAAGGGTTGTTAAGCATACTCACCTGGAGGAAGCGGTTCTACACCATGGAACGCAATTATGGCGATGGGGAGACCATGGTGCAGTACCTCCAGAGGGTGGATGAGTATGTGAGGGCATTGGAGGAGCTGAACTATGAAGTAGATGAGAAGGAGATCATCTACACCGCACTCCAGGGGCTGGACCAAGAAGCAAACGAGGCTCTACTACAATACCTTCACCTAGAGCAGCAGAAATGGACCAAGGCCTGGATATGGGAGGTGTTGGTTTCTGATGAGGCTCGCAAGCGTAATGCTGGTAGAGGAGTTGAAGGGGGAATGGGGGCAGGTGATAGGGTTGCCTCCAAGAAATACCAGCAGCGGCACGGAGGTGGGGGGAAGAAGAAGGAGCTCGACAAGTGCCTCATCCCTGGATGCAACCGGAAGCACTCTTGGAAGGAGTGCTGGAGTCGACCAGATGGGTGGAAGCCTCAAGGGTACCCAGGAGAGGCTCCACCTGTCACTAGGCCTGAGTGGGTGGAGAGGAGGATGAAGAACGGAGCATGGAACAAGAAGGGCAGCAAAGAGAAAGCGGCAGCAGCGGCGGCAAACGAGGATAAGAAGGGAAAGGAGGACGTATCGGATGATGGCTTCTCCTTCTTATCCTTAGAGAAGGAGACGGCGCTTCCTGGTCGTACGTTGGATGACCCCAATCAGCTCATTCTAGACTCTGGAGCAACCTGTGGAATGGTACCTCGGCGCGACCTCTTCACCACTTATCACTCCCTCCCACCTAACTCCAGAAATGTGATTGTGGGGAGCGGAGATACGCTGCAAGCAATCGGCATCGGCACCATCACCGTCATGGGGAAGGAGGGGGAGGTGTTGAATGTGAAGGGTGTGCTTCATGTTCTTGATTTGGCAGCCAACCTTCTCTCATGCTCTCAACTTGCGAGGCAAGAATACATATGCACCTTCACCATGGAAGGTGGCACGGTTCGCAAGGGTGGAGCTGTGGTGATGGAGGCCAAATTAGAGAAGGGCCTATACCTTGTTCCAGTTTGTGTGCCTCAGGTGGAGAGGGCACATGGAGTTGAAGCCGAGGAAGCCACTTGTAGCAGCCGTTGGAGGGACGTGGAGCAGGTGACGGCAGATTTGCTGCAACTACGCATGGGGCATGCAGGAAGGCAGCAACTTGTGGAGTGTGTGAAGAAGGGGGAGCTGAAGGGTGTGGAGATCAAGGAGGGTGGTGGGCAGCCAAGCAAGTGCCCTGATTGCACGACCGGGAAGCTGCTAAGGACCTCTTTCCCTACCTCCACCACTCGAGCCTCCGCACCTCTTGAGTTGGTGCACACGGATGTGTGTGGCCCCATGCAAACACCGGATAGGGAGAAGGGCAGCAAATACTTCATCACCTTCTTGGATGACTTCAGCCGCCTAAGTTGGGTTACCTTGGTGAAAACCAAGGATGAGGTGGCCAAGGTCTTCAAACGTTGGATACGCTATGCGGAGAGGGAAGCTGGGGCGAAGGTGAAGATACTAAGGTCTGATTGGGGTGGGGAGTACATGGGGAAGGACCTGGAGGCTTTCCTTGAAGACAAGGGCATCACCCACCAGCTTTCAGTCGCCTACACACCGCAGCAAAATGGGGCAGCGGAGCGGCTAAACCGGACCCTCATTGACCTTGCCCGAGCCATGCTTGCTCATGCGCAGCTGGACCATACTTGGTGGGGGGCAGCAGTGCAATATGCAAACTGGGTTAAGAACAGAATGGGCAGCAAGGGGCTAGGGGGCAAGAGCCCTTACTTCATGTGGACCAGGAAGGTGCCTAGTGTGTCCATGGCACGAGTGTGGGGGTGCATGGCGCAGTACAAAGTGCCCGACCAGCAACGGAGGAAGCTGGATCCTAAGGCACAATGGGGCATTTTTCTTGGGGTGTCGGAGAGGAGTAAAGCTTGGATGTTGTGGAGTGTGGCGGATCAGCGGGTGGTGGAAAGCAGGGATGTGGTTTTCCACGAGGGGCTGAGCTATAAGGGGTGGAAAGAGCATGGTGCTAGTACAGTTGGGAACTCCCTTCAGGATCCCTACACCTCTTCCATCTTTGAGGGGGCATGGGAGGACCCTGGAGAGGAGGTAGAGGAGCAGCAAGAGGAACAAAAGGCAGCTGCACCTCACCATGAGGAGTCACCAACTGCTGGTTCTACCCCTGACCCTAACGCACCAGCCCATGACCCGGAGCAGCCACAAGGGCAGCAGCAACAACAAGAGAAGCCGCAGCAGCCACCACAGGAGCATACACCACCTGTTCCTGCGGGTAGGTGGCAGCAAATACTGCAGCAGCAGCTGTCCAAGTCACCACGGTCCCCCATGAAGAGAGTGACTTGGAAGGAGAAGCTGCAAAGTTTGGAGCAGGGGGAGGCATCACCTCTGCGCCGCACCACACGCATCTCCCGGCCACCCGAAAGGTTCACACCAAGTGCACAGTATGCTTTCATGCATGATCATGAGGTGCATGATATGGAGGAGTGCATGCTTGTGGATGCTGAGGGGGGGTGAGCTTGGGCTTGATTTCTGTCTCATGGGTCAGGTGCATGAGCCTAAGTCGGTCAAGGAGGCCTTGTCCCGTCCTGAGTGGGTCGAGTCCATGCGTGAGGAGCTTGAGTCTCATAGGGTGAACGAGTCTTTTGAGCTGGTTGATCCAGCTTGTGTGCCACCTGGAATGGAGGTCTTGAGGTGTCAGTGGGTGTGGAAGTATAAGCACATGGCTGATGGGAGTATTGAGAGGCCTAAGTCCAGGTTGGTGGCCATGGGGAACACTCAAACACGAGGCGTTCACTATGACCAGGTATATACCCCGGTGGGTAAACCTACCACCCTGAGAGGTTCCCTTGGGATGGCAGCATCCTTGGGGTCTCACATCCATCACATGGATGTGACCACCGCCTATCTTCATGGGGTCTTGAAGGAGGAGCTTTACATGAGGCAGCCACCTGGTTTTGATGATGGGTCCGGCAGAGTTTGCCGACTCAAGAAATCAATCTATGGGCTAAAGCAAGCTCCAAGGCAGTGGTACCTCAAGTTTGATGAGGCGCTGATGGATTTTGGGTTTGAGAGGTCGGAGTGTGACCCCGCCTTGTACCACTTAGTGAGGCATGAGGGCAGGCTATCCCTTTACCTCTATGTGGATGACATTCTGCTCATGTCTTCGAGCATGGTCTTGCTGGACGATGTGAAGGGTCTCTTGTCCTCTCGGTTCCGCATGAAGGACTTGGGGGAGGCCAAGTACTATTTGGGGGTGCAGATTGAGCGTGATGAGAGTGGCATCTTGATTCATCAAGAGAGGTACATTCTCAACATGCTTGAGTTCTTTGGTCTTTCTGAGGCTAACCCCGTGCGTACCCCTCTCCCTACAGGGTTCGACGTGCATGCACATGCTGAGGAGCCCTTGCTGCGAGATGAGCTGGTCCAGCTCTGTCAAAGTATTGTGGGGTCTCTCATGTATGCAAGCACGACCACACAGCCCCAGATTGCTTATGCAGTGTCACAGCTGTCCAAGGTGGTGTCTTGTCCCAAGGCATTTCACCTGCAGGTTGCTAAGAGAGTGCTAAGGTACCTGAAAGGTTGTGTCAAGTCAGGTATATTCTACCCCGCACACAGCAAGCCTTAGGTTGAGTTGGTGGGCTTTAGTGATGCTGATTATGCTGGAGATTCAGCTGATCGCAAGAGTCACACCGGCTATGTCTATTGCCTTGATGGTGCAGCCATCTCTTGGCAGAGCAAGAGGCAGCCGGTGGTTGCATTGTCTACCACTGAGAGTGAGTACATCAGTCTGTGTCAGTGCATTCAGGAGGGTGTGTGGCTGAAGCGTTTGTTTGGGGAGTTTAGGCATGAGTTTGCTGGTGGTGTGCATGTGTTTGTGGACAACCAGTCTGCCATTGCCCTTGCACAGAATGCATGCTTGCATGGCCACACCAAGCACAGGCAGGTTCGGTGGCATTTCATCAGGGAGATGGTGGCGTGCGGCGAGGTGATCCTCCGGTGGTGCCCCACCAACCGTCAAGCAGCAGATATACTCACCAAACCCCTCCCTTTTGAGCGGCATGGTGTGTGCATGTCCTTGATGGGGATGCAGCCCCATGTCAGCATGGTGCCTGAGCAGGATGTGGGAGGACTGGTGCTTCTCTGCATTGACGACCTCATGCTGTGGATGGCGCCCTTCCCTGGGCAAGGGGGAGTGAAGTGAAGGATTTTGCCCAGTGGTGTTCAGCCACCTCCAGCACGAGCAAGGGGGAGTGTTGATTGTGTAGGTGGTTGTGGTATTTTGCTCTAGCTGGTTATGGGCTAAGGGTTTGGGCAAAATGTGGTGTTGTGGGCTGGTATTGATCTCGCACCCAACAAGCACCAACAAACCTTTGCTATTCACTACAACACCTTTGGTGTTGCTAGTTTAGCACTTTGGGTTGTTGGGGATTGTTGTAGGGCGAGGGTTGGGCTGGTAGGGTTTGAACAACTCGTCACTTTTCAGATCTGAACTCTTGCTAAAGCTAGTCTTTTGGTCTAATCCATGGCTGCCTACTAATTCCGCCAGAATACACCGTCGCACTTAAATCGCAATAGCGATCGGCCTAGATCTTGGTTGAAAGCGTGCGTTACTATTATGGAAAGTAGAGATTAAGACCGTTCCAACGCGTACCTGCTCATAGTTTAAGGTTACGTGAGCTGCACGCAATGTTCCGTCGAAGTCGGCGGACTTAATCTCTTGTACGCTCTCCAGATTCACGCGCTTTCCATCATTCAAGACTCAGATGCACAGTTTGGTGCGTTTATAACATATTTATGTGTTTGTCATTATATAAGCGCATGCGCTTATAATTTTGACTCATTTATAAGCGCACCCCCCTAAAAAACACTGTTTTATTATAAGCGCGGATGCGCTTATATCCGGGGTATTACAGTAACTGAAATTCCTACAAGTCTCAAGAACTTTTTACAGTGACTGTGCTTCCAGCTTTCAAGTTTCAATCATTTAAGGCTCCCACCCAAGCTTCCTGGTTCTCTCGTCTAGGCAACTTAGAGCATGACAGACAATGGCTTGCATAGTAGACCTCTCGTAGGCAGCTAGGCGGCCGCCAAGGCTGACATGAGTGCCACCGCAATGGTCACTGACACACTGTGTCTGCAGCAGCTACTGACGACTCTACTTGTTGTTTACATCAATCCTTCCAGTTAAATCACTTGTCAAAGCAGAAGAGGGGGACCACGAGGAAAGGGGGAAGGAGCGGTGGGTGTGTGACGTTGGAATTGTGCGGTTGTGTAGGAGAGAAAGAAGGGAGAGGAGGTGAGAGGAAGGTGAGAAGTGCCACGCACAACTAGTGCTCCTTGAGCCTAACTCAAGCGCAACCATACCTCCTGCATACCCATATTGAGTCTTTCATACTGCTTTTAAGCACGTGTTGCTAGCAAGGCATGCCCTGCCTTGCATGCATAACAGCGTTGCTCTGTTCTGATGTGCCCGTGCTGAGACATGATGAGGTACGTACGGAGGTATATACAATCATAAGACAAAAACAGACATACTAACGTACAAACACCGCCCAACCCAAGCCAGGCACCACAAGATACTAAACCCGAGACCACCACACACACACACCCCAAAAGAAGGTACACTATGCGTGCAAACCCCACAGCACCTACTCTCACCTACTGCTCAATCCCTTCCCCCCCTACTTGAGTTCAGTTGCACTTGTCGCGGCACTTCTGATCCTTCCTGTCACACTTGCGGCTGTTGTGATGATTGTCATCGTAGCACTCGTTCAGCTGCTCATCACACTTCTCAACGCACTCCTCCTGGCACTCATTGAATGCGTCGTTCGCGTCCGATTCGCACTCGCCGCGCTTCTCGTTGCATTTCTGCTCGTGCCGCCAGTCGCGCGCGCGGTCAATGCATTGTGTTTCCTTTTCTTCGCACCGCTGCAGCTTCGACTCGTACTTGTCTGAGCATGTCTTGGAGCTGTGCAGCACCCTCCGTGTGACTGTAACGGGGGATGAGACTCTCGCGAATGGAGCTCGTGCACCTGCAGGGGGGAAGGGGTCAATGCTCTTCTTTCATTACGGGACTATAAAGCCACGACTTCATGATGTGCTGCGATCACTGAATTCTTCAAGATTTTGCGGTATGTGGGCAGGACAATCGTACCGTGAGCAGAAGGGAAGTCAGAGATAGTCACGAGAGCGGCGAGCAGGACGAGAAGGGAAGCGACGAGGATCTTATGGCTTGCCATTTGGTAACGTCGAGATTCCTATGAGTACAAAATTGGACGGTGTGGATGGGAGCTGGAGAACCCTAAAAAACAGGTGAAAGGTGTTTGAATTAGGATGTGACTGGACTATTGAATGCTCGGCTGATGAATGCGATGGTAACGATCCGAGCATCTGTCGTTTAAATATTCAGCATCGCGCCTCGAGCCGTCGGGCGAATTCTGGAGCACAGATTGCTGCACCGATCCGTAACCATCGTCGAGAAACATCCCCCGAGGTCCAACCCCTTGGCGCTTGGCGCTTCGAGGCATGAGGTCAAACCACTCGGCCAAACTCGCCGGGTGTGGCGCACGAAATGTCCTGGGAGCTATACTCGCTCCACCCTCCCGCCGTTTGGCGCTTCGAAGCATGCGGGGCATGTGCCAAGTGGAATTCTCAAGAATTTGCCGGGTGCGGCCGTCGCGGCTTCGGCAAAATGCTTCTGGGAAGCTAGGGCTGGAATCAAGAATTCGACTGTCAAACACCATCCAATCGCCACATGGCGATTGTCTGAGTTCTTGGGATTGCTACCTTGCTGACCATCAGAAATTACGAGCAGTAGGGCGGGAAGTTGGTTGGGAACCTCAGAGTGAAGAAGCGAGCGGGAGGGAAGAAAGCCATTTGTTCGCCCTGCTGAGCTAGTGAAACTGCTTTGACCAAGGTGGAGCTTGTGTACTCCTTGTTGGCTACATCGATAAAAGTGGATGGAAGAACCTATGTAGTTCTTACAAAGTTTCCTGAATTTCAAGGAGAAAGGCCCATGCTATATGCATGAAACTTATGGCACTTCCAACCTTGTCAGAACACAGTAACGAGTCGCTGCTATTTCCCTGCTGTGAATAGGTCAGTTCTCTCCCATAACTCAACCCGATCAGAAGGACAAGCCTCGATGCGTACACATCTAACAAGCAAACTCAGGACACTAAACCGAATTATGTGCCTCCAATAATTCCTGGAATCAGCCTCGTACGCTGCAAATTGCGTTTCTATCGCAGATTTTCACGCGCCAATCAGCGGCTGCCTTGTCAGGGTGGAACGAGGGGCAGATGTTATACAACAATTATGTTTTTTACGAGTCTGAAGGGTCGGCCGATAACGATGCGCTGGGCGATGCGGGAATCACGCAATATGCCGCGAAGCAGAAGCTCCGCGAGTTCGTACGAATGATCCGCAATACCATGACCGCTTCATTTACAGGTGCGACACATGTGCATGCACGCGTGTGTTCTTGTAACGGGGGCCGCCTTCTACCAACGCACCAAACAGTCAGCATTTCTCCATTCTGCACCATACTGTCGGTGCCGTTCCGTCCTCAGTGCTTGCCCGTCCGCTCCCCTCCGTGCGCCCACTGAGCCTTGAGACCTCTCACACCAACCCCCTGCTCCCCTCCTTCTAGGCACTAGTTGCAGGAAGGGCGGCGGCACGCTGGATGTGGGCTTACATGCGTTTTCTTACAGAAGACGATAAAATCATGACTCATAAACCATGCTGGAGGTGGACTCGGATGACCTGGCCGTTTCAGCGCTGCTTAAAATGCATCATCTCTCCCTTACCCAGAAAACGGGACGCGGATTCAGAAGCCTCTAGAAAGTGGTTCTTTTAGACTGTTAATATACACGAGTTCCCCTCTCCCCCCCCACACACACCCACCACCTCCCCCCATCAGGGAGCGCTCCCCTCATCCCTCCACCCCCAAGGAGCGGCTGCAGGAGGAGAGGGAGGGAGGGGGGGGGGGTGGGGGGTGGGGGCGTATTGGAGGTGGACTAAAGACTTGGCGAGCAAGGAGGAGGGCTGTGCCACCTCATGTGCACTCGCCTCGCTAACACGCTTCCGCTGGTAGGAAATTGGTGGATAATATTGCGTTCATTGTAAATGCTCGATATGCCTGTGTGTCATTCTTGAAGAAAAACGCAACTCACAAGTGTTCAGAGTGCTTGAAATGTTATTAGCGACCGCCTTTTTCTCAGCCTTCTCTCTCTCGTTCTCCTCGCCTCTCTCCCTTCTGCCCTTTCCACCCCCACCCCGTGCTGACATGGCAGTTGGAGGTGGCAGCAGCTGAGGTGGTGGCAAGCGTGTAGCAGAAGGTTATGCGGGAGAGTGGTGAGATGGAGGAGGCGAGAGTGTTGCCCATGCAGGTGCTACTCAAGACCTCCGAGGACCCCATGCCCATCCGGGCTGTACCATGTAGGAGGTTCGCCTGTCCTTGCCCTTGCTTCCTCTTCCCGACAGATCTCATCTTCTGGCGTGATAGCCTCCGGAATATCACTTTCCTTCTTAGTTATGGAACACCTCTTTCTATTTTCCAGCTCTTTCCAACCTTTTTCACCCTCACACCCCCTCTCCCCTTACACCCCCCTTTCCTCTTTCCTCCTCTCCCCTTACACCCCCCTTTCCTCTTTCCTCTTCTCCCCTTACACCCCCCTTTCCTCTTTCCCCCTTTTTCCATACAACCCCTCCAATCGGCACAAATCTCCCATATGGTCAAACTTTCTAGCATTGTGATCGCATCATCCCGTGCCAAGGCCAAGGTGGTGTCAGTTGAGCTCATGTGCTGCTTCTGTAAGAACGTCAAGCCCATCCCCTGCCGCACTGGCTGAGGCGGCGCTATCATCCCGCGCCAGGGCCAAGGTGGTGTCAGTGGTGCTCACGTGCTGCTCCTGCAAGAACTTCAAGCTCATCCCCTGCCGTGCCGCCCTGGCTTAGTCGGCGCCATCATCCCACGCACGTGGGATCACAGAGCCCCTGTACGCTCTCTCCTTCACACTATTTATCCCTCACACTTTTACTCCCTCCTCTCTCTCGTTTCCCTCTTCTTCCTCCTCTCCCTCCTCTCCATTCTATTAACCGTCACCGCTGGTGGGTGGTGGTGCAGAATTGAAGGTCTTGTTCCTTTCTTCCACCTTCTTCCTCCTCTCTCCCTCATCGGTGCATTAGCAGCCACGGAAAGAGCCGTATGTAGTTCTACCTAGAAGAAGCAACTCCTTCTGCCTCCCTTCCTCGTCTCTCACTCGTTCGTGCGCGAGAAGCCTGGGGAGGAGCCATGTAGGGTGGTCTTATAGGTTGTGCTACTGAACAGAAGCTAGTACCTGGACCAGCAGGCCATCAAACTACTGGAGAATCCCGAGCTAAGATCGAGGGTCTTTGGAGTAATTCCAGGAAAATCTGCCTGTGAATCAACCCCTGGAAGGTAACTAAGCCTATGCGCTATCCCCTCATGCCTAAACCCCTTACCAACGGGTGAGATGCGATGCAGTGTGGTGCTGGCAGCTGACTGTTCGCTGGTGCAGCATGATGTGTGCACTGCATCCACACCATGAACCTCGCGCCATGCCCCATGCCCCATGCCCATGGGCCCATCCTCATGAGGCATGGCAGATGCACCATGTTATGCTCCTACCCCATGCCCCATGTCATGCTCCTACCCCATGCCCCACGTCATGCTCCTACCCCATGCACCATGTCATGCTCCTACCCCATGCCCCATGTAATGCTTCTACCCCATGCCCCATGTCATGCTCCTACCTCATGCCCCATGTCATGCTCCTACCCCATGCCCCATGTCATGCTCCTACCCCATGCACCATGTCATGCTCCTACCCCATGCACCATGTCATGCTCCTACCCCATGCACCATGTCATGCTCCTACCCCATGCACCATGTCATGCTCCTACCCCATGCACCATGTCATGCTCCTACCCCATGCACCATGTCATGCTCCTACTCCATGCACCATGTCATGCTCCTACCCCATGCACCATGTCATGCTCCTACCCCATGCACCATGTCATGCTCCTACCCCATGCCCCATGCCTCATGCCCGTGCCCCACAGGACGTGCCTACAGGTGAGATGCCGCGCGGTGTGCTGCTGCCGGTGGATCACTCACTGGTGCAGCGCAACATGTGTGCACTGCATGCACACCATGCCCCTTTCCGCATGGACCATGCATTGTGTGTGTGGCATGTGCCTTGCCCTGTGCACCACACCACGCTCCATATGACCCGCAGGACGTGCCAACGGGTGAGATGCCGCGCGGTGTGCTGCTGGCAGTGGACCGCTCATTGGTGCAGCATGATGCTTGTAGTACCTTTACTCCATGAAGCTTGCCCCACATGCCCCATGGCCCATTGCCCCATGCCCCATGCCCATTGCCCCATGCCCATTGCCCCATGCATGTTGCCCCATGCCCATTGGCCCATGCCCATTTCCCCGTGCCCATTGGCCCGTGCCCATTCCCATTGCCCCGTGCCCGTTGCCCGTTGCCCCATGCTTATTGCCCCATGCCCATTGCCCCATGCCCATTGCCCCATGCCCATTGCCCCGTGCCCGTTGCCCCGCGCTCGTTGCCCCATGCCCGTTGCCCCATGCCCGTTGCCTTTTACACATTGCCCCGTGCCCATTGCCCCATGCCCGTTGCCTTTTACACATTGCCCCATGCCCATTGCCCCATGCCCGTTGCCTTTTACACATTGACCCGTGCCCATTGGCCCATGCCCATTGCCCCGTGCCCATTGCCCCATGCTCGTTGCCTTTTACACATTGCCCCGTGCCCATTGCCCCATGCCTGTTGCCTTTTACACATTGCCCCGTGCCCATTGCCCCATGCCCGTTGCCTTTTACACATTGCCCCGTGCCCATTGCCCCATGCCCGTTGCCTTTTACACATTGCCCCGTGCCCATTGCCCCATGCCCGTTGCCTTTTACACATTGCCCCGTGCCCATTGCCCCATGCCCGTTGCCTTTTACACATTGCCCCGTGCCCATTGCCCTATGTTCCCTAGGATGTGCCAACAGGTGGGATGGCGCGACAGTGTGCTGTTGGTGCAGCGCATGATGTGTTCACTGCTTGCACACCATGAATTATGCTGCATGCATCAGGCACTGTGTACCATGTGCCTTGCCCCATGCCCTACACCACACCCCATGCGCCCTGCAGGACGTGCCAACGGGTGAGATGTCATGCGGTGTGCTGCTGGCGGTGGACCACTCATTAGTGCAGCATGATGTGTGCGCTGCCCATTGCCCACTGCCCTGTGCACCACACCACACCCCATGTGCCCTGCAGGATGTGCCAACGGGTGAGATGTCACGCGGTGTGCTGCTGGCGGTGCACCGCTCATTGGTGCAGCATTATGTGTGCACTGCCCGGTGCATACCATGTGCCTTGTCGCATGCCCCCATAACCCCCACACTCACCACTCCCAGGACGCGCCAATGGGTGAGATGCTGCACAGTGTGCTACTAGCGGTGGACTGCTGGCTGGTGCAGCGCATTTCCCCAGCACATGCATCACCATGGCCAGCATCTGCAACATCTTCTAGGCGTCTGATAAAGCCAAGTGAGAGTGAGATGGATGGTAGGGGGGTAAGTGAATGTGGGGAGGAGTCTAAGCTAGATGGGTGGTGGCTAGGCGACTGAGTGAGTGTGCAGACAACAGCAAGTGATATGGCTGCTGGCGTAGGGTGTATGGGGACAAGGCCATGTGCATGTGGGGACAATGCTCCCTCATCCTCGTCCCTCTAGCTGGCCACTTCCGTCCTCCCCTCGCCACCCCTCCCCTCACCACCCTTTCCCTGGCCCATTCATGCTTCCTCATGCCTCCCTCACCCTCCTCTTCCCGTTTCCCCTCTCCGTTGCCTTTTCCCCAAAATCCACCCATCCTGCACGGCGTGGGCATCCGCAGTGGGCACCACTGTGCGCAGCCCATTCACCAGCAGCTAGGCATCAATGCGAGTGCACGGGCGAGCGCGTACGTGTACAACACAAAGGAGGAGATAGACATGTTCATCGTCTCGCCGGGCTCAAGGAAACCATTGACTTCTTTGTCAAATTTTCGCAATTCAAATACTCAAGAGATTCTCAAAATGACCCGTGTCTTCCACCCTGCAAGTTCCTATGGTTTGAGAAATAAGGGAGGGAAGGGGAGATGGATGGGGAGTAGAGGAGTGAGTAGGGAGCAAACGATGAAAGTTGGGGCAAGAGTGGTGTGACGGCACGTAAAAGCATCAAATCACCAGTGCTTGCTTCATGCACCTGCCCTGGTAATGCAGGTTGGCAGGAAGGCACTCCTCTCCTCTCACCAACTCCTGCAGACCTCACCACTGCCATCTCTGAGAGGCTGTAGCCCTCACTCACACAGGTACGTGCCAGAGTTGAGGCAAATTCTGGGGCAAATTCCTCAGATCAGTGACATGTTCCCGTGCCTCCAGAGGTTTTCCAGTTGTACCGTATGCTGGTGGTGAGTTGCAAGCATGGCATGTGAACAGCAATTTTGTCAATGCTGACCAAATTGGGTCTGGTGCTCCTTGGGCCGTATCCATGCCCAACCCAACCCATCCTCCTGCATACATTGCCGTAGTTCTGAATAACGTACTCAAACAGTGTGTGTTGCTAGAAAGGCATGCTCTGCCTTGCATGCATACGGTACCGTAACAGCGTTGCCCTGCTCCGATGTGGTTGTGCTGAAACATGAGAGATAGGTAACGTAACGTGTATACTACCATCATCAGGCAATAACAGACACACAACACACACAAACCAACCCACCCAACCCAAAAACCACAACATACTACCGTACTAAACAACCATCACATCATACCCCAAAAAGAAGGCACACTGTGAACAAACTCTGCCTCATTTCCCCCCAGCTGCTGCCCACTCCCCGCCCTGCTTCAGCTCAGTCGCACTTCTCGCGGCACTTCTTATCCTTCCTGTCGCACTTGCGGCTGTTGTGATGATTGTCCTCATAGCACTCATCCAGCTTCTCATCACACTTCTCGGTGCACTCCTGCTGGCAATCATTGAACGCATCATTCGCGTCCCACTCGCAATCGCCGCGCTTCTCTGTGCATTTCTGCTCCTGCCGCCAGTCCCACGCGCGACCAATGCAGTCGGTTTCCTTGTCCTGGCACCGCTGCAGCTTTGTATTGTACTTGTCAGAGCATGTAGTGGAGCTGTAGAGCACCCGCCTCCTGACTATAGCGGGGGATGCAACGCTCGCGAATGGAGCTCGTGCACCTGCAGGGGAATTAGGTAAACTTATTTTTCATTACGGGTTTATAAAGGTACACCATCGCTGATCTGTTAATTCTTTGAACTTTCTGGGTAATTGGGAAAGTTGGCCGTACCTTGAGCAGAAGGGAAGCTGGAGATGGTGAGGAGAGCGGCGAGCAGGAAGAGGAGGGAAGCAACGAAAAACTTTCCGAATGCCATGGTAACGTCAGTTTCCTCTTAGTCGAAAGGAATGTTACGGATGTGAGCTGCAGAACCCTAAAGTAGGCGAGTAGAAGGTGGATAAGGAAGTGACTGGAATCTGGAATACTCGAATCCCTGGCTGCGAATGGCCAACAATCCGAGCGTCTTTCGTTTAAATATACAGCAACGCGACTGGAGCCGTCGGGGACAGTACAGCATTCCAGTACCAATTGGCCTCATCCATTGCGTCTTTCGGAGCACCAATGGCACCGAGCCGCCACCAAGAAACATCGTGTAAGCACCAGCGGCTCGGCCCATCAAGCTATCATCACGAAAGATCCTGGGAGCTCCAGCCACTTTGGACCTCCACCCGTTTGGCACTTGGAGGCATGAGGCCAACCCACTCGGCCGAGCTCGCCGGGTGTGGCGTCGCTGCTTCAGCAAAAAGTTTCGGGGAAACTAGAAAAACAGGGATTCAAGAATTCTGCTTAGGTCAAAGCATCATCATCGCCAGATGGCGTCCGCCCACGTTCTTATTGAAATTGCTTCTTGCTGAATTGGAGAAGAAAGCACCATCAGCAGTTTCTGAGCGCAGGAGAGGGATCGAGAAGAAACCCGTATTCCCTGCTGAGGTGGTGAAACTGCTTTGACCGGACTGGAAATTCCTGAACTCCTCGTTGGCAACTCCGTACTCCTCGTTGGCAACGCTGTATCGCTGGCAACTCTGTACTTGTTGGCAACTCTCTTGTCCTCGGCAACTCTGTACTCCTTGTTGGCTGCGGCGATAAAAAACTTGATTCCGAAGCTGATATGTTTTTGTAGACGACGGTCCATATTTGTCCCTCGTGGGTTCACAAAATAATATTTTGAACCGAGTGTAACCCTGTTTGGCGTAAAGGGGGAGCTGGGGGGAAATGATACACGGAAGTGGCGTGGGGGGGAAAATGGAGGGGAATGTTTCGAGTGCGTGTTGCGGCACTGGGTTGGCAGGTTTTTTCCCCTGCTCTTCCTTACCCCCGCCCCCCTTTTTCGGCAGCGCGCCGTTGTATTTGTCTTTCGCACGCTGAGATTGGTTTCGCACTTTTCGCCCAGCCCTTTTGTTTTCGCCAACATCTGTCAGCAGGTCCACCAGCACAAATACGTACCCAGGTTGTTCAGCCACACATAGTTCCTAGCCAGTGACTGTTATAGCTAAGAAAAGCTAAGACTCCACCTCCATTACTCCGCCCATCCTCGCCCTTTCGCCTTCCCCTCTTCCACCATCCCTTTCTCCCTCTATTAATCCGTTCCGTCCGATCCGTCGCCCTAGCTTTCCGCTAGCCTGAGTTCTCGTTTCCACTCCACGTCGCGGGCCATGCCCATTCTAGCGCTTATGCCCATCGTCGCCCTGGTTTCACTTCCCCATCGCCCACCGCATAGAAATTGCTTCTATTCCTAGCCCGCCGTCCTCTCTGTCCATCCCATCGCATTTCGCTTTTCGTTTTTTCCCCTTTTTTAAAAAGGATTCGTCGCCATCGCTTGCAACCCGTCGCGTACGCGCAGTCCCGTCCAAAGCCCACGCTCACTCCCTTCCATCGCCCACGATCTCTGCCCTCGAACGAGCACGCTCCCTCCCCTCCCGTCGCCTTCGCGCACTCCCCTCTCGTCGCACACGCTCACTCCCCTCCGTCGCCCACGCTCACTGCCTTCCCGTCGCCCACGATCACTCCCCTCCGTCGCCCATGCTCAATCCCTTCCGTCGCCCACGCGCACTCCGCTCGAACGAGCACGCTCACTCCCCTTCCGTCGCCCACGCTCACTCCCCTCCGTCGCACACGCTCGCCCACGCATCCCCATCCCGTCGCACCATTCCTTCGTTTCCCCCATCCGCGCTACCTCACATGTCTCTGTTCCAACCGTCCTCCTTCCTCATTCCCTCCTTCCCTCCCTCCATCCCTCCCTGACTCCTCGCCACCATCCGCCCTGCCAACCTACCTCCCTTCCTCATTTCCTCCGGTTCTCCCTACCTTCCTCCCGTTCTTCCTTCTCATCTCCCCTGTTCTCCCATCTCGTCTCCCCACGCTCTCCTCTCTCAGCTTCCCCCGTGCTTCCTTCTCATCTCCTCTCTTTCTCCCGTCTCATCCCCTCACGTGCTCCCTAACTCATTTCCTCTCTTGCTCCTTCTCATCTCCTCATGCTCTCTCGTCTCATCTCCTCACGCTCTCCCTCCCTTCTCATCTCCTCATGCTCTCCTTCTCATCTCCTCATGCCCTCCTTCTCATCTCCTCATGCTCTCCCTTCTCATCTCCTCATGCTCTCCCTTCTCATCTCCTCATGCCCTCCTTCTCATCTCCTCATGCTCTCCCTTCTCATCTCCTCATGCTCTCCCTTCTCATCTCCTCATGCTCTCCCTTCTCATCTCCTCATGCTCTCCCTTCTCATCTCCTCATTCTCTCCTTCTCATCTCCTCATGCTCTCCCTTCTCATCTCCTCACGCTCTCCCTTCTCATCTCCTCACGCTCTCCCTTCTCATCTCCTCATGCTCTCCCTTCTCATCTCCTCACGCTCTCCCTTCTCATCTCCTCACGCTCTCCCTTCTCATCTCCTCACGCTCTCCCGTCTCATGGCATGAGATGGTACGGACAAACAAAATGTGCCGTGAGGAGAGAGAGGTGGAAAGGGTGGATGGGGTGGGATGGAGGTATAAACGAGGCCAGGCCAGAGTCACTTGCACGTTTCACCTCACCTCACCTCACCTCACACCCCATGTGTTTCCCCCCTTGTGCTTCACAGGGTTGTGTTCCGTGAAGCAATAGACAGCAGGGCATGAGTCGAGTCTCACTGTGTGCTTTGCCTCTACCTCTGCGCCATGCGCCCCACAGGCACAGGGTGGCGATCCACGAGGCGATGCAGCAGCAGGCCATGCGTCTCACTGTGTGCTTCGCCTCTGCCTGTGCGCCATGCGTCCCACAGGAGTGGCGATCCACGAGGCGATGCAGCAGCAGGCCATCAGCATCGCCAAGGCGGGTATCACCACCCACCTCCCCAGCCTGCCCTCGGGGTGATACTTCTCATATTATGCCTCGGAATGATCGATGCGTACATCACATCCCTGTCTCCCTCCTCTCCGCCGTCCCTTCTTATCCACCTCACAGACAGCACAAGAGAACATGCATCTGCAGAGCTCAAGAGAACATGCACCTGCAGAGCTCAAGAGAACATGCACCTGCAGAGCTCAAGAGAACATGCACCTGCATGCACCATTCTGCCGCGTCTCGACCTCATCTTTGCCGTCAAGGATCTGCGCAACTTCGACCGCGTGATGAAAAAAGGGAGTTTGTGCGACGTCTCAAAATGAAAACTCCCTTATATCAAGGACACGCACGACTTCAACCACGACCTCGTGCGTTGCGTCTGCCCATCTACCTTCACTAACGCATGTGTCGAAATGCTGCTCGCCCAGTCAACACGACCGAGGCGTCGACCTCATCTGTGTTGTCAGGGGCACGTGCGACTTCAACTGCATTCTATTCCAATCCCCATTTCTGCCCTTTTTTTTTCCCACAGAATATCGCGCGACATGTGGTGAACAGGCTTACTTGATCTCAAGCCTATCCATGTGCTCCCCCCTGTCTCTGCCTCTTCTCCCCCGCTGCAAATTGCGCGGCACGGAGTGAACGTGCATGTGAAGGCGGATGCAGTGGTGGGATAGGGCGGGGATGGCATGGGGGGATGGGGCGGCATGGGGGATGGGCCTGCGGGGGCGGGGGCGTGGGATACACGGGGGGAAGGATGGGGAGCAGGAGAACTGGCTCGAGAGGTGAGGAGTGGGCGGAGGTGAGGAGTGGGCGGAGGTGAGGTGTGGGCGGAGGTGAGGAGTGGGCGGAGGTGAGGTGTGGGCGGAGGTGAGGAGTGGGCGGAGGTGAGGTGTGGGCGGAGGTGAGGTGTGGGCGGAGGTGAGGTGTGGGCGGAGGTGAGGAGTGGGCGGAGGTGAGGTGTGGGCGGAGGTGAGGTGTGGGCGGAGGTGAGGTGTGGGCGGAGGTGAGGTGTGGGCGGAGGTGGTGAGGTGTGGGGGATGGGCGTGGGAAGGGTAAAGGGTGCTGCAGGGGAAGCGGTCCTGAGAGGGATGAATGAGTATGCCGGTTTTCCCATTGTTGTGAAAGTTGGTGTGGACTTTTTTCTGGTCACTATGCCGGGTGCACAGACAGAGTCTGCTCGCCTCAAGAGGATGTGGCATAGCCCCTCGTTCCCCGTCGGTTCCCACTCTAACCCCACCCCACCCCCACCGCCTCCCCCCCCTCCCCATTAGGTACATTGAGTTTGCTTGCACGTGCTGCTCGCCGCGGCTGCCAGAATCGGCAGCAATGCCACTGCAGAATAACCACGTGCAGATCCGCCAGGTGTGCTGCTTGCCATTGTGTTGTGGTGGGACATGTTGCATTGCATTGCATTACAGCACAGCACAGCACAGCAATGCCGTAAAACCGCTATTTGCACATCCGCCGTTGAGCTACTTGCTGTTGTGCCATGATGGTTCTTGTTTCAGGACGACACGTTGAAGCGCGCCACAGCACACACCACGTCGCACCGCACTGCACCGCACCATTCCGCATCCCACCTCATCGTGCTGCATCACATGCTGTGGCATCATCCCCCCTCAACGCCCCCTCGCCTGTCAGAACATGCTGCAGAGAGCAACGGAGATGGGGGGGGCAATAGTGCTGCCAATCACGGTTCGCCAGCTGGAGGCTATTGTGAGGCTCTCAGAGTCGTGTGCATGCAGCTGTGAATGACATGGCATTCAGCTGTGAGTGACTTGGCATGCAGTTGTAAGTGCCGTGACATGCAGCTGTGAGTGACATGGCATGCAGCTGTGAGCGACGTGGCATGCAGCTGTGAGCGACGTGGCATGCAGCTGTGAGCGACGTGGCATGCAGCTGTATGTGGCAATGAAATCGCATGCAGCTGTGTGATGGATGTAGAAACCGTTCTGACTAGATTAGAAACCGTTCTGACTGGATTAGAAACCGTTCTGACTGGATTAGAAACCGTTCTGACTGGATTAGAAACCGTTCTGACTGGATTAGAAACCGTTCTGACTGGATCATGGACCCATGCTGTTGAGCCCTCATTGCCTCATTGCCTCATCGCCTCATTGCCTGATTCGCTTTGCATCAGGAGGCTGCGTGTCGTTCTACTGGATGTGTGATCTCCAGATTGCTGCCCATTCAATGTCCGCCAGGCAGGTGCTGTGTGCAACGCTCATCCCAATCCTTCAGCACATGTATAACCTCGAATGTGGCATGTGCATGTTGTATGGCGTGTGGCATGTGGCGTATGGCGTTTGGCACGGCATGTGGAATGGGGCGTGGCATGTATCGTCACATGCTGCGTGCATCAGGTGCGGCGAGTGCTGCTCATCATGGTGGCACGGGGGGAGGTGGAGAAACCGCGACTGAGGAGGGTCATATACTGCAAGGTCTGACCGCCGCTCTCACTGCTGCACTCACTTGCATTGGCAATCTAAAAACAATGCAAAACCACTGGCTCTACGCTTAAGTTGTTTTTAGTTCAACCTTGTAGCTTCAGCTGTGTTGGCCAAGTAGCAAATGGGCAAATGGGGAGTAAGGTGTTAGCAGCTGACAAAGGTTGTTTATTTATGATTACAAACAAGAATCTCTCTAAACAAGTCGGTGTAGTTTAGTGGTTAGAATCCCACGTTGTGGCCGTGGAGACCTGGGCTCGAATCCCAGCACCGACAACTTTTATTCGTACTGGTTGACGTTTGCAGCTGCTGTTTGAGTGTATTAGAACTCTCCCTCCTCTTCTGTTGTTGCGCCTAATTTGTTTACCAACTTGAATCAAATTTCTATTTTCACCATTCTTACCATACTTTATTGATGTATTTTGGTTTTGCCAAATGCCTAGTGTAGCTGACACTTTCAGCACACCCAGTACCAGTAAGTTTGATACGGGATGGAACACTAACAGAAACGGATTTCAAGGGGCAAGGTAGGCACGGTAGCTGATTAAGCTTCTAGCGCGGACCACCCTTCTGCTGTAGAATTTTAAGGCCAACTCTGGGAAAATATGTTATCAAAAACAACAAGAGGCGACGAAATCGTCTTAGGGTTGCGAAGCATTTTACGTAACGATATGTACACAATTTTTTACATTTTACATAACGACATGTACCGTACACAATTTTCTACAAGTGAGAATACTTTTATAAAAACCTGTGGTAATTGACATTTATAGCAACGACTCGAAAAACAGCTTCACCATAATTCGAACCTACGACCTTCGTACCCAACGCCTTTCTCCTACCGACTGCACTAGCGCTACTGCAAAGAGAAGCAACATAATAATCTAGATTACATAAAGTAACGACGAATCTGACACTTTGTTAGGGTTGGCTCTTCCTTTCTTTCTCCCTCCCTTCCGCTCGCTGGTTTAGCTCCCCGCTACTCACGCCCCACCTACCCGTTCCTACTAAGGTGAGAACAACTCTACCTTACCGTTTCAAGTAGAATTAAGTTACCTGATTTCTAGCGAGACTAGCATGCGTTAATCTCGTACATAGTTGTTTACTCTTACCCTGGCCGCGTTTTAAAAAGATAGTTTGATTAAGCCTATGTTCTAGGTTCTAGGTATTCGTTTTCTCTTTCTCTTTTCTTCTCGCCAGTGGAGCTTGTTCTTTTGCCTCACGCTACTTACGGTCCACCTACCACTCCAAGGTCAGAAAGTTTAAGATGTCATTTAGAGTTGTTACCTCATGGTAAGATGTAAGCTCTTATTGTCGTCATTTACTTCCTATTCTTAGTTAGCCCTCCCTTTCCTACTTCCTCTCGTTCTGCTGACGGGCTACGGGACTTCCGCTAGGTAAGCTCCTAACTTGCAACTTAAACGCGTTCGATACCTGTTAGGTCGACTTAATTCTAACACAGGACGGCTTAGATCTAAACTAGGTCGGCTTAGATCTTGTTTTTACACATGTTTTTTTTCGAAATCGTAGAAATCGTAATTTATTGAACACTCTCTCTATCTCTCGTTCGTTCTCGCTCGTTCTCTCTCTCGTTCTCTCTCTCTCGTCCTCGTTCTCTCGTTCTCTCTCTCTCGTTCTCGTTTTCTCTCGTTCTCTCCCTCTCTCTCGTTCTCGCTCTCTGTATTCGTTATATTCTCTTCTTTCGTTTACTGTCTCGGTATTTTGTTCCTCTATTCCCGTTCCTTATTTTCGTTTTATGCCTCGTTAGATTCTTCTCCATGCTCTTTGTCAAGTCTAACCATTCAATGCTCACGGCGTTTTTCTTAGCCCTTGTATTGATTCATTTGTTTCTTCGTTATTCCTGTTTCTCTTCATTTCATCACACCTTATGCCTTTTTTCTGTTTTGTTTGTTGTACCGGCTATTCATTTCCGTTCCTCCTTTCCACTTCCTAAACCCGTTTGTCAGGGGCCTTTCCGGTCAGGAACGCGATTTCAATCCAGAAAATGCGTATTGGTCACTAGGATTTATCGTATTGTCCTTTTAACATTGATTTACTTGTTATGTAGTTCGCGTCGCGTGTATCTCGTGTTTTTTGGCTGGGTTTGCCGGAGCTCGTGTTTTTTATTGTGTGAATGTGTTTGTTCGTGTGAGTGCATTCATCTCATCTGTCATTGCAATATCAATGCATGTCTGTCAATTTTAAAAAGGGGGTTCATTTCTATCATTTCTCATTGGTTCATTGGCGCACTCAGTGACTCGTGTGTTTGCCACTTCGAACTGGATTTGATAGAGTGAACCTCTTTTTTAGAGTTAACAGATTGTATTTTTTCATGTGCTAGTTGATTATTCAAAGATTTTGCTATTGACCTCCCCCCCATGCTAGGCAGGGGATGGCGATAGCTTAGTTTTTGGGTTGTTAACTGTCACGCATTTTATCATGTGCATGTGCATTATTCATCACATAACACATGCATTATATACATCATTCTATGCATTATGCATTGTATAGCATCATTTATGCATTACGCATGCACCTCTTCATCATTACACAACATCATCTAACAGTAACATATAATGCAAACAGTACAGCAAATCTCCACTAAACAATTGCAAAATATTCATATGGAATAATGCACTATGAACAGTACCGTATTCAAAACTGCTCAACATGCATACAGTATGGGAAGGGTAGTACTGTAGTTGACAAATTTTATTTTCATGATTTTTTTAAAAAATATTAACATGAAAATAAAATTTGGCAAAATCGATCGTAAAGGGTTGCTTCGCAACCCAAAAAACGGCAAGACGGATGTCTGAACCCGGAATCGAACCGGAGACCTCCAGTGTGTGAGACTGGCGTGATAACCGACTACACCATCCAGACATGTATATTGGTATTTTAAAAAAAACTCTTATAATATTATTAAAAAAACATTTTTTGCCACCAATGACGTGGCGCCAAATCTGTTCCCTTGGGAATGCTGCTGATGTGGTGGAGAACAGCACAAGCCACGCCCCAGCACTGGCCCCTTTCACATGCCTCGTTTCTCTTGCCCATCCCTCACCGTTTCAAAGCAATCAACCTCGCTGCTTGTGCACAGATTTCTGTTCTTCCTCCTTGCTTCCTCGCTGATTCCAGACCAGTGCACTGGTCGCCGCCATCCGCCTCTGCTTGCTGGCTGCCGCTGCGCCAACGGTTCACACGCCCTGCCTGCTCGTCCGCTCGCTGCGCGCTGACGTGGAATGGCTTCCATGGCTGCCACGGCGGTGGCTGATTGCCGCACATTGCGGTGTATAGGTAGGTTACGATGACGCGCCGCCGCATGTCATGTACTCGCGCCGCGTTCTATGTAGCATCGCAGCCGCATTGGCACCTGCAATTGTCGCTCGCAATAATCGCTCCGCTGAGATCCACGTCGCTTCGTGGCTTCACGCGGGTTCATTCGTTCGCCATTTCCGCCCATCTCGCCATGCCCCCGACTCTTTATCTCATTCCGCGAATTCCGCGTACTTCGCCATCCCCGTTCGTACATTGTCGCCCAGGCTCAACTCCCTCGTCGCAATGCCGTGCGACGCCCGTGGCCTCGCTGCCTGCTCGTCGCATCGCTTCGCGCGCGCACTGCTCGCTCGCTAGCGTCGCACACATCGCCTCGTGGCAACGCTGCGACTCGCGCCGAGCGACTCATCTACGGTAAGCCGCAGACGCTGCCACTCTTCAACGTAACCTTCGAACTACGAGAGGCGAAAGGGATGAACTGGACGGAAGCAGCAAAGACGGCAATGCTTTGTGAAAAGGTACCGGCTGGCGGGTTTTTAGCTTCTCGCGGATTCGAAACGAGTTTCTCGAATCTGTATTCTCTCATGGGCCTGCACCCCGCTCCCCAACGCGTCACCCTCCCAACCACACACTCTCTTTCCCTCCTATGCACCCCCACCCTCTCACCTTTCCCCTATCCTACCCACATGCATCTCCGGCGGGGCAGCGTTGCGCGGCCCGGGGCGGTGCGGGCGGCAGCGGACGAGGAGGTGGAGGAGGAGCTCATGATGATCGAGGAGAGCGCGGTGAGTGCAGCCCTGGGCGCGGTGAGGAGAGCGCGGTGAGTGGCGGGACCAGTGCACCCGTGCTTGCCAGGGGAGGGTGTGGCGCTTGGCGAGCTTGCAACACAAAGGCAGCACGGCAGGGTTTAAGACTTGCATAATAACTGGGCCTCCATTCTTCAGCAGGGTTTAGGCTTGTATCTGGCATCACCAACGCACAGGCAACGCTTGGCACTCCCCTCGCTCTCGCCTCCTTCCATCCACCACCCTCCCTCCCTCTCCCTCGTTCAACTCCTTCACTCTGCTGCTCACTCACCTCCCTTCACCGCCCTGGCACTCCTCGTATTCCCAACCCTGCCACACTACCATGATTCACTGCGGTGCAACGCGGTGCAGATGGAGCGCATGGAGAAGACGTTGGACAGCGTGAGGGGCAACTTCAACACGGTCAGAACGGGGCGAGCCAGCCCCTCCCTGCTGGACCGCATCGAGGTGAGCCCTGCTGGACCGCATCGAGGTGAGCCCTGCTGGACCGCATCGAGGTGAGCCCTGCTGGACCGCATCGAGGTGAGCCCTGCTGGACCGCATCGAGGTGAGCCCTGCTGGACCGCATCGAGGTGAGCCCTGCTGGACCGCATCGAGGTGAGCCCTGCTGGACCGCATCGAGGTGAGCCCTGCTGGACCGCATCGAGGTGAGCCCTGCTGGACCGCATCGAGGTGAGCCCCTCCCGCTCCTTACGCCTTCCTACCTCTCACTCCCACTCTTGGTCTCGTTCTCCTCTTCCCTGTGCTGTGCCTCTTTGCACCTACAATCTGGCTTCTGCCTTCAGTTGCTTCTGTGCCTTGCTGGCTGCTCTATGTGCCACGTGTACCCCTCCCATCGCCACGTGTGTCCCTCCCATGGCCTGCGGTACCCCCAGGTGGAGTATTACGGCGCGAGTGTGATTCTAAAGAGCATCGCTCAGATCGCTGCCCCTGACGGCTCCATGCTGCTCGTCACGCCCTTTGACAAATCCAGGTGCCATTTCTTCAAACCCCTGCTTTTGAGTCGACTCAAAAGCAAATCCAGGTGCCATTTCTTCAAACCCCTGCTTTTGAGTCGACTCAAAAGCAAATCCAGGTGCCATTTCTTCAAACCCCTGCTTTTGAGTCGACTCAAAAGCAAATCCAGGTGCCATTTCTTCAAACCCCTCCTCCTCCACCCTCCCCTCTCCAACCCCCCACTTCTCACTTTGCCACAATTTCTGCAGCCGTCCTAAGCACTTCAGCACACTCCCCCACACATTTCCCCCACATCCCCCCACTCCCTCCCCTTTCTACCCAGCATCCCGTCCATAGAGAAGGCGATTATGAAGTCAGACGTGGACCTCACACCCCCCGCACCTTCCCCACCTGCCTCGCATCCCTCCTCCCCTCCTCTAACTCCCCTCTCTCCCTCCCCTACCCCCCCCCCCTCCCATCCGCCCAGCATCCCGTCCATCGAGAAGGCGATCATGAAGTCAGACGTGGGCCTCACGCCCTCGTCTGACGGCAACGTCATCCGCCTCTCCATCCCGCAGCTCACCGCCGAGCGCCGCAAGGTACGAGCGTGCAAGGTGGTTGCTGTCAGCAGCTGAAAGGCTTGTCACGCCCTCCTCGGACGGCAACGTCATCCGCCTCTCCATCCCGCAGCTCACCGCCGAGCGCCGCAAGGTGCTGTGCTGTGCTGTGCTGTGCTTTGCTGCCTCCCAAGGGCCACATACGCACTACATACAGACTCTCTACACCCTGACATCCTCCGTTATATGTTCAGTAAAAATCTGAGACAGTGGGAATGAGGTAGCGTAATAATAGGCAGTAGCATAGACAACCGAAACGTGGCTGAGGGAGGGCAGTGGTGGGGGGATGGTGAGAAGGAGCAGGAGATGAGAGGTGGTTGCTGTTGCCAGCCGATGGACTTGTGATGCCATGCCTCTGCTTCTATGCTCGCTCACCCTGAGATACCTCCCAGCCTCCTCCCATCCTCTCTCCGACCACCTCTCAAGATTGGCTTCTCGAAATTACCGCTCCAAAATTCCTCTTCTCTCCCTTCCGCCTTGCCATGGCATGGAGTGGCATAGCATTGCACATGCATGTCGTGGCTTGATACTTGGACGGCATGTGCATGGGCATGGCATGTGTGGTGCACGGGTGGGCGTGGCATGGGCTTGTGCACGGCCGGCCATGGCATGGCATGGCATGGGCATGTCATGGGAATGTGTTTGGGTGGGCATGGCGGCAACAGGAGCTGCTGAAGACGGTGTCAAAGCTGTCTGAGGATGGCAAGGTGAGCCATGAAAGGGATGCAGGCCAAGTGTGCTTTCATGAATCCATACATCCACGACTCACACCCATGCCCACACCACACCCAAAAGCAAACAGCTTTGCTGAAGCATGACACAAGGCTCTCTCACGAATGCCCTTCACCACCCCCGCTGCACCTGCCACCTGCACCCTGGGCACCCTGCCCCACCCACTCGCCCCCTCACCCCGCTGGCCCCTCTGCCCCACCTGCTCCTCTGCCCCGCCTGCTCCTCTGTCCCCACCTGCTCCTCTGCCCCACCTGCTCCTCTGTCCCCACCTGCTCCTCTGCCCCACCTGCTCCTCTGCCCCACCTGCTCCTCTGTCCCCACCTGCTCCTCTGTCCCCACCTGCTCCTCTGTCCCCACCTGTGATCGTGGCCCCACCTGTGATCGTGGCCCCACCTGTGATCGTGGCCCCACCTGTGATCGTGGCCCCACCTGTAATCGTGGCCCCCCTTTCCCCCCTCATACCGACGCATGGCCACCAGGTGGCACTGCGTAACGTGCGCCGGGACTCCATCAAGGCCTACGAGAAGCTGCAGAAGGTGCCGCCTGCCTGGACCACCGCATTTGGCATCGCTCTTGACAATCAATTTTTTCTAGAGTCACCTGCCTGCTCCACCCCTCTCAACGCGCCTTCCTTTACACACACCGTGACTAAGATGCCTGCAGCCTGCCTGCGCTTCTGCTGCATGCGCTGCATGCCACATGTACCGCCCTGCCCTAAACCCTAAACCATCTTGCACGAGCCGTTTACTACCGCATGCTATCTGCAAAGGGCAGCTTCTTGTTTTCCGTGTCTCTTATCATCTCTTTTTATCACATGCCACGTGTCATGCCCCCATTGGTGCATGGCAGGAGAAGAAGATCTCAGAGGATGCTCTCAAGGACCTTTCAAACGACATCCAGGTGACGTGGCATGCTAGGATTGGCCAGCATTACCCGCCATGCAGGCACCCACACAGCTTCCTCACAACCTCTGCTGACTCAACCCTTCCTGCTCCTAGCTGTCAGGCAACTCACATTCCTGACCCTCTGCTTCTGTCTACCCCACTCGCTTCGGACACCCCTCTCCCCCCCCCTTTCCCCCCTCCCTCTTTTCTGTCTTGCTACACCTTCCGCCCCCTTGCCCACGCGTGCGTGCGAGCAGAAGATGACGGATGACTATGTGAAGCAGATCGACACGGCCTTCAAGCAAAAGGAGAAGGTCCGTGCCACACCCACCCGCCCACACATCTGCAGTGCAGTGCAGGAGGCTCCGTACCTTGATGTTTGTTTTCCTTTCTTCAAGTTGATCTTTGGAGGTAGATCCTCCAAATGCCTGCTCCCACGCCACGTCAGGGATTGCACCGAACAACCGCACCTCTGCACCCCTTTCCATCCATCTCCGCCGTCCCTCCCCCTCAGGACCTGCTCACGGTGTGAGTGGCTGTGACATGACAAGCAACTGAGAGGCCTACACACAAACAAACACACGACTCAGCGCCAAACAGTCATGCCCCTGATTCCATCCGTGCTGCACCGCTGCTGCTCTGCACCTCTGCTGCCAAACGCCCATTCAGATGCACTTGCTGTGGGCAGTAGGACTAGCCTAGCCTTGATTCGTTTACCAGCTCCCAAGGCCGAATGGCGTGAACAGAGTCTTCTAGCATCTCCTCTTGTAACTCATGGGTGTCTCACAGGCATCCACCATGGTTTCAGATAACCGTCGCTGTTTATCAACCCTGTTTTGAATGATGCTGAACGGAAAGGGAGGAACCGCTTTCGTGGAAGATTGAACAAAAGTTGGGCCATGTTTTTGGCTATGGAGGCATTCCAGAAGCTCTTGCTACAATAATGCTTAGGGATTAGCCACAGCTTTACATTGGAAATGAAATGAACTGAGCAGATTTCAGAAATGGACATTAGATTAAAATCAATAAATCAGGCAGTAAAGAACACACTATCTACCAGTTGTTTGTTGAGGGGCAGTAACGGGGGCGTGGCAATGTGTGAGGGAGAAGAAGGTACATCGCCCCACCCTCTCCTCGTTCCCCGACACACACCGGTCCAGATGGAACGACCTTCCAGACAGCCACCGCTGCACCTCCCCCAGCTCCGCCTCCCCCCGCCACTTAGCTAAGAGCGGGTCATCCGGCAGCAAGAACGCATCCAGCTCCTCCAACTCCTTGCTCGCATCTGCCCCTCCTTGATCTACCCCATGCTCGCCCTCTTGCCCCTCCCCTTGCAGCGCCCCTTGCCCCACTTGCTGCAACCGCCTCCCTCCCATCCCACCCATCCCCCCCATTCCCCCCATCCTCCCCCCAACCCTTCCTCCATCAGCGCTCCGCTCACCGCCACCCTCCACAACCCCCTCCCCGCCCCGCTCCCCGCCCATCCCACCCCTGTCCCTGAGCTGCGCCAGCACGCCCTCCCCCGCACCCTCCACGTCCACCAGCAGCTGGCACGTGCTCAGGCCGCGGGATAGCAGCACTTGCAGGTCTGGTAGGCGCCCCGCTCCCACCTGGTTGCGGGGTGAAGGGTTGGGTTGGGAGGGGAGCAGTAGTGAGGGAAGAGTGTTCTTATGCTCTGCCCCCGTGCCCTCCAGATCCACGGCAGCTGGCACACGCGCAGCTCACACGTCAGCAGTGCTTGCAACTGCAGCAAGCTTGCACGTGTAAGGCGGGCATGGTTCCTCCCAGGTGTGCACATGCAATGCTCATGTAACGCTCATGTAATGCATATTGACACTCACTCGAATGAGGTCCACGTGCTTGGACGCCCCTGCAGCCCAGAGCACATGGTCCGCATCTACAGCAGCACCTCCCCTCCCCACCACCTCCTCCTTTGCTTTTATCCGCCTCACCGCCGCTTCAAACGCCGCCTTGTACTGTGCACCCAATTCCCTGCCTGCCACTGCTGACTGCTGCTGGGCGGCAGCGTCGGCAGTTTGGGCGGCAGTGGCAGTGGGTTGGGCGGGCGGTTTTGGCAGCATTAGGAGGCGCATGGAGGGCAGGGCGGAAAGCAGGTGGGCGTCCCAGAGGAGGTCGGCGGAGGGCGGTGTGGCAGGCAGGGACACAGCGATGCTGCACGGAGGGGAGGAGGGTAAGGGGGAGAGGGCGTGACAGCGGTGATGGGGATTGCGGGGGATCAAGGGAGTGAGGCAAAGGTGAGTGGGATCAGAAAACGACCTTCGGGCTGGACAGCCGGCATGAACAGAATGTTGGCTGCAGTGCAGTGCAATGCACTGCGGTGCAGTGCGTCAGTCCTGATCTATTAAGCCAAGCACGCACCTGTGGTTGAAAGCGTAGAGGTAAGTCAGGAAGGCAGACCAGCTGCCAGAGCGCCCTGTGCCAAATGCGCCAAACACCGTTGCCTTCCCCAGCCCATGCCGCACACACAGCACTGCTGGTGCAGGCGCCCGCCACCCCTCCCTCCTCACTGCCTCCCGCCACGCCACCTCTGCCGCCTCCTCCTCTGCTGCTGCTGCTGCTGTCTCCTCTTCCTTCCCGCCTTGCTCTTGCCCACTCGCAACCCTAAACCCTGGCCTCCCTCCCAGCCGCCCCAGCAGGTGCTGCCACAGGGAGGTTTGGCCTGGCCGGTTAGAGGCTAATGCTTGCTGTTCTCGTTCTTGTTCTTGCTCTTGTTGTTCTTGTTGTTCTTGTTCTTGTTGTTGTTGTTGTTGTTGAGGGGTGAGGAGAGCACGGCGAGCCGGTAGGGCTGTCAACGAGGCTAACGGGTTGGTTCGGCGCCGAACCTCGAGAGACAGCTGAGGTGAGGAAAGAAGGGAATGATGAGGCGGGGATATGCGAGATGGAGGAGGGAAAGCACGAGCGATGAGGAGGGATGGATGCATGTAAGTGTGTGAACCAACTCTCCACACAAGTCACCCCCACCCACCTCTGCATCATGGCCCCCACCATCTCTGCCTGCCCCATGACCCCCACCCACCTGAGCCACCTGCACCTCGCACCCCTCTCTGCCGCCCTCCACCGCAGCCATCACTGCCTGCCGCCCCGCCGCCAGCCGCTCCGGCACATGCCAGTCAAACTGCACCGCCCAGTCCGCCGCCCACGGGCCTGTCTGCTCGCAGAACGGGTTGGGCGGCGGCTCGTGCTGGCAGGGGCGGCAGTAGTCGCCCCCGCGGCGGTTGCGGAGGTTGGGGAGGGCGAGCATTTTGAAGAACTGGTGGTGTGACACGAGGCAGAAGGGGAAGTGCGCTCGCGTGACTGACACGTTGAGGCGCTGCAGCATGCGCGCGTACACCGTCTCTGCGTTCACTCGCCTGGGAGGGATATCCAAGTAGGGACGAGGGAACGGGAGTGTGGAGGGGAGAGGGAGTGAGCAGTTGAGTGGAAGAGGGTGGACGACCCACCATTGCAGAGGGTGATGGGCTGCTGTGAGCGCATGCAAGTGGGAATCATGGCGGCACAGAGAATGGCTTAACAGCAATGAGGAGAAAAGCCCAGCAGCCCTACTTGCCAGCTTCGCCACCGCCCTCGCTCACAGCTCCCAGCATGTGCAGCCGCGCGAACACCGCCCGGCCCGCCGCCCGCGGCACCACCGCCAGCCTGTCATTCACCCCACCGAAATCCAACCCGGGCGGCGCCGTCAAGCTCCGATACTCCAAGCCGCCCAGCGGCGCGGGCGGCGCCGCCCAGAAAGAGTCCGGGCGGGCCTTCATGAGCCACTTGTAGCGGCGGCTGTAGTGCCGTTCTCTCTCAGCGATGTCAGCGGCGCACATGGCTTCCATGCTGAACTGCTGTAGCAGCCCCTGTGGCCCGTTCTCCAGTCCCTTGAGCGCGTGTGTGGGGTACAGCGCCTCGTTCACGTTGAAGTCCGGAAACACTCGCACTGACACCAGCCTTGGGCCTCCCAATCCTCCTCCTCCCCCTCTCCCCGCCTCCCCTTGCTGCGTGACGTTTTCTTCCCTGGCTCCCCCGGCTCCCTGCGCCCCCTCCGCCCACCCCATCCCCCTGAGGGCGAGGAGCTTGGCGGAGTTCTCATCGAGGGGCGTCACCACAAACACGTCTGCCTGCCCGTACCCCTCAACCCCCACCAGATTCGCCGCTATGGATGGCCCGGTCAGCTCAAACGTTCGCAGCTGCCCGACAAGGCACAGCGCCATGGAGTCCTCCGGCCAGGGCAGCTCAAAATCTGCAGTAGGCGCTGCTGCTTCTGCTGCTGCTACTGTTGACAGCCCTGGTGTGGGGGTCTGGACGAGGTATTGTATGGGAAATGCAGGGGGGGTGAGAAAGGATGGATGGAGAGGGGAGAGGTGGATGGGGTGGTGTGAGAGATCGACGGTGAGTGTGTGGTAGGAACGTGGCGTCCCTTGCTCTGCTTGCAGGTGGCACAAGCAGAGCACACAAGCAACGGGTGTGCGCCGCTTGCTCTGCTCTGCTTGCTAACGCTCTTCTCTCCCTCGCACACTCGTCCCTGCTCCGGCACCTTCCACCAGTCGACTTGCATCCCCTCACCGCATGTCACCGCACCTCACCTCACCGCACCTCACCTCACCACACTTCACCTCACCTCACCTCACCTCACCTCACCGCACCTCACCTCACCGCACCTCACCTCACCACACCTCACCTCACCTCACCTCACCTCACCTCACCTCACCTCACCTCACCGCACCTCACCTCACCTCACCTCACCTCACCTCACCTCACCTCACCGCACCTCACCTCACCTCACCTCACCTCACCGCACCTCACCTCACCTCACCTCACCTCACCTCACCACACCTCACCTCACCGCACCTCACCTCACCTCACCGCACCTCACCTCACCTCACCTCACCTCACCGCACCTCAACTCACCGCACCTCACCTCACCTCACCTCACCACACCTCACCTCACCTCACCGCACCTCACCTCACCTCACCGCACCTCATCTCACCTCCGTGTGAAGACCCGTGTGGGGCAGGGCAGCATGGGTCACCAGCGATGGTTGCTGGCGGTGCCATGGGTGGGGGGAAGGCGAGAGCGGCGTGGGGGGGTGGGCGTTGAAGGGAGACAGATACGAGGATTGGGGTGGAGGATATAGGAGGGTGCAGCGAAGGGGAAGGGGTGAAGGGTATGTCATGTGGGACGTGGGAGGGTGGGGGGAGGGAAACAGCAGTAGGGGTACAAAAGGCGACAGGCACGTTGATACAGCACACACAACCCCTCTCTTCGCCCTTCCCCTCCAAATCGCCCGCTCCCCTCACCTCGCCCTCTGTCTGCGCGCCCCCGTGCGCGTGCAGCCACGGCGGCATCACGCTCGTGAACGCCAGCAGCGGCGTCAGCGCCAACACCGCCACCACCGCCACTACCGCCACCCGCCGCGCCGCGCCCCTCCCCCCGCCTCCCCCGCTCCCCGGACCCCCGCTTCCCCTGCTGCTGGGCTGATCCGCGCCCGCGCTGCTTCCCCCCGCGCCCATCCTGCTTCCCGCGCGGCTGCGCAACTGAAGCGCTCCCCCGACTCCGATACCCCCTGCGCTCCCGCGATAGCCCTCCCGCCCGCGCACTACTGCCGCCGGCTCCGCCAATCCCCGATCCGCCGCGCCCCGCCTGCGAACCTCGGAGTCCCGCGTCGCCGTGCGACGAGGCGACTGCGATTGGACAGGCGACGGCGGCGACAGTAACGGCGACGCTGCGAAACCTTCGCGGCCTCTCGCCACGCGACGACCTGCGACGGACTACAACCGCGAGGATGCGCGGGGGGAAGCGGAGAGGGGAGAAGAGGGAGTTGCGGACGGGCCGGGCGGAAAATGCGGAGAGAAAAAGGGCGCGACAGGGTTGGAAAGAGAGAGCTCACGTGATCGGGCGACGGATTGGCGGAGTGGCGGCGGGGGAAGGGGGAGGTCATGGCGGGCGCGGAGTCATGGCGCGCTGGATACGACGCTGGGCGAAGAAAGGCTGGCTGGGGTGTTGGAACGCTGGGCGATACGCATGGCGAATCGGCTGTGGGGTGGGTGGCTGCGTGATAGCCTGGCTGGTTGCTGGTAGTGGGGCAGTGATGGTGGGCGCGAACGCGATACTACGTACTCGGTAAAACAATCAGAACATTCTATTGCAATCTACTTTCCTTAAGGGCGTGAAAAATCGCCGCACCTAAAAATTCGGCCACTAGCCAAATGGTCGAATCGGCGAAAGTAACCCGTTTGCGAAAACTACAAAGACCCTTGCGACCGTCGTTGACTTCGCCAATAAAAAACGAAATTGATGGCCGTTTTGAAAGTCGACTGGTATCCGATGTTGGGCTGAAACGCCCTAGGATCTTTGTAGAGTTAAAGTTTGAGTAGATGTTGTAATAGCGGAAGCGTTGAATTGAAGTCCTTGAACCACCTTGCGCTGGTATGTGAGGGAAAAGTAAGTTGATTAAAGCAAAGAGATACAAGAATATAAATAGATGAGTACAGAGAATATGAAGAGACATTACCGTCACCCCCCGGATATACCCCCATGGGGGGCTATAATATAACATGTTTTTTTGAGGGGGTGGGCTTATAATATAGTAAATTTATAAGCGCCGGCGTTTATAATTTGTCAAAATTGAATTTTGTTTTTAAATATACCAAATCGAAGCATTCTCAAAGGCGGATTCACCTGGGTCGAGAACGTTCGAAACTGTGCATGCATTGCGCGTGAAACGGCCAACAAGGCGTGGCTTCACGCCTTCCACGCCTTGTTGGCCAGGCCAGGTTCATCGAACGTGAACCTGGCCCATGCCAGTGCACACGTACCTCGCATCACAGCGGCCCAATCAGGGTTGCATGCGATCGTGGGCACGTCGTGGTTCAGCCACGGTGTGCCCATCAACAGCAAAATTCCCCGCCACCGAGGCAAGGAGCTGCCCAGCTCAGCTCCTCTGCGGGGAATCTTGACTGGGGCCACCCTTTTCCCGCAGAGGAGGCCGGGCCGCGAAAATGAAGGGGTCTCGGGCGAGGGCTTCATACAACCCTCATTCTCGACTTTTGCCTTCAGTTTCTTTGTTCGTTTGGCCTGCCGTGGCCATGGCGGGCCTTCCACGCACGCATTTCTTGTTCCGCCGCCATCCTGCTGCCAGAGAAAACACCCGCCGAGACACCTGTGACTACTCTCAATGGCAGTCGCGCCCTGCGCCCGTCCCTCCGTGTCAACCAGTAGCTCCTCCCGTTCCTCCCACTCCTCCAACTCCTCCTGCACCTCCCGCTCCCCCGGCGCCTCCGGTTCCTCCAGCTCCTCCGTCCCCTCCTGACCCGCCTGTGTTTGGTGCTCCACGTCAGGGGGTCCTGCAGCTTCTCCTCCCTCCTGGCTACTCGGCGTTTGACGCGTACCTGTCCGAGCCCGACCGCGCCGGTGGCGCATCGTCTTCCTCCGCACCGTCGCCACGCTGGGGAGCCCCGGCTGATTGCCCGTTGGACGAATCCGCGGCTGGTGCGGAGGATGACGTGGAGTTTTGGGCTGCCGACGGTCTTCCAGAGCACCTGCCTATTCCCACCTTCCCCCCCCCCAATAAGAAACGACCCCACCCTTCTCGCGAGAATCGCGATGCCCGTCCTCCCTCCCCCAGGCACAAGCCTTCAAGTCACAAGCGGCACTCTTACACATCGCAGGAGAAACTGCAGTGGATTCTCAAGCTTGAGTCCGGGCACATGAGCGTGCGGCAGATGTCTCGCCAAACCGGCATCTCCCGAAGGTCACTCGCAGAATGGAAGACCCGGAAGGCTGACCTGGAGGGCGCGCATGCTGCTCGCAAGCGTCTTCATGGGCGCGGAAGGAGCTCGTGGTATCGCGACATGGAAGCTGAAGTCTACAGGAGGTTTCTTGCCCACCGTAAAAAATGTCTCGCGGTCTCGATCGCTCGCCTACAGAAGTGGTCGCATGAGGTGATGAAAGAATTGCACCCACAGGTAAAGTGGTCCGGCTCGCAGCGGTGGACTGAGCGGTTTCGCCGCCGTTGGAATCTGACAACCCGAGCGAAGACCAGGGTCGGCCAGAAGCTTGCTGCCAGTGAGTTTGTGGGAAATGGTTGCAGTTTAATGTGTACTGCTTTGTGTTGTTTGTCTCTTTATGTTTCACGGTTGAATTTTAACGCGTCATTAATACTGTCTTCTCTCTTTCCCTCCCACCCGTACTCCCAGACTGCGAGACTGACGTCAGGAATTTCTGGAAGTTCGTGCGTCACACCCGCCGCCAATACAAGATTGACCCGCAGTGGATAATAAACGCGGACCAGACACCACTGTGGCTCGAGATGCCTGCCGAACGCACAGTCGAGGAGGTGGGTCTGCGCTCTGTGCCTATCCGCAGCGGCGGCTATCAGAAGGAGCGAGTTACGGTGATGCTCGCCTGCACTGCCAGCGGTGAGAAGCTGAAGCCGTGGGTCTTCTTCAAACGGAAGACCCTGCCTAAAGGGGATTTCCCTTCAGGTGAGCATTAACACCCACTGCTGCATGTTTTTTTTTTTCAATGTCTACTGATGTTGTATGTGCGTTTGTGGCTGTGCAGATGTTACGGTGTCCGTCCATCCCAACGGTTGGATGGACGCGGACGGAGTCATTGAGTGGCTCGACGGGGCAGTGAAGCCGTTCGTCCACACCAAGTTTGGAGTGAGGCCCCGCAAAGCGATGCTCGTCTTGGATTCGTACCGCGGGCACCTGACTGCGGAGGTGAAGAAGAAGTTCGGGGAGCTGAACATCGTCCCTGCCGTTATCCCAGCTGGCTGCACCTCGGAGATTCAACCTCTGGACGTCGCGGTGAATCGCTCCTTCAAGGCATCCGTTCGACAGCTCTACCAGGAGTGGTTCGAGAGCGAGGGGGTCGACACCTTGACAAAGAAAGGTGAGAGAGGCAGGCCATGCCTGTGCTGCTTTATCAGTTTGTAGCGGTGGCTGACTTTTGATTGTTTAAATTTTATGGCAGGCAACATCAAGAAGCCACCACCCGAGCTAACGCTCAAGTGGATATCACCGGCTTGGAAGGCCGTGCCCAGGGACTTGATTCAACGGGCTTTCCTCACCTGTGGCATTAGTAACGCCCTGGATGGGTCCCAGGACAAGATCTGCCTGCAACACAGGCGCGACCAGCTTGAGGGCGACGAAATAGACATCGACGACGACATTGCAGCAGATGGCTTTTTCTGCAACAACGTAGAAGAACCAGAGTCGGACTCTGAGGCCGACCCGGATGATCCTACCGCAGCTGATGACTAGATTACGTAGATCTAGAAATTGCTGTAGCCTGTGAGACTCGTAGGTAGATTTAGAACTGTAATTAGAAAAAACTGTAGATAAACTGACTTTGTATTTAATTAGATGAAAATATGAGTTGTTAATGTGGTTAGTGAAGTTTGTAGAAAAAAAAATATTTAAAAAAGTGGCGGTTATAATGTGTAAGGTACAGGTATGCGGTTATAATCCGTACGACTCTAGGGTATGCGCTTATAATCGAGGAGGGGATATAAGCGCCATATGCCAATTAGAAGCGCCAGGCGCTTATCCTAGGGTGGCGCTTATATCCGGGGGGTGACGGTATAACTAATTTTACTGTTGCGGTTCGATACAGTGCGACTCGGGCAACTGCTCAGTGTCGAGTCAGTTGTTTGTCCTTGCTGTCGCGCTGCGTCAGGTCAAGGGTCGCTGACCTTTGACTTTCTCGTAACCTCCAACGGTTACGTTAACCACTTTGGTTGACTCGCGATGCTTCGACTTGAGCTGCTTCGCTTTGTGTCTTGAAGTCTGACACGACAGAGGCGCTTAACTTTATTTGTTCCCAACACTCCCCTTCGCTTCTGGAGTGTCGCTGATGGTGACGTGGCTTTGTCCAGTCAGCAGCATGCAGTACTCGAACTTCTTCTTTTCAAGTTTCTTGGTCAAGTAGTCAGCTGCCATCTCGGACGTGGGACAGTAGGATAGATCGAGTTTCCCTTTCTCGATTTCGTCTTTCACGAAGAAGTATCGCAGGGCGATATGCTTCGTTCTGTTCGCGAATCCGCTCTTGTTGGCGATGCGAATTGCGGATTGGTTGTCGCAGAACAAGGTGAAGTTGGGTAACTCGGCTAACTTCGCTTCTTCCAGCAGCTCGCGAAGGTAGAGTCCTTCCTTGGTGGCTGAGCAGAGGGCGATATATTCTGCTTCAGCTGAAGAGAGCGCAATTAGTTCCTGCTTGCTTGATTGCCAGGAAATAGGTCCGATAGTTTCTAGGCGATAGATGTAGCCAGTGCGAGAGCGCCTGTCATCTGAGTCGCCGGCGTGATCGTCATCGACATAGCCGATTAGTTTCGTCGGCGTAGTTGTGTCTTTGTAGTACGTCAGGCCGATCGTTGCGGTGCTCACGAAATAGTGAAGAGCATGTCAGAATATTATCTTATTGTTCTAGCCTGTAGTGGGGTGCTCTATAGCGAGTACAACCCTTCTAGGGTTTGCTATTTGTATCCTCATTCTTGCTAGTTCAATCCTCTTTCTTTCTTCTAATTTTTCACAGAGCACGGTCGAGTTCTGCTAGGTGTTCTGCTTCGGGCCTCTTGAGATAGGTGGCGAGTTGGCTAGCGGAGTAGGACAGGTCTGGGCGGCAGGTGACGGCTGCGAAGAGCAGACAGCCCAGTTTTCGCTGTTAGTCACGTATTCTGGCGGTCTTGAGTAGGACGGAGCTTCCTTTGCCATTTCCTGCCGTGTAGCGGTATGGCGTGTGGATAGTAGCAGGTGTGAGTGCGAACCGTTTGGCGATGGTGTCGGCGTACTTCTCGGCGCTGAGATAGATCGCATTTTCTTCTTCGCGAATGTTGAGCCCGAGATACTGAGTGGCGGTAGTGGAGACCATGAGTGTGAGGTCCTTTTTCAGCTCCCCTTCGAACCAGGTAGCTATGTCGTCGGTAGAACCGATGTAGAGTAGATCGTCGACGTAGACGATAAGTAGGATGTAGTTTGCGCCTTTGGTGAGTCGGTACATGCCTTGATCGTGAGGTAGTTGACGGAATCCGATGCGGATGAGGCGGGTGTGTAGGTGCTGTTGCCACAGCCGTGGGGCCTGTTTGATCCCGTAAAGCGATTTTAAAAGCTGGCAGACCTGATTGGGTTCCCCGTGGGTACCGTGAGGGAGCTCGACGAAGATTTCGGCGTCGACGGGTGCGTAGAGGAAAGCGTTAGCAACATCGATTTGTCGCAGTTTCTTCTTCTTCATGGCGGCGATCGCAAGGAGGATTCGGAGAGAGGTGTGTCGGCTACCCGGGGCGAATGTCTTGGTGAAGTCCCGGCCTTGTTCCTGATCAAATCCTCGCACGACCCATCGTGCCTTGAACTTCTCGATTGTGCCATCTGCTTTCGTTTTTATGCGGAAGACCCACTTCCCGGTAAGGATGGTCTTGTTTCTTGCTATGCTTGCTGGAACGACTTTCCAGGTGTTGCGTTCCTCCAAGGCTTTTAACTCTCAGTCCATGGCTTCACGCCATTTCTCCTTGTGTTCCCCCCCCAGAGCCTGTTGAACTGTCGCAGGCTCTTTAGGAAGAGAAGAGCCATGGACGGCGGTGACGAGCCCGAGAATCTGCAGTCCGGTTTGTGAGTAGCGGGGGAGTGTTGTGTCCTCGGGAAAAGCTGCTTCATCTCCCGCTTCTGGGTCGGGTATGAAATTCGGTCCTACTCTTTCTGCTTTGTTGGTGTTGGCTGTTATAGGTGTTACGTAACCATTGTCGGCGAAGTGATAGAAGACTTCGGCATTGGCGCTTTCGCGAGGATTTTCTTCGTCCATGGGGAGGTTGACGGAGCAGAACGGGAGAGGTCCGGCTTCTTCGGATGCGTTGTCGACGTTCGGCTCGTCCCAGTCTGCTTCGTCCGCTGCTGAGGCGAATGCTCGGTCACCACAAGAGCCACCTGTGGGGTCCTGATTCTCGTGCAAGTTGGCAAGGTACGTCTGAAGGGTGAGTCGTTCGTAGAAGATCACATCACGTGCTGCTACTGTTTCCTTTGAGTGGACGTCGAAGATTTTCCACGCGTTGTAATTCTTTTCGATCCCGAGGTGTATTCCCCACTGTGTGCATTGTGAAAATCTTCCCGCTCGTGCCTCAGGGGGTCGGTACTGTACCATGCACCTGAAAACTCGTAACATTTTTGTGCTGCCCTGTTTCCCTGTCCACAGCAGATGCGGTGATGCGTTGTTCGGGAGTGAGGACGACGACATCAAGTTGTGCAGCATGACAGCGTGGTCCATTGCTGTAGGCCACTGGTGGTTGGGTAGCCGCATGCCACGTAACAGTTTGCGCATGCTGTTCTGCAGAGTCCTATTCATTCGTTCTGCGACACCTTGCTGCTGATGGGCGTAGGGAAGGGAGAGGAGTTGCTTGATTCCTCTTTCCGCCAGGTACTGCTTGAAGCGCTGAGAGGTGTATTCTCCTCCTCCGTCTAACTGGAAGCTTTCCAGCTGTGCTCCCGACTCTCGTTCTGCTACTGGTAGCCAGGCGGCGAACGCTGCGAGTGCTATGTCGCGGCTTGGTAGGTTTAGATGCCAGACATATCGAGTGGCGGCGTCGATGAAGGTAATCGTATAGTTGTAGGTGACTTGTCCTGGTTCGCGATTGTAGAGGATGTCGCTGTACACCTTCTCGAGTGGTGCGTACGCCGGTGCGCTCGGGTTGTGATGAGGAGCGAACGGTCGATGTGGTAAGTCAGCTTCGGGGCAGGTTAGACAAGTCCCTCGTGCCTTTTGAAGTTCTCTGCCATCGGGTAGTAGTAGGGAGTCTTTGTCGAGAACTCCTGCTCTTATCGTGTTGTTTAAGACTGTGTTGCTTGGATGTCCCAATCGTGCGTGCCAGGTTTCTTCGGAGGCGCGATGTCCGAGTGATCGTCGATACGTGTCGGAGTTGGAGTAGAAGCTGACGACGAAGTTTGCGCTCCTGTGGGCTTCTCGTGGAGTTGGTTTCAACCGCTGTGCGGGTGTTGGTGGTTCTTCGTCGACGAAGACTGGTGTCGTTGTTCCTGCTGCTGTTGCCGATGTTGTCTCTGCTACTGCCGATGATGTCTCTGCTGCTGTCGATGTTTTCTCTGCTGCTGCCGATGATGTCTCTGCTGCTGCCGATGTTGTCTGTGCTGCTGCCGAATGTTGTATTGTTGCTAACGCGCGTGTTCTTTCTGCTTCAGGGATAGTATGCGAGTACCAGAAGCCTTCCGGGCTGAAGTCTGGATCAAGATCTGGAGGGTGCGTCCAGTCCGTGAAGTTAACAATAGCGTCGCTGTCTGCGATGCCCAGGTCCGGGACGAAGTCGAGAACGAAGACGTTGTTCTTCAGAACTGCCTTCCCGATGTAGAGGCCGCCTTTCCCGTGGTATAACTTAAATTCCTGGGTGGTACTGTCGGCTTCCAGGTGGATGCCCTTCGCCATCAACTGGCTGACGCTCAGTAAGTTGTAGCCGAGTCCTTCTGCTATTAGTACCTTTGACATATGCAGTATAACATTCGTCTCCCTGGACTGAAGCTGTACCACTCCTTGTCGTTGTGTGCGCAGGTTCTGATTGTTGGCAACTGTGATGACGACCTCTCGTTGAAGTCGATGTTCGCGTTGGACGAAGCGTCCCGAAGAGCACATGTGTTGTCCGCAGCAACTTTCCAAGAACCAAGTATCTTTCCCGGATGGTTCACTTTGAGCAATGGCGGCGTACGTCGGATTCGGTTGAAGAGATTCGCGGCGAGGCGTGCTGTTGTCGAGTTGTTCTTCGGGTGAGTAGTACGGTGGTGACTCGGTTGTGCATAAATCGGTTGTTTTTACCATGCAGTTGACAATATTTCTTGGCTTTTGCGCAGGTTGTCAGAATATTATTCTTATGTTCTAGCCTGTAGTGGGGTGCTCTATAGCGAGTACAACCCTTCTAGGGTTTGCTATTTGTATCCCCATTTCTGCTAGTTCATTCCTCTTTCTTCTTCTAACTTTTGTCACAGGTTGCCCTGTTGAAGTCGTTGAAGCTTGGACTAAAGTTGTTGGGGCTGCTTGTGTCGAGAGTCTAAGTAGTTTAAGAGTAGAAACGGGGGCCTAGGCTTAGTAGCCTAGGCCCTAACTTAGGTATCGAGCGGGTTTTCCCCTAGGAGCAATGTCGAGTGAGTTGAGAGGGAAATTGGTGAAAAGGTGGTTTCACTATAGGTTCAGGGGTACATATAGCATAGAAACAAAATAAGGTGCACCACCAACAAAAGTTTACATAACTACACTAACTACAACTACAAGCAATTATAAAACATGACAAAATATTTCGACACGCCCCCATAATGCTTGTAGGTAGGTATGTAGTTACAGCAACAGCAGGTACCCCTACCATCTCCTCACCCTCCTCCTTCCCCTCCCCCACACTGCTGCAGAAGCAGCAGAGAAAGGGGGAAGAGAGGAGAGGTGGAGGGACGGCTGCTTGTTGCCTCACACCCGCCACCCCGGTACCACTCCCCCTCCTCACCCACATCCTCACACCCTCCTCCCCCAGCGGCAGCTGCAGCGGTGGGACTGAAAGAAGGAGGAGGGAAAGGGAGAGAGTTGACCCCACGCTCCAACACCCTCCACCCCCATACCCTCCTCCCCACGGCTGCAGGGAGACAAGAGAAAGGGGGGGGTGGGAAGGAAGAAAGCCGCAGAGCGGCGAAGAGGCGTCGGTGCAGATGGGTCAGGGGCGGCAGCAGGGAGTGCAGGGGCGGAAAGGCCCGTCGCGGGCCAGTGCCACGGGGCGCACGACGGGTAGCATAAAAGGGCCCGATCGTGTGCCTCGGGGCACACGACGAGCAGGGCACCATCGTGTGCCACGGGGCGCACGATGGGCAGTAGAAGGGCACCGTCGCGTGCCACGGGGCGCGCGACGGGCAGGGAAGGAGTCACACGCCCGTGGGCGGGACAATGTAAAAATAAAGTCGTCACGCGCCCTAGGCGCGCGACCGGAAAACCTTAGCAGCGGAAGTGTAAAGTGGGCCCACAGGCCAGGACGAACCTAGCTCCGATAACATGTCGAGAGTCTAAGTAATTTAAGAGTAGAAACGGGGGCCTAGGCTTAGTAGCCTAGGCCCTAACTTAGGTATCGAGCGGGTTTTCCCCTAGGAGCAATGTCGAGTGAGTTGAGAGGGAAATTGGTGAAAAGGTGGTTTCACTATAGGTTCAGGGGTACATATAGCATAGAAACAAAATAAGGTGCACCACCAACAAAAGTTTACATAACTACACTAACTACAACTACAAGCAATTATAAAACATGACAAAATATTTCGACAGCTTGCGTCGAGGTGACTTGGCTGCTCGAAGGTCGGAGTTGTCGCTGTGGTGCTGCCGATTGATGACGATACGGGCAGTGCGTGCGAGGATGCCCTGAGGTCTTGCAGATATGGCAAAATGGAGGTACTGACTTCGGTTGTTGTTGTTGTCGGTTGTTGCTGTTGTTCTAGCGTCGCTGGGTGTGAAAAGCGAACTCTGGTACTGACGCCTTCTTCTTATGTCGTTCTTCTTGCAGGTCCATATCCTGTTGCTCGGCGTGGATTTCGGCGCAGAGTGCTGCTTCGGAGATTCTTCCGTGTGCTCGTAATATGGTGCGAGTGGAGCGCTAGTGAGGGCCGAGACCGCCGATGACGACCGTGACGAAGGCGTCTTCTGAAATTGATCCTCCACATCGAAGGAGCCTGTCGCGCAGTTCGCGGCAGCGACTGATATACTCCATGCCTTTCTCGCCGGGCTTCATTTCTATCGTTGTCAGCTGCGCCATTAACCGGCTTTGGTTTACACTGTCTATCGCTTAATACAAGTTCTTCAAATGGTTGTACGCGAGCTCCGCGGAGTTGCCGTAGCCTCGGTAAGGCCTGATGTTCTGCTGTTGAGTCGGGGTGATGTTCCTCAGCAGTATTGTGTACGCCATCATCAATTGATAAGTATACTGCTGCTTCTCATATTGTGTGCCGTTTGTTGGATATGGCAGGGACCCGTCGAAGAAGCCAAGGATCTGCGCTCCTTCCATCATCAGCTTGAATTCGAAGGACAAGGTAAAAAAGTCCTTTCCGTCAAAGGGCTTTGTCGTTTGCAGCTTTAGAACGTGCGCGAATTGCGACTGAACTTGTAATGCGTCTAGTGCTCTCTCTTGTCCCGGTGCAGGTTGTGGTTGCGGCATAAAGCTGACGGAGCCACGCTGGGGCTCGTACGGAGCAAAGGTGGGTTGTTGATGTTGATTCCCGCGTGCGTAGGATGAGCCATCGAGACTCATAGGTGTAGCGTTATTGTTGTTGTTGCTGTTGTTTGATTGCGCAGATGCTCCTTGCTGGTGCTGCTCGTAGAAGGACATGAAGGAGAAGAATTTCTCCATCATGCTTGGATCGAAGCCCGCGCCTTGGTTTGCGGGTGGTTCTGTAGACCCAGCTGCTGGTCTCGTCGTTGTCCCCTCCTCTGTCAGTAGGCCAGAGGCAGGTGGTGGAGTAGGGGTAGTACCGAGAGAGCCGTTGGAGGAGCTCCTCTCCTTTCTAGCAGACATGTCTTCTTGATGTACTGAGTGTTGAATAATAAATTTTAACTCTAACTACTCTCATACCATGTTGGGCTGAAACGCCCTAGGATCTTTGTAGAGTTAAAGTTTGAGTAGATGTTGTAATAGCGGAAGCGTTGAATTGAAGTCCTTGAACCACCTTGCGCTGGTATGTGAGGGCAAAGTAAGTTGATTAAAGCAAAGAGATACAAGAATATAAATAGATGAGTACAGAGAATATGAAGAGACATTATAACTAATTTTACTGTTGCGGTTCGATACAGTGCGACTCGGGCAATTGCTCAATGTCGAGTCAGTTGTTTGTCCTTGCTGTCGCGCTGCGTCAGGTCAAGGGTCGCTGAACTTTGACTTTCCCGTAACCTCCGACGGTTACGTTAACCACTTTGGTTGACTCGCGATGCTTCGACTTGAGCTGCTTCGCTTTGTGTCTTGAAGTCTGACACGACAGAGGCGCTTAACTTTATTTGTTCCCAACATCCGATACCATGTCGACTCCAATTCGGCCAAGTCGTAGGGGTGACAATTCAAATATGGGTACCCTGTTTTCAATCCCCCAAAAAGAGATTTACCCTGGAGGCACATTTTCAGCAAAACGCCAAGCCTGAGCCTTCTTGCTGTTGGGCTAAACGCCCTAGGATCTTTGGTAGAGTTAAAGTCTTAGTAAACGATGTGGTAGCGGAAGCGTTTTAAGTAAAGTCTTTGAACCACCTTGCGCTAGTATGTGAGGGCAAAGTAAGTTGATTAAAGCAAAGGGATACAAGAATATATATATGAATACAGAAAATATGAAGAGACATAATTATAACTACTTTACTGTTGCGGTTCGATACAGTGCGACTCGGGCAACTGCTCAATGTCCAGTCAGTTGTGTGTCCTTGCTATCGCGCTGCATTTGTCAGATCAAAGGTCGCTGACCTTTGACTTTCGTGTAACCTCCAGCGGTTACGCCAACCTCCGAGGGTTGACTCGCTGGTGCTTCAATAAGCGCTGCTTCGCTTGTGTCTTGGAGTTTCGACACGACAGAGGCGCTTAAGACTATTTGTTCCTGCCACACCCCTTCGCTTCTGGAGTGTCGCTGATGGTGGCGTGGCTTTGTCCAGTCAGCAGCATGCAGTACTCGAACTTCTGTTTTCCGAGCTTCTTGGTCAAGTAGTCAGCTACCATCTCGGACGTGGGACTGTAGGATAGTTCGAGTTTCCCTTTCTCGATCTCGTCTTTCACGAAGCAATATCGCAGAGCGATATGCTTCGTTCTGTTCGCGAATCCGCTTTTGTTGGCGATGTGAATCGCAGATTGGTTGTCGCAGAACAGGGTGAAGTTGGGTAACTCGGCTAACTTCGCTTCTTCCAGTAGCTCGCGAAGATAGAGTCCTTCCTTGGTGGCTGAGCAGAGTGCGATATATTCTGCTTCAGCTGACGAGAGAGCGATTAGTTCCTGATTGCTTGATTGCCATGAGATAGGTCCGATAGGTTCGAGGCGGTAGATGTAGCCAGTGCGGGAGTGCCTGTTATCTAAGTCCCCGGCGTGATCCGCGTCGACGTTGCCGATTAGTTTCGTCGGTGTAGTTGTGTTCTTGTAGTATGTCAGACCGATCGTTGAGGTGCTTACGAAGTAGTGGAGAGCGCGGTCGAGCTCCGCCAGGTGTTTTGTTTTGGGTCTCTTGAGGTTGGTGGCGAGTTGACTTGCGGAGTAGGACAGATCTGGGCGGCAGGTGACGGCTGCGAAGAGAAGGCAGCCCAGCTTTCTCTGGTAGTCGCGTATTCCGGCGGTTTTGAGTAGAGAGGACCCTTCATTGTGGTTTCCTGTCGTGTAGCGGTAGGGCGTAGAGATGGGGGTAGGTGTGAGTGCGAAGCGTTTGGCGATGGTGTCAGCGTATTTAGCGGCGTTGAGGTAGATTGCGCCTTCTTCCTCCCGAATGTTCAAGCCGAGGTACTATGTGAAGGTAGAGGAGACCGTGAGTGTGAGGTCCCTCTGTAGCTCCCCTTCGAACCAGGTGGTGATGTCGTCAGTAGAGCCGATGTAGAGTAAGTCGTCTACGTAGACGATCGGCAGAATGTAATCGGTGTCTTTGGTGAGTCGGTACATCCCTTGGTCGTGAGGCAGTTGGCGGAATCCGATGCGAGTGAGGCGAGCGTGTAGGTACTGTTGCCATAGCCGCGGGGCTTGCTTGATCCCGTAGAGCGATTTTAGCAGTTGTCAGACTTGGTTAGGTTCCCCGTGGGTACCGTGTGGGAGCTCGACGAAGATTTCCGCTTCGACGGGTGCGTAGAGGAACGCGTTGGCGACATCGATTTGCCGTAGTTTCTTCTTCTTCATAGCGGCGATCGCGAGGAGAATTCAAAGTGAGGTATGTCGGCTGACCGGGGGGAATGTCTCGGTGAAGTCCTGTCCGTGCTCCTGATCGAATCCACGCACGGCCCAGCGTGCTTTGAATTCCTCGATTGTGCCGTCTACCTTCGTTTTGATGCGGAAGACCCATTTCCCGGTGCGAATGGTCTTGTTCCTTGCCACGCTGATGGGAACGACTTTCCATGTGTTCGTTCCTCCAGCGCTTTTAATTCTCTGTCCATGGCCTCGCGCCATTTTTCCTTGTGTTCCCCCCCCCAGAGCCTGCTGAACCGTCGCAGGCTCTTTAGGGAGAGCGTTGCCGTGGACTGCGGTGACGAGGCCGGGAATCTGCAGTCCAGTCTGTGAGTAGCGGGGAAGAGTTGCGGGATAAGCTGCTTCATCTCCCGCTTCTGGGTCGGGTATGAAATTTGGCCCTATCCGTTCTGCTTCGTTGGTGTTGACTGTCGCAGGTTTTACGTAACCATTGTCGGCGAAGTGGTAGAAGACTTCGGCGTTGGCGCTTTCGTGAGGGTTTTCTTCGTCCATGGGGAAGTTGACGGAGTAGAACGGGAGAGGTCCGGCTTCTTCTGATGCATTGTCCACATTCTGCTCGTCCCAGTCTGCTTCGTCCGCTGCTGAGGCGAAGGCTCGGTCACCACGAAAACCACCTGTGGGATCTTGATTTTCGTGCAAGTTAGCAAGGTACGTCTGAAGTGTGAGTCGTTCATAGAAGATTATGTCATGTGCTGCTACTGTTTCCTTGGAGTGGACGTCAAAGATTTTACACGCGTTGTAGTTCTTTTCGATGCCGAGGTGTAGTCCCCACTGTGCGCGTTGTGAAAAATCTTCCCGCTCGTGCTTCTAGGGGTCGGTACTGTACCATGCACCCGAAAACTCGTAACATTTTTGTGCTGCCCTGTTTCCCTGTCCACAGCAGATGCGGTGACGCGTTGTTCGGAAGTGAAGACGACGACATCAAGTTGTGCAGCATGACAGCGTGGTCCATTGCTGCAGGCCACTGGTGGTTGGGTAGCCGCATGCCACGTAACAGCTTGCGCATGCTGTTCTGCAGAGTCCTGTTTTTTCTTTCTGCCACACCTTGCTGCTGATGGGCGTAGGGAATGGAGAGGAGCTGCTTGATTCCTCTTTCCGCCAGGTACTGCTTCAATCGTTGAGAGGTGTATTCTCCTCCTCCGTTTGACTGGAAGCTTTTCAGTTGTGCGCCCGACTCTCTCTTTGCTACTAGTAGCCAGGCAGCGAAGGCTGCGAGTGCCATGTCGTGGCTGGGTAGGTTTAGGTGCCAAACGTAACGAGTGGCGGCGTCAATGAAGGCGATCGTGTAGTTGTAAGTAACTTGTCCTGGTTCTCGATTGAAGAGGATATCGCTGTACACTTTCTCAAGTGGTGCGTACACGGGTGCGCTCGGGTTGTGATGAGGAATGAACGGCCGGTGTGGTAAGTCGGCTTTGGGGCAGGTAAGGCAAGTTCCTCGTGCCTGTTGAAGTTCTCTGCCGTCGGGTAGTAGTAATGTGTCCTTGTCAAGGAATCCTGCTCTTATTGTGTTGTTTAACACAGTGTTGCTTGGATGTCCCATGTGTGCGTGCCAGATGTCTTCGGAGGCGCGGTGTCCGGGCGAGCGTTGATACGCGTCGGAGTTGGAGTAGAAGCTAGCGACAAAGTTTGCGCTTCTGTGGACTTCTCGTTGAGTTGGATTCAGCTGCTGTGCGGGTGTTGGTGGTGCTTCGTCAACGAGGACTGGTGTCGTTTCTCCTGCTATTGGTGACGATGTTTCTGCTGCTGCCGATGTTGTCTCTGCTGCTGCCGATGTTGTCTCTGCTGCTGCCGATGTTGTCTCTACTGCTGCCGATGTTGTCTCTACTGCTGCCGAATGTTGTATTGTTACTAACGCACGTGTTCGTTCTGCTTCAGGGATGGTATGGGAATACCAGAAACCTTCTGGACTGAAGTCGGGGTCGAGATCCGGAGGATGTGTCCAGTCGGTGAAGTTCACGATGGCGTCGCTGTCTGCAGTACCAAGATCGGGGACGAAGTCAAGAACAAAGACGTTGTTCTTGAGGATCGCCCTTCCGATGTAGAGTCCTCCTTTCCCGTGGTACAGTTGGAATTCTTGAGTGGTATTGTCTGCTTCGAGATTAATACCCTTCGACATCAGCTGGTTGACGCTCAGTAAGTTGTAGCCGAGTCCCTCTGCTATTAGGACTTTCGACATTTGTAGTACGACGTTCGTCTCCCGTGACTGAAGTTGTACTATGCCTTGTCGTCTTGTACGCAGGTTCTGATTATTGGCGACGGTGATGACGACTTCTCGTTGAAGTTGGTGCTCGCGTTGAACGAAACGTCCTGAGGAGCACATGTGCTGTCCGCAGCAGCTCTCCAAGAACCAAGTGTCCCTTCCGGATGGCTCGCTTTGGGCGATGGCGGCGTATGTCGGGTTCGGCTGAAGTGACTCGCGGCAGGGTGTGGTTTCGTCGAGTCGTTCTTCTGGTGAGTAGTGCGGTGGTGACTCGGTGATGCAGGAGTCTGTTATCTTTGCCATGCAGTTGATGATGTTTCTTGCTCCTTGTGCAGGTTGTCCAGTTGGAGTCGTTGAAGCTTGAATCTTTGTCATGGGGTTTGCTTGCGTTGAAGTGACTTGGGTGCTTGAAGGCCGAAGTTGTCACTCTGGTGGTGTCGATTGGTGACGATACGGGCAGTGGGTACGAGGATGCCCTGAAGTTTTGCAGATGTGGCAAAACGGAGGTACCGGCTTCAGTTGTTGCTGCCGATTGTTGTTGTTGTTGTAGCGTTGCTGGGTGTGAAACGCGAACTCTGGTGCTGACGTCTTCTTTTTATGTCGTTCTTCTTGCAGGTCCATGTCTTGCTGCTCGGCATGGATTTCGACGCAGAGTGCTGCTTCGAAGATTCTCCCGTGAGCTCGGAGGATAGCCTTTGTGGCGCGCCATTGAGGACCAAGGCCGCCGATGATGACTGTCACGAAGGCGTCTTCAGAGATCGACCCTCCCCATCGAAGGAGCTTGTCACGCAATTTGCGACATCGACTGACATACGCCAGTCCTTTCTCTCCTGGTTTCATTTCAACTGTTGTCAGTTGCGCCATTAACCGACTTTGACTTACACCGTCTGTTGCTTGATACAGGCTCTTCAGGTGGTTGTACGCGAGCTCCGCGAAGTTACCGTAACCTCGGTAGGTCCTTATATTCTGCTGTTGAGTCCGGGTGATGTTTCTTAATAGAATCGTGTACGCCATCATTGACTGATAGGTGTACTGCTTCTTCTCGTACTGTGTGCCGTTTGTTGGATATGGCAGGGTCCCGTCGAAGAATCCGAGTATCTGCGCGCCTTCCATCATCAGTTCGAGCTCGAACGACCAGGTGAAGAAATCCTTTCCATCGAATGGTCTTGACGTCTGCATCTTCAGAATATGTGCGAACTGCGACTGGACTTGCAGTGCGTCCAGTTGTTTTTCTTGTCCATGTGAGGGCTGTGGTTGTGGCATGAAGCTGATGGATCTGCGCTCGTACGGAGCAAAGGTAGGCTGTTGTTGCTGGTTTCCCCGTGCATATGATGAGCCGTCGAGACTCATGGGTGTTGCTCCGTTGTTGTTGCTGTTGTGTGATTGCGCAGGTCCTCCTTGCTGATGCTGCTCGTAGAAGGACATGAAGGAGAAGAATTTCTCCATCATGCTTGGATCGAAGCCCACGCCTTGGTTTGCGGGAGTTTCAGTAGACCCAGCTGCCGGTCTTGTTGTTGTCCCTTCCTCTGTCTGTAGGCCAGAGCCAGGAGGTGGAGTGGGAGTAGTACCAGGAGAGCCGTTGGAGGAGCTCCTCTCCTTCCTAGTAGACATATCTCTTGGTGTATTAAGTATTGAGGAGAAATAATTTAACTCTAACCTGCTCTCATACCATGTTGGGCTGAGTGCCCTTTAGGATCTTTGGTAGAGTTAAAGTCTTGGTAAACGATGTGGTAGCGGAAGTGTTTTAAGTAAAGTCTTTGAACCACCTTGCGCTAGTATGTGAGGGCAAAGTAAGTTGATTAAAGCAAAGGGATACAAGAATATATATATATGAATACAGAGAATATGAAGAGACATAATTGTAACTACTTAACTGTTGCGGTTCGATACAGTGCGACTCGGGCAACTGCTCAATGTCGAGTCAGTTGTGTGTCCTTGCTGTCGCGCTGCATTTGTCAGGTCAAAGGTCGCTGACCTTTGACTTTCGTGTAACCTCCAGCGGTTACGCCAACCTCCGAGGGTTGACTCGCTGGTGCTTTGGTTTGCGCTGCTTTGCTTGTGTCTTGGAGTTTCGACACGACAGAGGCGCTTAAGACTATTTGTTCCCAACACTTGCAAAGTTCAAGGTTCACGAAATCGTAAGTCTGGGCAGTCAGGGTTGGCGAATCGAACTCAGGGTTGATTTTTTTTTTCTAGTTTGGCGAGAAAAACAGTGACGTGTTTGACGCGAGAAATCTAGCTGGATTGGCGGATTGGCTGGAGGGAGTGCATGTGGCGTAGGAGGATCTCCTAGGGGCGCAGGGGCGAGAGCGAGGGGTGTGCAAAGGGGGAAGGAGCAAGTGAGTGGGGTGGGTGGGGGCTATTTCGTGACCGCGGGTCGTCCGCACAAAAGGGGGAGAAAGGGGGTGTTGGGAACAAACAGTCTTAAGCGCCTCTGTCGTGTCAAAACACCAAGACACAAGTGAAGCAGCGCATATCGAAGCACCAGCGAGTCAACCCTCGGAGGTTGATGTAACCGCTGGAGGTTACGCGAAAGTCAAAGGTCAGCGATCTTTGACCTGACAAATGCAGCGCGACAACAAGGACACACAACTGACTGGACATTGAGCAGTTGCCCGAGTCGCACTGTATCGAACCGCAACAGTAAAGTAGTTATAATTATGTCTCTTCATATTCTCTGTATTCATATATATATTCTTGTATCTCCTTGCTTTAATCAACTTACTTTGCCCTCACATACTAGCGCAAGGTGGTTCAAAGACTTTACTCCAAACGCTTCCGCTACTACATCACTTTACTCAGACTTTAACTCTACCAAAGATCCTAAAGGGCACTCAGCCCAACATGGTATGAGAGCAGGTTAGAGTTAAATTATTTCTCCTCAATACTTAATACACCAAGAGATATGTCTACTAGGAAGGAGAGGAGCTCCTCCAACGGCTCTCCTGGTACTACTCCCACTCCACCTCCTGGCTCTGGCCTACAGACAGAGGAAGGGACAACAACGAGACCGGCAACTGGGTCTGCTGAAACTCCCGCAAACCAAGGCGTGGGCTTCGATCCAAGCATGATGGAGAAATTCTTCTCCTTCATGTCCTTCTACGAGCAGCATCAGCAAGGAGGACCTGCGCAATCACACAACAGCAACAACAACGGAGCAACACCCATGAGTCTCGACGGCTCATCATATGCACGGGGAAACCAGCAACAACAGCCTACCTTTGCTCCGTACGAGCGCAGATCCATCAGCTTCATGCCACAACCACAGCCCTCACCTGGACAAGAAAAACAACTGGACGCACTGCAAGTTCAGTCGCAGTTCGCACATGTTGTAAAGATGCAGACGTCAAGACCTTTCGATGGAAATGATTTCTTCACCTGGTCGTTCGAGTTTGAACTGATGATGGAAGGCGCGCAGATACTCGGGTTCTTTGACGGGACCCTGCCATATCCAACAAACGGCACACAGTACGAGAAGCAGCAGTACACCTATCAATCAATGATGGCGTACACGATCCTACTGAGAAATATCACCCCGACTCAATAGCAGAACATAAGGACCTACCGAGGTTACGGTAACTCCGTGGAGCTCGCGTACAACCACCTGAAGAGCCTGTATCAAGCAACAGACGGTGTAAGTCAAAGTCGGTTAATGGCGCAACTGACAACAGTTGAAATGAAACCAAGAGAGAAAGGACTGGCGTATATCACTCGATGTCGCGAATTGCGCGACAAGCTTCTTCGATGCGGAGGGTCGATCTCTGAAGACGCCTTCGTGACAGTCATCATCGGTGGCCTCGGTCCTCAATGGTGCGCCACAAAGGCCATCCTACGAGCTCACGGGAGAATCTCCGAAGCAGCGCTCTGCGCCGAAATCTATGCGGAGCAGCAAGACATGGACCTGTAAGAAGAACGACATAAAAAGAAGACGTCAGCACCAGAGTTCGCGTTCCACACCCAGCGACACTACAAGAACAACAACAATCAGCAGCAACAACTGAAGCCAGTACCTCCGTTCTGCCACATCTGCAAGACTTTAGGGCATCCTCGTACGCAGTGCCCAAATCGACAACGCCAACTTCGTCCTTCAAGCAGTCAAGTCGCTTCAACGCAAGCAAACCCGACAACCTCAGTCCACGTCTCAACAACATCAACGGGACAACCTGCAAAAGAAACAAGAAACATCATCAGCTGCATGGCAAGGCTAAGCGACTCCTGCGTAACTGAGTCACCACCATATTACTCACTGGAAGAACAACTCGACAACAGTACGCCTCGCCGCGAGTCACTCCAACGAAACCCGACATAAGCTGCCATCGCCCAAAGCGAGCCGTCTAGGAAGGATACATGGTTCTGGGACAATTGTTGCGGACAACACATGTGCTCTTCAGGACGTTTCGTTCAACGCGAGCACCAACTTCAACGAGAAGTCATCATCACTATTGCCAATAATCAGAACCTGCGCACACGACGACAAGGGGTAGTGCAACTTCAGTCACGGGAGATGAATGTCGTACTACAAATGTCAAAAGTCCTGATAGCAGAAGGACTCGGCTACAACCTACTGAGCGTCAGTCAGTTGATGGAGAAAGGCATATGTCAGATTTATATGACATAGCTGTTGTAGGCTATAGTGGGGTAGCACATATGGGGTACAGCTTTCTAGGGTTGTATTTGTACCCAAATTTCACTTAGTCATTCTCATTCTCATTCTAATTTCCTCATGGTATCGAGCACGTTCCCTCCTGGGAACTGTGCCTAGGGCCCACCACATCAAACCCTTTTTTTTTTCCTGCCCGGAGCGCCCTAAGCCCGAGTCGCGCTCCAGCCTCTCACTTCGTCGAGCCACCCTAGCGGCCCCAACGCCCTAGTGGCCCCAACGCCCTAGCGGCCCCGTCCCCCTAAGCGGCCCCGCCGCCCTTCGCTGCGGCCCCGCCGCCTTTTACTACGGCCCCGCCGCCCATTGCTATGGCCCCGCCGACCTTCGCTGCGGCCCTGCCGCCTCTCACTGCGGCCCCGCCGCTCTTCGCTGCGGCCCCGCCGCCCTTCACGGCTGCCCCGCCGCCCTTCACTGCGGGCCCATCAGCCGTCGCTGCGGCCCTGCCGCCCTTCACTGCGGCCCCGCCGCTCTTCGCTGCGGCCCCACCGCCCTTCTCTGCGGCCCCGCCGCCCTTCGCTGCGGCCCCGCCACCTCTCTCGCTGCGGCCCCGCCGACTCCCTTGCGGCTCTGCCGCTCTTCGCTGCGGCCCCGCCACCCCTCTCGTTACGGCCCCGCCGCCCCTCTCGCTGCGGCCCCGCCGACTCCACCGCGGCCCCGCCGCCCCTCTCGTTGCGGCTCCGCCGACTCCACCGCGACCCCGCCGCCCTTCGCTGCAGCCCCGCCGCCCCTCTCGTTACGGCCGCGCCGCACTTGTCGCTGCGGCCCCGCCACTTACCTTGCGGCCTCGCCGCCCTACCCGCGGCCCTGCCGCTCTACACCACTAAGCCGCCCGCGCCGCTACGCAGCCCGAGCTGCCCGAGCCGCTCGACCTGCCCGAGCCGCCCGAGCCGCCCGAGCCGCCCGACTCGCCCGAGCCGCCCAAGCCGCCCGAGCCGCCCGACCCGCCCGAGCCGCCCGAGCTGCCTGAGCCGCTGAGGAGCCAAGCCGCTTGTGCCGCAGAGCCGCAGTTGCTGCTTAGCCGTCAGAGTCGCCCGAGCCGCCATGTTGCCGTGTTGCTGTGCCGCTGAGCTGCCCGAACCGCACTGTCTTGTGAGAGCAGCGCTTCTGTCACTGCACTGCCCCTGTCCTACAGCTTGTACTGCTAGTCCACTGCTGTCATGGCTACCCCCAGTGTTCTCGCTTTTGACGGTGAGGGTCGGGCCATTGACTTTGAGGTCTGGGTAGATGACCTGCAGCTTTTCCTACAGTGCGATAGGGCAGATGGTCTCTCCCTCTTTGACCTCCCCTCTGGCGCCTCTCCTGCCCCTGCTGCTGACGCTGACGCCACTGTTCGCTCCCAGTGGGCCACGCGCAATGCTGCTGCACGTCTTGCTGTGTGTCACCACCTGCCTAGCACTGAGCGCGCGCACTTTAGTCAGTACAACAGTGCTCAGACCTTGTACGACGCTGTAGTTGCGCGCTACTCTTCCCCTGCCACTGCTGCACTAAGCCGCCTCATGCTACCGTACCTTTTCCCTGACCTTGCTGCCTTTCCCACAGTCGCTGACCTCATTACGCACCTCCGCACTAGTGACCCTCGCTACCGCGCTCCGCTTCCTGCTGCCTTCTGCGCCAAGAACCCCCCCCCCCCATGTACATCACTCTCTATTACATAGTCACCCGGCTCCCTGACTCTCTTCATGTAACCAGGGACCACTTCCTCTCAGTCTGTCCCACCACTCTTACTGTTGACCTCCTAGAGAAGGCCCTCCTACCAGCGGAGAAGAGCATAGTCGCTATAGGAGCCTCTCGTGGTGACCCCCGCACCCCCATCTTTGAGGGGTGTTCCCCTTCCCCCCTTTTGCCCTCTGTCGCCTCTACTGCTGCGGCCGACCTCGTTGGTCTTGAGTCGGTCGGTGCAGCGTCTGCCCCTAGCGGGAGACGCCGCTTTGGCAAGGGCAAGGGGGGCAAGGGCGCAGGTCAAGTTAGCGGGGGTGGTGGAGGTGGCGGTGGAGGCGGAGGGGGGAGTGGGGGTGGCGGTCGGAGTGGTGGCGGGGGTGGAGGTGTCGGTGGCAGCAGAGGAGGCGGAGGCGGAGGAGGCGGTAGTGGTGGGAGCGGAGGCGGCGGTGGTGACGGAGGTGGAGGAGGCGGTGGTGGAGGAGGTGGAGCTGGTCGAGGTGGCGCTTCGCAGCGGAGCGGCTCCGGTGGTGGTCAGTGCCAGCAGCAGCAGCGTTCTCGGGACATTCCCCCCCCCTCAGTGGTACACGCAGCGTCAGCATGGTGGGGGTTTTGGTCCGTGCACCTACGTCCTTCGCTCCAGCGACCGCGCGGGTGAGCAGTGTGGGGGTACCCACTCCACCCAGCGCTGCTTTGGCCGCCTGACGGACGCTTGGCGTCAGCAGTTCCCGAAGGCTAGTGAGATCCCCCGCTAGGGAGAGCTGTCTAGGGCAGGTGTCGCTATCTATGATCTTGACTTTGATGCTATCCTTGCTGCCATGTATGCTGTGACTATTAGTGATGAGGGTGACTGTTACCGGTGTTTCCCGCCCGACCAGGGCATTGGTACTACTGCGCTAGGTGCTAGTGAGGCTGCTGCTCTAGGTGCCAGTGCGTCTGCGCCCTCAGGTACTGGTGAGTCTGCGCTCTTAGGTACCACGTCGGCTTCGGCCTCCCTCACCTTCACACTTGACTCCGGGGCTTCTCGCTCCTTCTTTCGAGACCGCACCACACTCACGCCGCTTGGTCAGCCAGTTGCAGTCTCCTTGGCAGACCCCTCTGGGGGTCGTGTCCTCTCTCACTTCTCCACTGTCCTCCCGTGTCCAGCTGCCCCCTCTGGCACCTTGTCTGGTCTTTACCTCCCCTCGTTCTCTACGAACTTGGTGAGTGGTGGTGACCTACAGGATGCGGGGGTTCACCAGTTTACTCCTGTGAGTCAGCGGGTTACCCACTGCTCGGACGCTCGCACAGGCCGGCACCTAGCCACGTTTACGCGTCGGCCGGGGTCGAGCCTCTACACCCTGACCACTGGGTCTCCTCCTATCCCTGCGTCTGGCCAGGTAGCTGCGTCGAGTCAGGTGCTTGCTGCAGCGTCCAGGTCTGGTCCTGAGTCTAGCCCCTGGTTGTGTCACCTCCTGTCTCACGAGACTCTCCTGTGGCACCACCGTCTTGGTCACCCCTCCCTGCCTCGTCTCCGAGGCATGGCTTCCCGTGTCCTTGTTTCTGGTCTTCCCCGGTCCCTCCCTCCCCTTCCTCGTGGACCTGGTCCTTCCTGCATCCTCTGTGTCGAGGGGCGGCTCCGGGATGCCCCTAACTCCTCTCAGTTTCCCCCGACAGAGGTCCCGCTGCAGACTCTTCACATGGACGTGTGGGGCCCAGCCCGCGTCCGCGGACACGTTCACGAGCGCTACTTCCTGCTGGTGGTTGACGACTACTCGCATTACACCACAGTCTTCCCCTTGCGCAGCAAGGGCGATGTCACTGAGGTGCTGATCGACTAGATCCGCGCAGCTCGTCTCCAGCTCAGGAGGAGCTTCGGCTCGGACTTTCCTGTTCTGCGTCTGCACTCTGACTGAGGCGGAGAGTTCTCCTCTGGCCTTCTACGAGCCTACTGCCGTGCGCGAGGCATCCGCCATACCTTTACGCTTCCGGAATCTCCACAGCAAAATGGGATTGCTGAGCGCCGCATTGGCATGGTCATGGACGTCGCTCGTACGTCCATGATGCATGCGGCTGCCCCCCATTTTCTGTGGCCGTTTGCGGTTCGGTACGCGGCGCATCAGATCAACCTTCACCCCTGGGTCTCCATGCCGGAGACCTCCCCAGCCTTGCTGTGGACGAGGAAGGTCGGCGATGCGTCTGCGTTCCGTGTCTGGGGATCTCGGGCGTTTGTCCGCGACTTGTCTGCGGACAAGATGTCCCCTCGTGCTGCTCCCTGTGTCTTCCTTGGCTTCCCCCCTGACGCCCCAGGGTGGCAGTTCTACCACTCCACCTCTCGACGTGTTCTCTCCTCCCAGGACGTCACGTTCAACGAGTCCGTCCCCTACTACCGCCTCTTCCCCTACCTCACTCCTTCCCTCCCCTCGCCACAGCACTTCCTTGTGCCAGGTCCCCCCCCGGTAGACCCCCTCCCCCCTCAGGGTCCTGCCCCTTCAGGTATGTCCTAGGTAGACGCAGTCGAGCCGGTCGAGGTTGCTGGTGACTCTGGTACTGCTGCGGGTGCTGAGCCTGGGGGTACTAGCTCTGTGGGTGCTGCGCTAGTGGGTGCTGGGCCTGAGGGTGCTGAGCCTGGGGGTGCTGCGACAGGGGGTGCTGAGCCTGGGAGTGCCACGACTGGGGTTGCTGAGTGTGGGGGTCCTTCGCCTGGGGGTGCTGCGTCTGGAGCTGCTAAGCCTGGGGGTGCTGTGTCTGGAGCTGCTGAGCCTAGGGGTGCGGAGCTAGCGGCCGCTCGACCTGCTCGTGTGGCGTCTGGCGGTGCTGGGCCTGGGGGTTCTCCTGGTTCTTCTCGCCGGGAGCCACTCTCTCCACAGAAGTTGCGCAAGTGGTTTGCCTGACGCTGGCGGCGTCCTGCTGGCGCTGGAGCTTCTTCGGCCGCTGAGGGTGTTGGCGTTGAGGCTACTGCTGTCACTCCTGACAGCGGTCCTGCTGCTGGTGCTGCTGGAGGTACTACAGCTGGAGGTGCTGTTGGCGCTGGTGCTGCCGGAGGTGCTTAGGGTGCTGGAGGTGCTGGAGGTGCTGAGGGTGCTGGTGCTGTCCCTGTTGTGTCTGGAGTCCTGGTGCGGCCTCGGCCGTACTTCGTTCCGCTCCTTCAGCAAGTTCTTGGTCCTCCTCCTGTAGAGTGTCCACCGCCTGTCCAGTCACAGTCACAGTTACCCCTGGCCTCCCCACTGCCTGCTCCCTCTCCCTAAACTTGTCCTACTGGAGGTCTTGCTGAGCGTCGTGAGCCTGCGTCTCGTCCTGCGTCGCCTGTTCGTGCTGCTCGCGCTAGTGGTCGCGGTTCGCGTCCGCGTCCTCCGCCTGTCCGTGGCACGCACCGGATGTCTCTGCGTCCGTCCACTGCTCCTCTGCATGTCCCTTTGCCTTCTCCTCCTGAGTCCTCTCTTCCTTCTCTTGCTGACCCGAAGTCTGACTCCCTTCGTGCTGCTAGTCCTTCGGTCATGCGCCTTCTTGCTACTGTCGTCACTGACCCCTCTTTTGAGTCCACTGCTGCGTCTGCTCTAGTTGGTGAGCTTGTCAACTTCGCTGCTCGCTGTCGTCTAGACTACGCTGCCTGTCTCGTTGCTGAGTCTGAGTCAGTCTGTCCTCCGTCCGTCGGGGGTGAGTGTGCTCTTAGCACGGACGTCCTTGAGGATAGGCAGGAGGAGTTCCAGTGTCTAGCTGCTGCTTCACCCTATCTCGTGTCTGTACTGCTAGTCCTACTATCACGCGTCTCCTTGCTACTGTCGTCACTGACCCCTCCTTTGAGTCCAATGTTGCGTCTGCTCTAGTTGCTGAGCTCGTCGACTTTGCTGCTCGCTGTCATCTAGACTACGCTGCTAGTCTTGTTGCTGAGTCTGCGTCTATCTGTCCTCCGTCCGTCAGGGGTGCGTGTGCCCTTTGCACGGACGTCCTTGAGGACAGGCAGGAGGAGTTCCAGTGTGTGGCTGCTCCTTCACCTCATCTCGTGTCCGTACTACTTACCCCTGAGGGAGACCCGGATGCACTAGACATCCCGATTCCGCGTTCTTACGCGAAGGCCGTAGAGGATCCCTACTCCTCTTAGTGGCAGGCAGCTATGGATGCAGAGATGGCTTCCTGGAAGTCCACAGGCACCTACGTTGACGCGGTTCCCCCGCCTGGGGCGAACATCGTCAGTGGCATGTGGATCTTCAGGGTGAAGCGGCCGCCAGGTTCTCCACCTGTCTTCAAGGCGCAGTACGTGGCTCTTGGCTTCAGTCAGCGGCAGGGAGTTGACTACTTTTAGACCTTCTCTCCCACCACGAAGATGACCACTCTTCGGGTTCTGCTGCACATAGCCGCTCAGCGTGACTACGAGCTTCACTCCCTTGACTTCAGCACTGCTTTCTTGCAGGGTAGCCTTCACGAGGAGATCTGGCTGCGCCGTCCACCTAGCTTCACTAGGACTTTTCCTCGTGGCACCCAGTGGAGCCTCCGACGGCCAGTCTACGGTCTCCGCCACGCACCGCGTGAGTGGCACGACACACTGAGGACTACACTTGCGGCTCTTGGGTTTGCTCCCTCTACTGCCGACCCGTCGCTGTTTCTACGCACCGACACCTCTTTGCCGCCGTTCTACATCCTCGTGTACGTCGACGACTTGGTCTTTGCCACAGCTGACACTGCTGGACTCGCCCACGTGAAGTCCGAGCTGCAGAAGAGACACACGTGCACAGACCTAGGTGAACTGCGCAGCTACCTTGGCTTGCAGATCACCCGGGATAGAGCACGCCGCACCATTACCCTGACTCAGTCACACATGGTGCAGCAGGTCCTTTAGCGCTTCGACTTCACGTACTCTTCGCCTCAGGCCACTCCTCTGCCTACTCGCCACTCGCTCTCAGCTCTGCCTTCGGATGAGTCCGTAGAGTCGAGTGGCCCGTACCCAGAGCTTGTTGGCTGCCTCATGTACCTGATGACCTACACACGACCTGACCTTGCATACCCTCTTAGCATTCTTGCACGCTATGTTGCTCCTATGAGACACAGACCAGAGCACATGGCTGCAGCGAAGAGGGTGTTGCGCTACTTGTGCAGTACGTCGAGCATGGGGCTAGTGCTTGGAGGGCGGAGTCCAGTGGTCCTCACTGGGCACGCGGACGCTTCTTGGGCTGATGACCAGGCTACGCAGCGGTCGTCACAGGGTTACACCTTCAACCTTGGTTCCTGCTCTGTTTTGTGGCGGGCTACTCGCTCGTCTTCTGTTCTCGGCTCCATTTGTGAGGCTGAGATCTACGCCGGGGCCATGGCTGCACAGGAGCTTTGCTGGCTCACCTACCTGCTGACCGACCTTGGAGAGCCGCCTCGTTCTCCTCCAATCCTGTACGTAGACAACAAGGCCATGCTGGCCTTGTGTTGAGAGCAGAGACTGGAGCACAGAACAAAGCACATTGCTCTTTGCTACTTCCTTGCTCGTGAGCTAGAGCAGCGTGGTTAGTTGCGGCTTGCGTACGTGGCCTCTGAGGCCAACACTGCTGATGTTTTCACCAATGCACTTCCGCCTTGTGATCATCAGCGCTTCTCCACTCAGCTGGGTCTTGTCCTTGTCTTGCCTCACTTGCTCACCCCTTGACCTTGCTTGTACTCTTACATATATATATATATACCTGCTCTTGCTTGTTTAGCCTTATATATATATATATATGTGTACTCCTGCATGTGAACTGGCCTTGTGGCCTTGACCTTGTGCTCGCACTGTGTGGTGACTTTGTGATCCACCCTGAGCTTTGCTTTACTTTGCTTGACTGGTCTTGTGACCCCTTGTTCTCCCTCACTTTGCCTATGGGGGTGTGTCAGATTTATATGACATAGCTGTTGTAGGCTATAGTGGGGTAGCACATATGGGGTACAGCTTTCTAGGGTTGTATTTGTACCCAACTTTCACTAAGTCATTCTCATTCTCGTTCTAATTTCCTCAGCATACATCTGGAAGCCAACAGTACCACCCAGGAGTTCAAGTTGTACCACGGGAAGGGCGGCCTCTACATCGGAAAGGCGATCCTGAAGAACAATGTCTTCGTCCTCGACTTCGTTCCAGACCTGGGCACCGCAGACAGTGACGGGATCGTCACCTTCACATCCTGGACGCACCCGCCGGATCTGGACACCGACTTCAGTCCGGAAGGCTTTTGGTATTCACGTACCATTAATGAAGCAGAACGAACACGTGCGTTAGTAACAATACAACATTCGGCAGCAGCATAGACAACATCGGTAGCAGTAGAAACATCATCGGCAGCAGCAGAGACAACATCGGCAGCAGCAAAGACAATATCGGCAGCAGCAGAAACATCATCTGCAGCAGCAGAAACATCGTCAGCAGTAGCAGGAACAACGATACCAGTCCTCGTTGACGAAGCACCACCAACACCCGCACAGCAGGTGAATCCGACTCTACGGGAAGTCCACAGAAGCGCAAACTTCATCGCCAGCTTCTACTCCAACTCCGACGCGTATCGACGCTCGCCCGGACACCGCGTCTCCGAAGATATCTGGCACGCACACATGGGACACCCAAGCAACACTATGTTGAACAACACAATAAGAGCAGGAGTCCTTGACAAGGACTCATTACTACTACCCGACGGCAGAGAACTTCAACGGGCACGAGGAACTTACCTTACCTGCCCCGAAGCCGACTTACCACATCGACCGTTCATTCCTCATCACAACCCGAGCGCACCTGCGTACGCACCACTCGAGAAGGTGTACAGCGATAACCTGTTCAATCGGGAACCAAGACAAGTTACATACAACTACACGATCACCTTCATCGACGCCGCCACTCGTTACGTCTGGCACCTAAACCTACGCAGCCGCGACATGGCACTCGCAGCGTTCGCTGCCTGGCTACCAGTAGCAGATAGAGAGTCGGGCGCACAACTGAAAAGCTTCCAGTCAGACGGAGGAGAAGAATACACCTCTCAGTGATTCAAGCTGTACCTGGCGGAAAGGGGAATCAAGCGACTCATCTCCCTTCCCTACGCCCATCAACAGCAAGGTGTAGCAGAAAGAATGAACAAGACCCTGCATAACAGCATGCGCAAGCTGTTACGTGGCATGCGGCTACCCAACCACCAGTGGCCTGCAGCAATGGACCACGCTGTCATGCTGCACAACTTGATGTCGTCGTCTTCACTTCCGAACAACGCGTCACCGCATCTGCTGTGGACAGGGAAACAGGGCAGCACAAAAATGTTACGAGTTTTCGGGTGCATGGTACAGTACCGACCCCTAGAAGCACGAGCGGGAAGATTTTTCACAACGCGCACAGTGGGGACTACACCTCGGCATCGAAAAGAACTACAACGCGTGGAAAATCTTCGACGTCCACTCCAAGGAAACAGTAGCAGCACGTGACGTAATCTTCTAGGAACGACTCACGCTTCGGACGTACCTTGCCAACTTGCACGAAAATCAAGATCCCACAGGTGGCTTTCGTGGTGACCGAGCCTTCGCCTCAACAGCGGACGAAGCAGACTGGGACGAGCAGAATGTGGACAATGCATCAGAAGAAGCCGGACCTCTCCCAATCTGCTCCGTCAACCTCCCCATGGACGAAGACAACCCTCGCGAAAGCGCCAACGCCGAAGTCTTCTACCACTTCGAAAACAGTTACGTAACACCTTCGACAGTCAACACCAACGAAGCAGAACGGATAGGGCCGAATTTCATACCCGACCCAGAAGCGGGAGATGAAGCAGCTTATCCCGAGGACGCAACTCTTCCCCGCTACTCACAGACTGGACTGCAGATTCTCGGCCTCGTCACCGCAGTCCACGGCAACATTCTCCCTAAAGAGCCTGCGACGGTTGGGGGAACACAGGGAAAAACGGCGTGAAGCCATGAACAGAGAATTAAAGGCGCTGGAGGAACGGAATATCTGGAAAGTTGTCCCCATCAGCCTGGCAAGGAACAAGACCATTCTCGCCGGGAAATGAGTCTTTCGCATCAAAACAAAGGCAGACGGCACAATTGAGAAATTCAAAGCACGCTGGGTTGTACGTCGATTCGATCAGGAGCACGGATGGGACTTCACCAAGACATTCGCCCCGGTCAGCCGACATACCTCACTTTGAATTCTCCTCGCGATCGCCGCTATGAAGAAGAAGAAACTACGGCAAATCGATGTCGCCAACGCGTTCCTCTACGCACCCGTCGAAGCGGAAATCTTCGTCGAGCTCCCACACGGTACCCACGGGGAACCTAACCAAGTCTGACAACTGCTAAAATCGCTCTACGGGATCAAGCAAGCCCCGCGGCTATGGCAACAGTACCTACACGCTCGCCTCACTCGCATCGGATTCCGCCAACTGCCTCACGACCAAGGGATGTACCGACTCACCAAAGACACCGATTACATTCTGCCGATCGTCTACGTAGACGACTTACTCTACATCGGCTCTACTGACGACATCACCACCTGGTTCGAAGGGGAGCTACAGAGGGACCTCACACTCACGGTCTCCTCTACCTTCACATAGTACCTCGGCTTGAACATTCGGGAGGAAGAAGGCGCAATCTACCTCAACGCCGCTAAATACGCTGACACCATCGCCAAACGCTTCGCACTCACACCTACCCCCATCTCTACGCCCTACCGCTACACGACAGGAAACCACAATGAAGGGTCCTCTCTACTCAAAACCGCCGGAATACGCGACTACCAGAGAAAGCTGGGCTGCCTTCTCTTCGCAGCCGTCACCTGCCGCCCAGATCTGTCCTACTCCGCAAGTCAACTCGCCACCAACCTCAAGAGACCCAAAACAAAACACCTGGCGGAGCTCGACCGCGCTCTCCACTACTTCGTCAGCACCTCAACGATCGGTCTGACATACTACAAGAACACAACTACACCGACGAAACTAATCGGCTACGTCAACGCCGATCACGCTGGCGACTCAGACAATAGGCGCTCCCGCACTGGCTACATCTACCGCCTCGAACCTATCGGACCGATCTCCTGGCAATCGGGCAAGCAGGAACTAATCGCTCTCTCATCAGCTGAAGCAGAATATATTGCACTCTGCTCAGCCACCAAGGAAGGACTCTATCTTCGCGAGCTACTGGAAGAAGCGAAGCTAGCCGAGTTACCCTACTTCACTCTGTTCTGCGACAACCAATCTGCGATTCGCATCGCCAACAAAAGCGGATTCGCGAACAGAACGAAGCATATTGCTCTGTGATATTTCTTTGTGAAAGACGAGATCGAGAAGGGGAAACTTGAACTATCCTACTGTCTCACGTCCGAGATGGCAGCGGACTACTTGACCAAGAAGCTCGGAAAACAGAAGTTCGAGTACTACATGCTGCTGACTGGACAAAGCCACGTCACCATCAGCGACACTCCAGAAGCGAAGGGGAGTGTTGGGAACAAACACTCTTAAGCGCCTCTGTCGTGTCAAAACACCAAGACACAAGCGAAGCAGCGCATATCGAAGCACTAGCGAGTCAACCCTCGGAGGTTGATGTAACCGCTGGAGGTTACGCGAAAGTCAAAGGTCAGCGACCTTTGACCTGACAAATGCAGCGCGACAGCAAGGACACACAACTGACTCGACATTGAGCAGTTGCCCGAGTCGCACTGTATCGAACTGCAACAGTAAAGTAGTTATAATTATGTCTCTTCATATTCTCTGTATTCATACATATATTCTTGTATCTCCTTGCTTTAATCAACTTACTTTGCCCTCACATACTAGGGCAAGGTGGTTCAAAGACTTTACTCAAAAAGCTTCCGCTACTACATCACTTTACTCAGACTTTAACTCTACCAAAGATCCTAAAGGGCACTCTACCCAACATGGTATGAGAGCAAATGGGGGAACAGACTGCTCATGGGAGGGGTGTCGAGACTCGACTTGGTTTTGGTGGGGGGAGACGTTTTTCAAAATTAGTCTCTCGTTTAGTTTCACACCTATTATAATTTACACATGTCTTTTTCTCAAAAGTTAACGAAAAACAGCTGATGACTATAAATTATCAGTCACATGGCAAAACGGTGTTTCACTACGGATGGTTTTTTTTAATCTCCTGCCGAATCACTTTGCGATCCGCCAGATCGCGATTTGTTTCTCGGTTTAAGTTTACAGCCACCAAATCAGAAACTGAACTTTGAATCATTTTAACAGAAACTTAGTGTACTACGATAACCTGGATAGCGCGCATGGAGTCCTTGAGATGGGTGCAAGCGTAATCATGATTACGCACATGGGGGTTATCGGGACGAAGTTTCCTGGAAGCTTCGTCCCGATAACGTTGGACAGTGTCCTAAAGAACACTACTTTGTGAGTGTACACAAAATTCCAGGGTTCGCTAAAGCACTACTCTTACAAGATCAGTGTTCGGAAGACGATAAACCTGAAATCACAGGGACTAGAATGTGACAAGTCTGAAATCACCCTGAAATCAGGGTAATTACCCTGATAAAATCAGCCCTGCCAATTAGTTGACACCGTGAGCGACTGTCACGTACGACGTTGCACGGTCTCGCAGAACGACTGAATTTTTTTATCCTGTCCAATCAAAGTTTTCCTCGTCAAATGTGCGACCCCGTCGCACATACGTTCCTACTGTAGCCACTGCAAATTTTACAGCTTTTCTAAAGCCAGCAGCTAAAATAGTGAACCACGACCCAGCTTGAAAGAGTGATGCGATGAGTTTCTCAGCGAGAAAGATAACAGGGCGAAAAAGCACTGTTTCAATCATCCAAACTTTCAGATCGAACTGATGTGATTGGCTATCGCCAAAACGATAATATAACTGTCCCCGCCAAAAGAATGTTAGCCGTCGCACGTCTATGTGCTGCACTCGAACGAGCATGCTATCATAATGTAATATTCTTATATAATTGCATGTTTAGTTAGTGTAGTATCACCTATCTTATCTTAGGTGGTCTACCTCCCTTCACCACCTCCCCTGTTTCCTATAAGTTGTAGTGCATTCTATAGTGCAGCCCTCTTCACTTGGCCAAACCCTCTCTTCACAAACCCTAGCCTCTAGCTACTATTCTAACATGGTACACAGTGTTAGAATCTAGTAACAGGAATGAGAATGAAGAAAGGAGGGTTTGCACTAGCAGCAGTTGGCATAGATATACGAAACCCTAATTGGGTTGTACTCGCTATAGAGTACCCAACTGCAGGCTAGACAATAATAACATTCGGACACATCCCCATAGTCAAAGTGGGGTATAATCAGTAGAGCAAACAGTCATAGGGCAGGTTCACAAGGGCAAGCAAAGCTAGAGGCATTCACAACGGGCACGTGCGGATGAGGAGGATGGACTATCAGAGGAGAGGAGATGGGAGGCGACGGCTGAAGCTGTAGACACACGGGCAACAGGAGCCGCTGGCACAGTGGCTACCAGGACAACCCCCGGGACTACTGACTGGAGTAACTGGCTATGCAGCTAACTCTGAGCGGCAGAAGCAACGGACCCACGGGCAACAGGCGCAGCAGGCTCTCTGGGCTACCAGGACAGCGCCCCAGACTACAGGTGCTGCTGACGACAAGACGGCAGCCTCCGCTCAACCTCCCCCAACTGTCCCACCCCCCCTTTCACACACCCCTTGCTGTACCCCTAGCTCCACTCCCACGTCACCCCCCTTAAACCCTAAACCCCCGGCTCCCACACACCCACCCTCCTCAGCGGCAGCTGCATAGTGGGAGACGGAGGAGGAGGAGGAGCTGCAGGTTACCCACACCAGTCACCCCCATGCCCGCCACCCCCAAACCCTAACGCAGACAGGAGCGCAGGAAGCAGCAGGGGCGGTTCACGGAGGGAAAGGGAGGCGGCGGAGGGGTCTCCTGGGCGCCACGAAGAAGCAGGGCACGGGCCACCCGAGGGCGCCACAGCGGGTGACGGGAAGGGGGCCGCGCACGGGCCCCCGAGGGCGGCTCGACGGGCGACAGAAGGGGCCGCGCACGGGCAACCAAGGCGCCGCGACGAGGTGACGAGAGGGGGGCGGCGCGCGGGCCCCCAAGGCGCCGCGACGAGGCGACGGTAGGTGGCCTCGTCGCGGGCCCCCAAGGTGCCGCGACGAGGCGATGGGAAGGGGGGACGCGCGGGCCCCCGAGACGCCGCGACGAGGCGACGGGAGGGGCCGGCGCGCGGGCCCCCACGGTGCCGTGACGAGGCGACGGGAGGAGGGCAACGCGCGGGCCCCGAGGGCGCTGCGACGGGCGATGGGGGGCAGCGCGCAGGTCCCCGGGGGCGCCACGACGGGCAAAAAACTGCCGTGCGAAGCAGGAAACCGCCGCGCGCCCGCCCCGAGCGCACGGCGGGATGAAAAACGCCGCGGGCTCCGAGTGCGCGGCAGGAAGAAAGGGTCGCACACCCGGGGCGCGCAACAACATTAGAGCAGCGGAAGCAACGGGTGGGGCCCACCCACAGGATCGACCCAGGAGGGTCGACCTGCTCTGATAGCATGTTAGAATCAAGTAACAGGAATGAGAATGAAGAAAGGAGGGGTTGCACTAGCAGCAGTTGACATACATATAGGAAACCCTAATTGGGTTGTACTCGCTATAGAGTACCCCACTGCAGGCTAGACAATAATAACATTCTGACACAAAGCACAGTCTAAGGACCTAATTTTTTTCTTAAGTAACATGGGTCCGCCCACTGAAGCGCGAAATGCGTCATTTTTCTTCGTCCTGTCGCGCCCTGCGCCCGTCGCGCTCGTCGCCCTGCACTCTGCCCGTTCTGCCCGTCGCGTCCCCCGCGTCGCCCCGAGCTGTTTCGTGGACCCGCGGTCCCCCGCGTCGCTCCGCATCGTTTCGTCGCCACGAGGCCCGCACGTCGCCCCGCGCCCTTTCGTCGACCCGCGGCCCGCGCGTCGCCCTCGCGGATGCCAACGCCACGCGGATGCCAACGCCACGCGCCAGCGCCCGACATGGACGCCAACGTCAGCGGGAAGCGCAAGCGCCAACGCCAACGCATGCGCCCAACGCCAGCGCCAATGCCAGCGCCAGGTGCCAGCGCCCGTCATCAGTGAGGACGCCAGCGCCAGGCGCCTTCATGAGCGCCAGCAGCGGCTCACGCCGCCCCCCCTGCCCTCCCTTCCGCGGCTTATGCCATGGGGGGGGGGGGGGGACGTGGGGGGGGCAAGTGTGAGCAGCCAGCAACCCGTCCCTCCCTTGCCTCTACCTCTCTCCCTGCAGCACTTGCTGCTGTGGGGGGGGGGAGAGAAAGGTTAAGGGGGGATGAGAGAGGTTAAAGGGGGATGAAAGCGAGAGAGAGAGAGAGAGAGAGAGAGAGAGAGAGAGAGAGAGAGAGAGAGAGAGAGAGAGAGAGAGAGAGAGAGAGAGAGAGAGAGAGAGAGAGAGAGAGAGGTTCGCATTTTTTTGTTTCCTTGTCTATTCTCTATCCGTCGTATCTGGGCGCCTTTGTCTTTCCTCATCGCGCGCACACACTGGGCATCCACTGCGGGGGTTGAATCCGCAGGCGGGCATTCCACCGTACTCGGCGTGGGCCCAGCTGCGGCACGGTGTTGCTTGCCCTTCCAGATGAGCCCCTTCACTGGCTACACTGGCATGCAATTAAGGGGGGATGTCATAATGTAATATTCTTATATAATTGCATGTTTTGTTAGTTAGTGTAGTATCACCTATCTTGTCTTAGTTGGTCTACCTCCCTTCACCACCTCCCCCGTTTCCTAAAAGTTGTAATGCATTCTTTAGTGCACCCCTCTTCTCTTGGCGAAACCCTCTCTTCACAAACCCATGGAAGAGGGTTTACTAGCTACCCATGAACACTAGCTACTATTCTAACACATGCTAGAGCGATCGGTTGAGTCGTCTGGCGAACTTCAGTTTCAAGCTGGAAGTGGGTTCAAATCTCTCTTTGACACTTCCATAGTCACTAGTTTATGCCTAGCTAAGAACTCCTGAAATCCTAGTCGCCCTTCTCATAGGCACGCAATTAGCAACGTAGCTCGAGTGCGTAATGTAGTAAGCAGCGTAATGTCCCTTTTTTTCCATCTCGCGCGAAATTGTCCTACTCCCGTCCATGGCATATTCGACCCGTGACTAAACTATTATCGCCACTCACTCATCGCTATCGCGCTCGCCTTTCACTACAACCCTCCCATTACTCATATCTCCCCTTCCCATTACTCGCCTCGTGGTACTCTCCCTTAATCCGCCGCCAGTTCCTACTTCACGTCCCATAAAACCACATCGCATCTCTATCTCCTCTCGCTGCTTGTCACTTCGCTCACCCTTGCTGTTCCGTCGCCCTTCTGTCGCCCATCCCGTTTCCTACCCGCCGCCCTCCCGCCATGTAAGTCACGTCACCCTCCATGCACCATCGCGATCGCCCTCTCGATTTCCCCTCCCATCCCGTCGCCCTCCCCTTCTCACGTTCTCTGGCCCTCGTTCTCGATTTCTCTGCTCTCCTCCCGTCACTCGCTTTCTCCGCTCTCCTCCCGTCGCTCTCGATTTCTATGCTCTCTTCCCGTCGCTCTCACTTTCTCCGCTCTCCTCCCGTCGCTCTCACTTTCTCTGCTCCCGTCTTTTCTCGTCCCGTCCAATCGCCCTCGTCCTTTCCCTTCCCATCCCGTCACTTTCACAATTTCCCTTCCCAATCCCGACGTTTTCGTCCTTTCCCTCCTCGCGCTAACGATCTCCTCTCGCTGCCCATTGCCCTCGCTATTGCTACCGGGGCCGGCCGTTGCCTCGCTATCTCGTCCGTCCCGTCGCCATGCCATTGCCCTCGCAAACTCACGCTAGACCATTCCCTCGTCGCCCTCACAATCACCCACCCCGTCGTCTCGCCCTCACGATTTGCCTCCAATTACGTCGATGTCTCCCCTTCCCTCCCGTCGCTTTTGCTACCTCTGGTGCACTTCCGTCAACATTACTCTCTCCCATCCCCTCCCGTCGCTCTCGATGTCTCCGCTTCCTCGCCGTCGTATTCCCCTGTTCCCTCCCGTCCAGACGCCTGAGCTGTCACCGATCCGCTTATTCCTTCCTTCACATCACATTGTTTTCCATCGTTTACCCCCTCGTTATTGTACCTCTTCCAGTCCCGGGCCCAAAGTCCAAGGCGATACTTTTCTCACAGCTCTACTAACCCTCTAAGCGTCGCAGCTCTTCCACTCTCATCTCGAATATATATGTGTGCTCGGGATTGTGTCTATGCTATTGATAGATGTGGATTTGATGAAGTCACAACTCTACTAAATGTGGCACTGCATTGCACGTCGCTCAACTTTGCGCCAAAATCGCACATCTATTTGGCAGCCAATCGGAATTGAGAAAGAACTCTTGTTCTCGGTTCTCTCCGAAACTTGTGTAGAGGTGGAAACAACACGGAGACAGCACTTCAACTTTTCAAAAAAGCTCAGAGGGACTTGAGCCTTCAAGTTGGATCCAACTAGAAGGGGGGGTCACTATTTTAGCTGCTGGTTTTAAAGCCCGCATGCAAAATAGTGACCCCCCCCTTCTAGTTGGGTCCACTTGATACACTGATTCAGAGGTTTTGTTTGTAGGGTGTAATGTGTTGCAGTTTTTCTTTTTTTCTAGATACTGAACCATCTTCACGATTTTGATCGAGGAATCTGGTCGCAGGGTTGGGCAAATGTGTCGTAAGGGGTGCCAAAATCACGTTCATGACACATTCACATTCGTGCCACATTCACATTCGTTCCACATTCAAATTCCCAGTTCTACATCGTGGGAATTCCACATGCAGAGACAAACACTTGCATCGGTAGCGCCTGAGCCTTCTGCAAAAAGCGAGAGCTGTAGGTGTCAGAATGAGGAATGGGTGTTCCATTGATGTTGGTTGGGGTACATATAACAAACCCTAACTTCTGTACCCCCTAAGACAAACCTCATTACAGGCTACAACATTTGACACACCCCCATAGCCTAAGTGAGGGGTGTCTAGCAAAAACAAAAAAAAGAGTTGTCAGAATGAGGAATGAATGGTTCCATTGATGTTGGTTGGGGTACATATAACAAACCCTAACTTCTGTACCCCCTAAGACAAACCTCACTACAGGCTACAACATTTGACACACCCCCATAGCCTAAGTGAGGGGTGTCTAGCAAAATCAAAAAGAGTACGGTCACAAGACCAGTCCAAAAGAAAACAAAGCTCAGGGTGGATCACAACGTCACCACACACTCTGAGCACAAGCAACAGTGGCCACAAGGCCAGTCCAAGAGATCACAAGTATATATAGTAAGTGTACAGACGAAGCAGGCAATAACCTCAAGTCTACGCATGACTAGAACCTGTGTCAACAAGGCCTAACTGCACACAACACCTCTGGTGGTCACAAGGCGGAAGCGCCTTGGTGAAGATGTCGGCAGTGTTGGCCTCGGACTCCACGAACTCGAAGCGAGCCTGTCCACGTCTCTGCAACTCTCGCAGAAGAAAGTACCTGACGTGAATGTGCTTCACTCTGCTCTCCAGTCGCGGCTCACGACAGAGGAGGATCGACGCCTTGTTGTCAGTAAACAAGGTCGGTGCAGAGCTCGGCCGCTCACCAAGGTCGGCGAGCAAGAAGGTCAACCACCGCAACTCCTGTGCCGCCATGGCACCAGCGTAAATCTCAGCCTCAGCTGTAGAGGTCGAGACAGAAGAGGAGCGCGTGGAACGCCAGGAAACAGCTCCAGAACCCAGACTGAAACAGTACCCCTGAGTAGACCTGTGAGTCTCAGCGTCGTCAGCGTAAGAGGAGTCACAGTGACCAGTGAGTACGACAGACGGCTGCCCTCCAAGAACTAGCCCCACGCCTGATGTAGTCGCTAGGTACTTCGCCACCCTCACAGCTGCCGTCCAGTGAACAGGACGGTGTCTCCCTGGCGCAACAAAGCGCGCAAGGATGCTGAGAGGGAAGGCGAGGTCCGGGCGAGTACAAGTCATCAGGTACATGAGGCAACCCACAAGCTCTGCGTAGGGACCACTAGGCTCAAACGGCTCGTCAGGAAAGGGACCAGTGAGTCTGTGGTCAACAGCGAGAGGTGTGCGCTGTACGGTGGAGTGCTGAAGCCCGAACCGCTGAAGGACCTGCTGCACCATGTGTGACTGTGAGAGTGTAATGGTGCGAGCGGCTCTGTCCCTGGTGATCTGCAGGCCAAGGTAGTGGCGCAGCTCACCAAGATCAGTGCACGTGTGTCTCTTCTGCAGTTCGGACTTCACGTCTGCCAAAGCAACCCTGTCCGGAGTGGCGAAAACGAGGTCGTCGACGTAGACCAGGACAAAGAACGGTGTGGAGCCACGACGAACGAACAGCGACGGGTCGGCAGAAGACGGCTGGAACCCAAGGTCAGAGAGGGTAGAACGCAGAGTGTCGTGCCACTCACGAGGGGCCTGGCGAAGACCGTAAACAGGTCGCCTCAGCCTCCACTGGGTCCCAGGAGGGAAAGTGCCAGTGAAGGCCGAGGGACGACGTAACCAGACCTCCTCGTGTAGGCTGCCCTGAAGGAAAGCAGTGGAGAAGTCGAGAGAGTGTAACTCGTAGTCTCTCTGTGCTGCTACGTGTAGTAACACCCGAAGAGTGGTCATCTTCGGGGTAGGTGCGAAGGTCTGAAAGAAGTCAACTCCCTCGCGCTGACTGAAACCTCTAGCCACGTAGCGCGCCTTGAAGACCGGGGGAGATCCCGGTGGCCGCTTCACCCTGTAGATCCACATGCCGTCGACTACGTTCGCCCCCGGGGGGGGGAACCTCATCGACGTAGGTGCCTGTGGATCTGTAGGAGGCCATCTCTGCGTCCATGGCAGCTCTCCACTAAGAGTCCCAAGGCCCTGACACTGCCTCAGCGTAAGTGCGAGGAGTCGGAATGTCAAGGGCGTCGGGGTCACCCTCAGGGGCGAGGAGCATGGCACAGAGATGAGGGGAAGCGGCCGCCAGGAACTCTAGCTCAAACTGCCTGTCCTCTAGGGCGTCACAGCCAAGGGCAGACACACCCCCGACGGCCAGAGGACTGGTAGGAGGAGCAGCCACAAGCGTGGTGGCGTAGTCAAGGCGACGCGTAGAGGCAAAGTCAGTAACTGCGGCAGTAAGAGCGGACACAGAGGACACAGAGGCACGAGGGTGAGTAACAAGAGAGGCGAGAACACGAGAGAGAACAGGACGGTACGTGCGGTAGTAGTCAGTGACGGGAGCAGGGAGCGACACGGTGAGGGCCGACTCAGGAGGAGACGGAAGCACAGACTGAGACGGACGAGGTGGACTAGAACAAAGTAAGGCAGTACAAAGGTCAGTGAAGGGAACAGGAGACGAGGGACGAGCACGAGGGGAGCGACGAGTAGCCCAAGAACGAGACGGAGGAGGAGAGGACAAAGGCGGAGAACTGGAGAAAACAGCGGGGGAGGAGTCAGGCGGAGGAAACGTGGGACCGTAGACAGGAGGAGAGGCGGAGGAGGGAGGAGAAGGGGAGGGGAGACCAAGGGCCCGAAGACCCGAGACAGGAGGAGGAAGTGGCTGCTGCTGCTGCTGCTGCGACTGCTGCTGCTGCGGACGCGGCTGCTGCTGGGACTGCTGCTCCTGCGGGTCCAGCTGCTGCTGCTGCTGCTCCTGCGGGTCCAGCTGCTGCTGCTGCTCCTCCAGCCGCTGTAACTCCCTCTCCTCTCTCTCCAACGCCAGCTACTCGTCACGGGCACGGCGAACACGAGCCTGGTGCCTAGTCGGGTAGGGGTGGGGGGGCGGAGTAGTGTCCGAAGCAGCGGTAGCTCCAGAGTCCACCCCCGAAGAACCAGGCGCACCACCCCCAGAGGCAGCACTAACACCAGCTCCAGACCCAGGCTCACCAGAACCCGAAGGAGGTGCACTCTCACCCCCAGTGTCCGCGCGACCAGCACCAGCTCCCGGACGACAAGAGTCCTCTGCACCCACCGGGTCAGCTCCAACTCCAGAACCAGAAACTCCAGCTCCAACTCCAGCACCCCCAGAACCAGAAACTCCAGTGCCTCCTCCAGCTCCACCTCCTGCTCCAACACCAGCTCCACCTACAGCTCCAACACCAGCTCCAACACCAGCACCCCCAGAACCAGAAACCGGTACAGGAACAGGCGCCGCACCAACCTCTCGAGAGCTTGCACCAGCGGCACGCTGCGAGGAGGACTGTGGGGAGGGAGGCTGTACCGGAGGAGCTACCGAAGGAGGAGGGGTAGCCTGGGACACACCTGACGGGGCTGGGCCAGGGGGGGGAGGCTGTACCGGGGGAGCAGGAGGGGGAGCGGCAGTCAGGAAGAGGGGGGGAGGAGGAATCGGGAGACCTCGACTGGGGTACCTGACGTAGTACGGAGTGGACTCCTCGAAACGGACGTCACGGGAGTCAAAGAACCGGTGAGAGGGAGGGTGGTAAAAGGTGAAGTCAGAGGAGTCCTCAGGGAAACCAAGGAAGACACAGGGGACGGCACGAGGCGAGAGCTTGTCCGCGGAGGTGTCGCGGACAAGAGCCAAGCACCCCCAGACACGAAACCGCGACGCAACACCAGGGGACCCTGTCCAAAGACTGGTCGGTGAAACCTCTGGTCGAGAGACACGTGGCCAGAGGTTCAGCTGGTGCGCGGCGTACCTGACCGCGTAGGGCCACAGAAAATGGGGGGCACAGGCGTGAGTCAGGGAGGTGCGGGCGATCTCCATGACCAGGCCTATGCGGCGCTCAGCAACCCCATTCTGCTGTGGGGACTCTGGAAGCGTCCAGGACTGACGAATGCCCTGCTCGCGACAGAATCCAGCGAGAATGCCGGAGCGAAACTCACCCCCACGGTCGGAGTGGAGACAGCTGACACAACGACCACGAGTGTCCTCGGTGGTGAGCAACCACCTGATCAGCGTAGAAGTCACCTCAGACTTCTTCGCCAGAGGGAACACTGTGGTGTAGCGGGAGAAGTCGTCAACGACCACCAGAAAGTAACGCTCACGCTCAGGGCCTAGACGAGGGGCGGGGCCCCAGACGTCCAAGTGAAGCGTCTCAAAAGGCTCGGTGGCCGGACGAAGGGAGGAGGAGTGAGGGGTGGCGCGCAGCCTACCCTCGACGCAGGGACGACACGGCGGCGCAAGCGAAGGCGGCAGCGACGGCAAGACACGTGGGAGGCCTAGGACAAGACGCTGACTAGACATAGCGCGCAGACAAGGAAGGGACGGGTGCCCCATCCGGTGGTGCCACAGAACGGTGGGGTGGGCAAGCGACCGGCAGGAGCACGACGCAGCGACTGGAACAGACGTAGGAACCTGACACGACACAGACACCTGGGGGGACGAAGCAACCTGGTGAGACGCGGGGACCCGAACGGGGGGGGGAACCGGGGGCAGTGGCAGTAGGGGGGGCTGCTGGTGCGGCCGCTGGTGCTGCTGCTGCTGCTGCTACTGCGGCTGCGGCTGCTGCTGCTGCTGCGGCTGCTGCTGCGGCGCACGCGGGCCAGTGTGAAGAGTGTAGAGACCCGAGCCCGGCTCAGCAGTAAAGGTAGCAAGAGGCTGGTAAGAGTCTCCGTCAACACACACCGCAGTCTCTCCAGAAGGCTCAAACCACACACCCACGTGCTGACTCACGAGGGGTCGCACGCCCACCAAGTTCCGGGAGAACGAGGGGACGTGAAATCCAGTGAGAGACCCGGAGGGAGCAGCAGGACACGGTAAAGTGGTAGTGTGACGTGCAGTGACTGGTCCCGTAGTGGGATCAGCCAACGCTACAGAAACAGGCGCAGGAAGTGGTGTAAGTGTCGTGCTGTCCCGGAAGAAGCAGTGGGAGGCTCCAGAGTCCAGTGTGAACGACAGCGAAGCGTCGTCTGAGGTAGTCGCTGGTCTAGAGTCTACACAAGTACCTACACTAGCAACAGGCAACTGAGCAAGACTAGCACCTAAGCTAACAACACCAGAGTAAACAGAGTCAGAAACACTAGAGTCAACAACAGCATACATAGCATGAGGAGCACTAATCAGATCAACTAACTGCTCAGCAGACATGCCCCACAGAGCGAAGCCGTAGCGCTGAACCAGAGGAAGCCAGTCAGGAGCAGGACCGCCAACCCCGTAGGTCAACCGGACCGTGTCAGTGAGCTGAGCAAAGCACTGACTAGGGGGGTGAAAGCGGCCACAAGGGTGGCCCCGACGAGGACCTGTCTGAACCTGGTAGGGGCAGGGAGGGTAAGCCGCACCGCGCTGGGGCTGACGCAGCCCCGACCCCGGAGCCAGCTGCTGACGCTGCTGCTGCTGAGGCTGCTGGGAGGAAAGGGGCTGATGCTGCTGCTGAAGGTGCTGCTGACGCTGAGCCTGGTACCACGCCGCTGCTCCACCTAGCGGGGCCGGCAGTACAGGAGGCGACTGACGAGCTCGGGGGTCGCCGCCACCAGCAGGTGCAGTGGAGTCACCAGCCGCTGCACGAGGGGTCTCTCCAGACGCTGCACTCCCACCACCGCCAGTCGCAACAGCACCCCCACTACCTCCGCTACCTCCGCCTCCACCTCCACCAGAACCACCTTTCTTGCCCCCCCTGCCGCGGGACCGCGACGCAGTCGTAACAGCAGCCGCAGTCGCGTCAGTAGCGGCAGTGGCAAGAGAGGCAGTGAAGGTGGGTAACTGCGGGACTGTGCACCCGTGGAAGAGTGGGGGGGACACAGTACCAGAGGCGGCAGCTACCGAACGAAGGTTGCTCTCGACGTCCTTGAGTGCAGACTCAAGGACCTCGATAGTCAGCTCACTAGGGTGCTTCAGCAGAAGCGCGTCACGAACAGAGGCAAGGCGGTCAGGGAGGCTAGTGGCGATGAAATAGACAGTGATCGCCATGGGGGGAGGAAGCAGTGCAAGCTGTGCCTCAGTGCAAGCAGCGCGGTAACTAGCGTCGAGCGAGCGGAGGTGAGCGATCAAGTCAGCAGAGCGCTCAAACGAGGCAAGATCAGGAAACAGGAACGGGAGGAAAAGACGGCCAAGAGAGACAGTAGCGGGAGTAGAGTAGCGGGCCTTAATCGCAGTGAGGTACGCAGCAGCGGTGCGAACTTGAGTAAAGTGGACCTCCTCAGACTCAGGGAGGAGGCTGCTGAGTGCGATGCAGGCCGCAGCGTCACGCGACGTCCAAGCCGTCCGGTCAGCGCGCTGACGGGCAAAGCGAGCCGTAGCAGCGTCGTCAGGAGCAGGGCCTAAAGCTGTAGGCTCGGGGGGCTCGGGGAGGTCACCAGTAGCGTGTGACCAGAGGGTCTCGCCCCCCTGGACCTGACTCTCTAACAGGCGGCGAGCGCAAAGAAGCCAGACGGAAAAGTCAAGTGGTCTACCGTCAGCGTCGAAACGAAGAACTCGCGGAGTCGCCATAGTGAGAACTAAAGCGAACGAACAGGCGAGTAAGAACCGGGGGGGAAGAGGACTCAGGTGCAGCGGAAGAGCGGGCTAGGGCGACGGGCCAGGACGTAGGGAGGGCAACGGGCCAGAGCCTAGGGTAGGGCGACGGGCCAGGGCCTAGGGTAGGGCGACTGGCCAGGGCTTAGGATAGGGCGACGGGCCAGGGCTTAGGGAGGGCGACGGGCCAGGGCCTAGGGTAGGGCGACGGGCCGGGGCCTAGGGTAGGGCGACGGGCCAGGGCCTAGGGTAGGGCGACGGGCCAGGGCGTAGGGCAGGGCGACGCGACGGGGGAAAGGGCGGGAGCGACGCGATGGGGCAGGGCGACGCGACGACACAGGGCGACGCGACGGGGCAGGGCGGCGCGACGTGGCAGGGCGACGGGACGGGGCAGGGCGACGCGACGGGGTAGGGTGACGCGACGGGACAGGGCGACGGGACGGGGGGGTACCAGGCGGGCACGACGCGACGGGGGGAACGGGCGCGACGCGACGGGGGGGAAAGGGCGTGACGCGACGGGGGGAAAGGGCGCGACGCAACGGGGGGGAGGGGAAAGGGCGCGAGGCGACGGGGAGAAAGGGCGCTAAGCGACGGGGGAAAGGGCGCTAGGCTCGGTACTAGGCGCGGTAACAACGGAACTGGTACGAACGAGAGGTAGGATCAGGCTCGGGAGGTACGAACGGAGAACGGAGGAACGGGATCCCACAGGATCCTAACCTAGCTGATACCATGTCAGAATGAGGAATGAATGGTTCCATTGATGTTGGTTGGGGTACATATAACAAACCCTAACTTCTGTACCCCCTAAGACAAACCTCACTACAGGCTACAACATTTGACAAGAGTACGGTCACAAGACCAGTCCAAAAGAAAACAAAGCTCAGGGTGGATCACAACGTCACCACACACTCTGAGCACAAGCAACAGTGGCCACAAGGCCAGTCCAAGAGATCACAAGTATATATAGTAAGTGTACAGACGAAGCAGGCAATAACCTCAAGTCTACGCATGACTAGAACCTGTGTCAACAAGGCCTAACTGCACACAACACCTCTGGTGGTCACAAGGCGGAAGCGCCTTGGTGAAGATGTCTGCAGTGTTGGCCTCGGACTCTACAAACTCGAAGCGAGCCTGTCCACGCCTCTGCAACTCTCGCAGAAGAAAGTATCTGACGTGAATGTGCTTCACTCTGCTCTCCAGTCGCAGCTCACGACAGAGGAGGATCGACGCCTTGTTGTCAGTAAACAAGGTCGGTGCAGAGCTCGGCCGCTCACCAAGGTCGGCGAGCAAGAAGGTCAACCACCGCAACTCCTGTGCCGCCATGGCACCAGCGTAAATCTCAGCCTCAGCTGTAGAGGTCGAGACAGAAGAGGAGCGCGTGGAACGCCAGGAAACAGCTCAAGAACCCAGACTGAAACAGTACCCCTGAGTAGACCTGTGAGTCTCAGCGTCGTCAGCGTAAGAGGAGTCACAGTGACCAGTGAGTACGACAAACTGCTGCCCTCCAAGAACTAGCCCCACGCCTGATGTAGTCGCTAGGTACTTCGCCACCCTCACAGCTGCCGTCCAGTGAACAGGACGGTGTCTCCCTGGCGCAACAAAGCGCGCAAGGATGCTGAGAGGGAAGGCGAGGTCCGGGCGAGTACAAGTTATCAGGTACATGAGGCAACCCACAAGCTCTGCGTAGGGACCACTAGGCTCAAACGGCTCGTCAGGAAAGGGACCAGTGAGTCTGTGGTCAACAGCTAGAGGTGTGCGCTGTACGGTGGAGTGCTGAAGCCCGAACCGCTGAAGGACCTGCTGCACCATGTGTGACTGTGAGAGTGTAATGGTGCGAGCGGCTCTGTCCCTGGTGATCTGCAGGCCAAGGTAGTGGCGCAGCTCACCAAGATCAGTGCACGTGTGTCTCTTCTGCAGTTCGGACTTCACGTCTGCCAAAGCAACCCTGTCCGAAGTGGCGAAAACGAGGTCGTCGACGTAGACCAGAACAAAGAACGGTGTGGAGCCACGACGAACGAACAGCGACGGGTCGGCAGAAGACGGCTGGAACCCAAGGTCAGAGAGGGTAGAACGCAGAGTGTCGTGCCACTCACGAGGGGCCTGGCGAAGACCGTAAACAGGTCGCCTCAGCCTCCACTGGGTCCCAGGAGGGAAAGTGCCAGTGAAGGCCGAGGGACGACGCAACCAGACCTCCTCGTGTAGACTGCCCTGAAGGAAAGCAGTGGAGAAGTCAAGAGAGTGTAACTCGTAGTCTCTCTGTGCTGCTACGTGTAGTAACACCCGAAGAGTGGTCATCTTCGGGGTAGGTGCGAAGGTCTGAAAGAAGTCAACTCCCTCGCGCTGACTGAAACCTCTAGCCACGTAGCGCGCCTTGAAGACCGGGGGAGATTCCGGTGGCCGCTTCACCCTGTAGATCCACATGCCGTCGACTACGTTCGCCCCAGGGGGGGGAACCTCATCGACGTAGGTGCCTGTGGATCTGTAGGAGGCCATCTCTGCGTCCATGGCAGCTCTCCACTGAGAGGCCCAAGGCCCTGACACTGCCTCAGCGTAAGTGCGAGGAGTCAGAATGTCAAGGGCGTCGGGGTCACCCTCAGGGGCGAGGAGCATGGCACAGAGATGAGGGGAAGCGGCCGCCAGGAACTCTAGCTCAAACTGCCTGTCCTCTAGGGCGTCACAGCCAAGGGCAGACACACCCCCGACGGCCAGAGGACTGGTAGGAGGAGCAGCCACAAGCGTGGTGGCGTAGTCAAGGCGGCGGGTAGAGGCAAAGTCAGTAACTGCGGCAGTAAGAGCGGACACAGAGGACACAGAGGCACGAGGGTGAGTAACAAGAGAGGCGAGAACACGAGAGAGAACAGGACAGTACGTGCGGTAGTAGTCAGTGACAGGAGTAGGGAGCGACACGGTGAGGGCCGACTCAGGAAGAGACGGAAGCACAGACTGAGACGGACGAGGTGGACTAGAAAGAAGGAAGGCAGTACGAAGGTCAGTGAAGGGAATAGGAGACGAGGGACGAGCACGAGGGGAGCGACGAGTAGCCCAAGAACAAGACGGAGGAGGAGAGGACAAAGGCGGAGAACTGGGGAAAACAGCGGGGGAGGAGTCAGGAGGAGGAAACGTGGGACCGTAGACAGGAGGAGAGACGGAGGAGGGAGGAGAAGGGGAGGGGAGACCAAGGATCCGAAGACCCGAGACAGGAGGAGGAAGTGGCTGCTGCTGCTGCGGCTGCGACTGCTGCTGCTGCGGACGCGGCTGCTGCTGGGACTGCTGCTCCTGCGGGTCCAGCTGCTGCTGCTGCTGCTGCTGCTCCTGCGGCTCCAGCTGCTGCTGCTGCTCCTCCAGCCGCTGTAACTCCCTCTCCTCTCTCTCCAACGCCAGCTGCTCGTCACGGGCACGGCGAACACGAGCCTGGTGCCTAGTCGGGTAGGGGTGGGGGGGTGGAGTAGTGTCCGAAGCAGCGGCAGCTCCAGAGTCCACCTCAGAAGAACTAGGCGCACCACCCCCAGAGGCAGCACTAACACCAGCTCCAGAACCAGGCTCACCTGAACCCAAAGGAGGCGCACCCTCACCCCCAGACACAGCACCCCCAGTGTCCGTGCGGCCAGCACCAGCTCCCGGACGACAAGAGTCCTCTGCACCCACCGGGTCTGCTCCAACTCCAGAACCAGAAACTCCAGCTCCAACCCCAGCTCCAACTCCAGCACCCCCAGAACCAGAAACTCCAGTGCCAACTCCAGCTCCAACTCCAGCTCCAACTCCAGCACCCCCAGAACCAGAAACCGGTACAGGAACAGGCGCCGCACCAACCTCTCGAGAGCTAGCACCAGCGGCACGCTGCGAGGAGGACTGTGGGGAGGGAGGCTGTACCGGAGGGGCTACCAAAGGAGGAGGGGTAGCCTGGGACACACCTGACGGGGCTGGACCAGGGGGCGGAGGCTGTACCGGGGGAGCAGGAGGGGGAACGGCAGTCAGGAAGAGGGGGGGAGGAGGAACCGGGAGACCTCGACTGGGGTACCTGACGTAGTACGGAGTGGACTCCTCGAAACGGACGTCACGGGAGTCAAAGAACCGGTGAGAGGGAGGGTGGTAAAAGGTGAAGTCAGAGGAGTCCTCAGGGAAACCAAGGAAGACACAGGGGACGGCACGAGGCGAGAGCTTGTCCGCGGAGGTGTCGCGGACAAGAGCCAAGCACCCCCAGACACGAAACCGCGACGCAACACCAGGGGACCCTGTCCAAAGACTGGTTGGTGAAACCTCTGGTCGAGAGACACGTGGCCAGAGGTTCAGCTGGTGCGCGGCGTACCTGACCGCGTAGGGCCACAGAAAATGGGGGGCACAGGCGTGAGTCAGGGAGGTGCGGGCGATCTCCATGACCAGGCCTATGCGGCGCTCAGCAACCCCATTCTGCTGTGGGGACTCTGGAAGCGTCCAGGACTGACGAATGCCCTGCTCGCGACAGAATCCAGCGAGAATGCCGGAGCGAAACTCACCCCCACGGTCGGAGTGGAGACAGCTGACACGACGACCACGAGTGTCCTCGGTGGTGAGCAACCACCTGATCAGCGTAGAAGTCACCTCAGACTTCTTCGCCAGAGGGAACACTGTGGTGTAGCGGGAGGAGTCGTCAACGACCACCAGAAAGTAACGCTCACGCTCAGGGCCTAGACGAGGGGCGGGGCCCCAGACGTCCAAGTGAAGCGTCTCAAAAGGCTCGGTGGCCGGACGAAGGGAGGAGGAGTGAGGGGTGGCGCGCAGCCTACCCTCGACGCAGGGACGACACGGCGGCGCAAGCGAAGGCGGCAGCGACGGCAAGACACGTGGGAGGCCTAGGACAAGACGCTGACTAGACATAGCGCGCAGACGAGGAAGGGACGGGTGCCCCATCCGGTGGTGCCACAGAACGGTGGGGTGGGCAAGCGACCGGCAGGAGCACGACGCAGCGACTGGAACAGACGTAGGAACCTGACACGACACAGACACCTGGGGGGACGAAGCAACCTGGTGAGACGCGGGGACCCGAACGGGGGGGGGAACCGGGGGGGGGGAACCAGGGGCAGTGGCAGTAGGTGGGGCTGCTGGTGCGGCCGCTGGTGCTGCTGCTGCTGCTGCTGCTGCGGCTGCGGCTGCTGCTGCTGCTGCGGCTGCTGCTGCGGCGCACGCGGGCCAGTGTGAAGAGTGTAGAGACCCGAGCCCGGCTCAGCAGTAAAGGTAGCAAGAGGCTGGTAAGAGTCTTCGTCAACACACACCGCAGTCTCTCCAGAAGGCTCAAACCACACACCCACGTGCTGACTCACGAGGGGTCGCACGCCCACCAAGTTCTGGGAGAACGAGGGGACGTGAAACCCAGTGAGAGACCCGGAGGGAGCAGCAGGACACGGTAAAGTGGTAGTGTGACGTGCAGTGACTGGTCCCGTAGTGGGATCAGCCAACGCTACAGAAACAGGCGCAGGAAGTGGTGTAAGTGTCGTGCTGTCCCGAAAGAAGCAGTGGGAGGCTCCAGAGTCCAGTGTGAACGACGCGACGGGGGAAAGGGCGGGAGCGACACGACGGGGCAGGGCGACGCGACAGGACAGGGCGACGCGACGGGGCAGGGCGGCGCGACGGAGCAGGGCGACGGGACAGGGCAGGGCGACGTGACGGGGTAGGGCGACGCGACGGGACAGGGCGACGGGACAGGGCAGGGCGACGCGACGGGACAGGGCGACGGGACAGGGCAGGGCGACGCGACGGGACAGGGCGACGGGACGGGGGGGGGTAATAGGCGGGCGCGACGCGACGGGGGGAACGGGCGCGACGCGACGGGGGGGAACGGGCGCGACGCGACGGGGGGAACGTGCGCGACGCGACGGGGGGAACGGGCGCGACGCGACGGGGGGAACGGGCGCGACGCGACGGGGGGAACGGGCGCGACGCGACGGGGGGGGACGGGCGTGACGCGACGGGGGAGATGGCGCGAGGCTCGGTACTAGGCGCGGTAACAACGAAACTGGTACGAACGAGAGGTAGGATCAGGCTCGTGAGGTACGAACGGAGAACGGAGGAACGGGATCCCACAGGATCCTAACCTAGCTGATACCATGTCAGGATGAGGAATGGGTGTTCCATTGATGTTGGTTGGGGTACATATAACAAACCCTAACTTCTGTACCCCCTAAGACAAACCTCACTACAGGCTACAACATTTGACATTAGGAATGGGTTTGGGGGTGTGAATTATGCAAAGAAAAACAAACAGGAGAAGGTGATAAACAAAGTGAGTCAAGGAGTCGGAAGAGGAGAGTGAGAGGCCGACGGAAACACGGACGCGAGGGGAGAGGGAGAGAACAAGGGGCCAAAGGTTACTGGTTGGGTGATGGGAGGGGCATTGGGGAGGGGAGGGCACGAGGGCGACGGTACGGGACGGGAGGTGCGAGCGCGAAGGCGACGGGACGGGACGGGAGAACACGAGGGCAACAGGAAGGGACGGGAGGTGCGAGCGAGAAGGCGATGAGAGACGAGAACGTGAGCACGAGGGAGATGGGAGGGGAGACCATGAGCGCGAAGGTGGTGCGAAGATGGGAGAACGTGAGCGGGATGGCGGGGGAAGGGGAGAACGTGAGCGCAATGGCGGGGGAAGAGGAGAACGTGAGCGCGATGGCGGGGGAAGGGGAGAACGTGAGCGCGATGGCGGGTGAAGGGGAGAACGTGAGCGCGATGGCGGGGGAAGGGGAAAACGTGAGCGCGATGGCGGGGGAAGGGGAGAACGTGAGCGCGATGGCGGGGGAAGGGGAGAACGTGAGCGCGATGGCGGGGGAAGGGGAGAACGTGAGCGCGATGGCGGGGGAAGGGGAGAACGTGAGCGCGATGGCGGGGGAAGGGGAGAACGTGAGCGCGATGGCGGGGGAAGGGGAGAACGTGAGCGCAATGGCGGGGGAAGGGGAGAACGTGAGCGCGATGGCGGGGGAAGGGGAGAACGTGAGCGTGATGGCGGGGGAAGGTGACAAGCACAAGCGCGGTGGCAGCTTGTGAAGGTTCTGCAAAGAGCGAGAGAGGTTAGGATTATTTGCTGCGTATGAAGACTTTGGGCCTGAGAGAGGGCGGCAAAATCGCTGAGAAAACCAAAAGGAGGGAAAAAACAGAGAGAAACAATGTGAGGGAAGAGGAGAGAGAGGGCGACAGAAACAATGAGGGCTACTGGACAAGAGCCCGGTTCGAGGGCGAGATGAGAGGGGAACACGAGGGCGACGGGATGGGAGTGGAGAGATGATAGGCAACGGGAGGGCGGCTCAGAGCGAGCGCAAAGGCGACGAAGTGGGTAATGGGAGGGGAGTGAAGAAGGGAGCCGCGAGGGCGTTTCAAGGCCAGCGGCAGGGCGATGGGCGAGGAGAGTCGACTGTGCGCAACAAGAGGGCATTGCGGGCTTAGGGCGACGACGATGATGTGGGTAATAGGAGGGGAGACGTGGGAGGCGACGAGAGTGCGCCTCGATTTCGAGGCGAGCGCATAGGCGACGAGGTGGGTGACGGGAGGGGAGAAAGGAAGGGCGACGAGAGGGCGTTTCAGGGTGAGCGAGAATGTAACGATGTGGGTGATGGGAGGGGAAACGGGGAGGGTACGCGAAGTGCGACGGGTAAAGGGGGGGCGAAGGTAATGGCGAGGGAAAGGCGACATGGGCTGACGGCGATGCGGAGGTTGACGATTGTGCTACTGGCGGGAAAAATAGCACTGCGCTACTAGGCTACGTAATACTAAATCACCTATTCATGCGAATAAACGCAGTCGTCGATAATTCCGTGCCTATGACACAAGCACATATGCTTTCCGCTATACTATGCGTGTGGAAAAAGACTACGGAGTAAGGGAGTAGAAATCAGGGAGTTATGAACCCAGGACCAGCTTGATATTGAAGTTGGCCTTGCGATGGAACACATCGCAAGGACGATGGAAACCATCGCCAGGGAACGGTCGTGCAAGTGCAGGTCGCAGAAATGTGAGCGGGAAAGTCCATTCTGGCGGGAGCGACAACATCCCATTTTGGCGAGAGCCAATCACATGAGCTCACTCTGCCCGCACGTTTTGTTTCAAGCAGTGTTTTGTCAGACTTGTTTCATTCTCTCTTCGCTTCAAAAAATATTTTCGCAACACCACTTTCAAGTTGGGACGGGGGTCACTATTTTGCATGCGGGCTTTAAACCGGCCTGGAATTTGGCCCTCAAACCTGTAAAGTTAGCAAATCTGCAAATAGTGGCTGTAAATGTGACGACACGAAGTCGACCAATCCGTCTACTTTCGCGAGAGAAATGTCGACCAGATGGTCGACGTAGAACCGGCCAAAAGCAGATTTCGCATATTTGCGGGGATTTTACACGCCCTAACACACAAAGAGCGTAAATCATTCCTCTCGTTGATCAAGGGGTAACAATTGAACCTAAACTTGCTCATTCCTGCCTGCATCTCCATAACTAGCCAGAACTACTTGAGTACGTACTCACACCGGCCTGAGAACAAACTAGGCAGAAAAAACTAACAGCTGATTAACTGAACATGCTTTGCTATGGCTTCTAGACCTAACGCGTGTGGCTGTGTGGCCGGAGCTGGCTGCCATGGGCTTGTAGTTAGTCCTTGGAGCTTGCATCCTGTTGAATAGAAGGGGTTGCATTGAATGTGGGGAGGAGAGGTTGATTCAAAACAATCCAGGGACCAGGAGCAACTCAAGGGACTGCAGCCATGATTCATCCCTTGCTAGCAGGGTACTCTATCAGAAGTAGTCAACACAGGGGGACCGCACGCACCTGTGCCCTCCTCTCCTCTTGCCTGCTTTCGCCATTGACACTGCTTCCATCAACCTCCTCCTCCCCTGCCTTGCCTTCTTCACCCTCCTTCCCTCCCTTCACCGTCTCCCCCTCTCCACCCCCCTGCCCATCCCTACCATCACCACCACCTCCACCAGCAGCATCAGCGCCATCAGGCACAGCAGCAGCGGCAGCAGAGTCCTCAGCAATGGCAGGGAGGGGCATGCCGGGGAGGCCAAGGATGGAGGGAAGTCCATCAGCAGCCACAGTGACAGGCCGCAGCTGAGCCACTGCTGGGGACACCGCCACGCCCGCTGCCACCGCTGCCGCCACCGCTGCTGCCGGGGAGGAGTGGCTCGGCTGGCCTGGCTTGGATTCCGTCAAGGCCTGGTGGGTGAGTAGGGGGGGGGCAGGAGGGAGAAAGGCTGAAATATAGTGTGGTGGCCACGGTGACGGGGCGCAGCTGAGCCACCTCTGGGGACACTGCCACGCCCGCTGCCACTGCTGCCGGGGAGGAGTGGCTCGGCTGGCCTGGCTTGGATTCCGTCAAGGCCTGGTGGGATGAGTGGGGGGAGGGGGCGGGCGAGGGAAGAGGGAGAGTGTGTGTGGTCGGATTAGCGTTGGAGAACTGGAGGGGACAGGCTGACAGTGCGATGGTTGATGCTGCGGTGCTATTGAGGCGCGTCAGAAGGTTTGATGTGTTGTGGCGCTCAGAATGGTGGCAGGGTGTGGCAGTGAGCTCAGGGAGGTGGTTATGCTGAAAGTCGTGCGTGCATGCCTGCCACCAGGCAGTACCATTCTCTGGAGCCTCTTTTCAAGGCGCATGAAAGCGCACTGACCTTGAGGATGTAGTACACGCATGCACTTTGACGGCACGGACCTCGGGGAAGAGGTAAATGTACTTGCAGTCTTGCTCGTTTGGCACTGAGGGGTATAGACTGGTAGATGCCTACATGTTCTGCGCCTCAAGAGTGCACTGAGGGGTATAGACTGGTAGATGCCTACATGTTCTGCGCCTCAAGAGTGCACTGAGGGGTATAGACTGGTAGATGCCTACATGTTCTGCGCCTCAAGAGTGCACTGAGGGGTATAGACTGGTAGATGCCTACATGTTCTGCGCCTCAAGAGTGCACTGAGGGGTATAGACTGGTAGATGCCTACATGTTCTGCGCCTCAAGAGTGCACTGAGGGGTATAGACTGGTAGATGCCTACATGTTCTGCGCCTCAAGAGTGCACGGACGGACCTCGGGGAAGAGGTAGATGTATTTGCAGTCCTGCTCGTAGGGCACGGAGCGGTACAGACTGGTAGGCGCCTACCTTTTGATGTGCACGGACGGACCTCGGGGAAGAGGTAGATGTATTTGCAGTCCTGATCGTAGGGCACGGGGCGGTATGCGATGCAGGCGTCACACAGCTCACAGTTGTACCGGAACTGCCGCTCCACCCCCTTCTCCCTGCCGCGGTTTTCACACCGCACCGCACACCCACGGCGTTGGTGGTGCCAAGTGGACAAGCGAGCAGAGCACCGAGAGAGAGAGGAGGTGCGGTGCCGAGGACCAGGTAAGGCAGTTGAGGCAGCGTGCCGGCGCAGGCAGCACATGAGTAACGGCATTGCCGGAGTGGCGTTGAGAAGGCAAGGCATTCCCGATGTCATGGTTGGGCGTTGATAAACCGTGCTCCACGTGATGTCCGCACACCAATGCCATGGTTGCTGCCCATCACAGTCCGCATGGCATGATGCATGCATGCACATTGACATGCAGGGCAAGGCATACACAAGCATGCATGCATGTATGCAATGCATGTATAAAAAGTCACTCGGTCGCACAGAGCACACGCAATCAAATGATGCAAGCGCATGTGCACACACACACACACACACACACACACACACACACACACACACACACACACACACACACACACACACACACATACACACACGCGCGTGCGCGCGCGCGCACGCGCACACACACACACACACACACACGCACAGTCCACAAGAAGCGGGAGCAGCAGAAGAGATGAAGAGGCGAGCCCTCTCAGCGTGTGCAAGAACAACAGGAACGAGAGCAGCCAAGAAGAAAACGCCAAGGTAAGAAGAACAAGGCCGATGCAGACGAGTATAAGCTGCGATACGGGTCTTTGAAATGAGTGCACGTGCCTCTCCACCCACCTCTTGAGCAGCTTCTGCCCGCCTTTAACGGACATCATGGTGACAAGGTCCGTTTTTAAGTCGACTCAAAAGCAAAGTCACCTAAGCGTTGCTCCGCCCACCTCTTGAGCAGCTTCTGGCCGCCCTTGACGGCCATCATGGTGACCAGGTCCGTTGCCGCCTCCACCACCCTGCTGCCGTCCGTGCGCCGCTCTGGCAGGGCTGACAAGGGGCGCGCTGCCAGGCAGTCATGCAGTGAGAGAGAGACAGAGGAATGGGGGACGATGGAGGGCGGTGAACAAAGCAAAAGTCAGAGAATGGACGCCTCCACCACCATGCTGCTGCTCTGGCAGGGACGACAGGGGGCGTGCTGCACGGCAGTCATGCGGTTGCAAGCAGAGTGAAGAACAGAGAGTGGGAGACAGTGTGGCGAGGGATGCAGGTGCAATTGCAGAGCCAGAGGATCCGGTGAGTGATAGCAGGACTCAAGCAGTAGCGCTACTCCTGCCACCCACATGCATGTGGCAGCAGCCGCACTGACTGAGGTGAGGTCTCACCGAATTTGAAGCAGAAGTGGTTGCAGGCGGCGCAGCGGTAGAGCACGCGGGAGAGGTCTGCCTCTGCCTTGCGCTGCCGCTCCTCCACTCGTTGCCTCATGCTCCACCCGCCCTTCTCCTCCCCGTCGTCCTGCCGGGGAAAGGGGGGGTATGGGTGGGGGAAAGGGGGGTGGGAACGGTATAGCAGTTGAGTGGGACGAAAGTGGTGTGCAGGGGCAGAGGGTGGAAGGGGCAGACGGAGCTGAATGCGCCCGTTAATTGGATGAAGGGCAGGGTGGGTCGTGATACCTTGTCGTAGCTGACGAGAAGCCCGTCGTGGTGCGGCTTGAACTTGTGCCCATTGGTCTTCCACATGGCTGCTGTAGCCTGCCGGGCCAAGCACGCAAGGCGGTGGGAGGGGAAGGGAGGCATGTATGAGGCGAGATGAGATGAGGCAAGAATGGGAAGCTGCCCGCTAGAAGGAAGCTGTTTCCAGGCGCTCTTCTCGTGGCGGTTGAACTGCGCTGCCACGAGACGAGGTGGACGGGGATTGGTGGTTGGCGTGGGCAGGTGCAGTGAGAGGCGAGTAGATGCAGAGAGGTGCGGCATGGGAACCAGCAGCACCACGACTAACAGGGCACACACTGTGCAGCAGGAATTGCACCCACTGGTGACAGACAGTGGCACGGACAGCAGTGAAGGGCATCCGATCAGCAAAAAGAGGTACCAAGGGAGCATATAGTAGGCTGATGTGCCAAGGGTTCACAAGCTACCAGCCTCTCACTCACACGCTACTAACATCCCAGTTACTGCTGCTAGCCTGCAACTACTGGCCAGCATCCCACTCACATGCTGCTTCTCGTCAAAGTCAACGAAGCACATGCTGCGCACCTGCACACCACGTGCAGAGACCAGATTATGATGAGCGCATGTGACGTACAAGACATGTTACGGTACACACATGGCAGCGCCTGCATGAGTTGCTTGGAGCAGAAAGGGCGAGTCAGATGCATTTCGGGTTCACAGCGGTGTGAAACACAAGAGGATACGAAAGCAGGATTCAACAGCAAGCGACTCGTTCAAAGCAAGCATCGACAGCAGCAGCAGCAGCAGCAGCAGCAGCAGCAGCAGAAGCAGCAGTAGAATGGCATCTCACCCGACGAAAGGCAATAAAGCCCTCCAGATGGCGAAAGAGCTGTGCGACGAGAGTGAGTCCACATCACATGCCCAGGGCGAGGTGGGCACACAGACGAGGGGTGGAGGGCGAAGGAAGGGGAATAGGAGAGGAAAGAGGGGGAGGAGGGTGGGAGAGGAAACAGAGGAGGGTAAAGAGACTGAGTTGCACATCATCGCACAGCTCCTGCACCAGTGTGTGTGAACGGTGCAAGGTTAGCAAGCATGCGGTAGCGTGTGCTATGAGCGTGCAGCGTGGGCTGGCGCAAGGCACAGAATTAGCTACAGCTCAGTCGGCACAGGGAAAGGGAGACACGTGTACCAAATCGTTGCTCTCTTGATTGCTCGCGCGCATCGCTCTCGCACGCACAGTCCGTCGGTCAGGCAGGATCAAGAAACGGCCCGGCGATCCCATGTGGAAAACAGCGCGATCTCGCGGCCAACATAGGAAAAAAAAATATTCTGGCCACAATTGTTCTGGTGCAGTACACCCAAACACGCTGAACGCTGCAGGAGCGGGAAATTAAATAAATAAAAATATTCCCGCAACGTCCCGGCGTTGATCCCGCGGTGCGCTCACCCCTTCGAGCTGCTCCGTGGAGGCGCCGGGCGGCACGTTGGTGATGTAGAGCGTGCGCGACGGGTTCACCCACGTCTTCTCCTTGAACGTGCTCTTCTTCCCCTTTATCCCCGCCGCGCGCGCCGCCTCCTCCGACAGGCCGCCATAGTTAATGCTTCCGCCACTCATGGCTGTAGTAGTCGTGTTCACGATGCGGGACGCTTTGGATGGCGCTGAGACGCTGACTGCTGCACGTCAAGCTCCCAAAGAGAATTAGGTTTGCGACCCTGCGCAGTTGCAGTGTTATGAGTTGTATGAAAGAAGAGTGCGCAGAATGCAATATCGCGGAATTGATTACAACTACTGAGCAAACATCGGGGCCTAGGCATAATATAGCAAGGCTAGCTAAGCCCGAGGTCGCGAAGTCGTGCGAGGGTTGGGTGTAGGTTTGGGTTTGGAAAACCCGAAGGCGACGCGGAGGACGTTCGGGAGGCGAGGTCGTCGGACCGAGCCTGAACTCCGAAAAGTTGGAAATGTACGCGTAAGCGGTGCCTCAGTAAGGAATTAGCAAAATTCCTTACACTACCCCCCCCTTCAAGAAAGGTGGTCAATATCAGGCACGTGTCGGCGAGAAAGATACTGCCGGAGTACCGAGTGCCCTTCTAGTGAGTCAGCCGGGACCCACGTGTCGTCGTCACTTGTGCGATCCACCCATCGCAGTAGAAAATCGACGTGGCGGCCGGCTGGGGTCGCACGAATGCGATGATTCAATATCTTCCAGGGTTGGAGCGTGGGATCTGCTACCGGTCGGACACTTGGCGCCTGGTGGGGTCGAGCGACGTCGGAGGACTGGGGTGCCACGTAGTGGCGAAGTAAACTGACGTGGAAGGCGTCGTGGATTTGCGAGTCGTCCGGGAGGAGAAGTTTCGCAGTGACCGGTGTCAGCATTCGAATGATGCGGAAAGGTCCCACGTATCGAGGACGCAGTTTTGCGGGTTGGGGCAGTCTGAGGTTTTTGGTGTCCAGGAGAACCATCTGCCCCTCGCGGAAGGGTAAATTTCGTCGGTGTTGGTCAGCGTAGCGGCTAGCGGTCGAATTCGCTTTTCGGATAAAGTCAACTGCTTTGGCACGCGCGTCCTGGAGTTCCGAAATAAACTGCTGTGACCTGGGTACCGGGTTGTCGGGAGTTGTCGATGAGGGTACCACCGGGTCTATCCCGTAATTCAGGTAGAAGGGTGATTGCTTGGTCGTTGCAGATGGGGCGTTATTGTACGCAAACTCGAGCATGGGAAGGTAATCTTCCCACTTGGTGATGTCCGGGCAGTTCGTGCGAATCAGCTGCTCCATCGTTTGGTTTGTCCTCTCCGTCTGTCCGTCGGTTTGCGGGTGGTAGGACGACGAAAATTGCAGGCGGGTGCCGTACTGTGCCCATGTCTCCTGCCAGAATTTCGACGTGAATTTCGGATCTCGTTCGCTGATGATCGCCGAAGGTAACCCGTGGAGGCGTACGACGGTCGAGATGAAGAGTCGCGCTGTTTCTTCGGCTGTGATCGTTGTACGGCAGGGCGCGAAATGCGCCATTTTCGTTAAGCGATCAACGACGACGAGCACGGAGTCGTTGCCACTTGCGCCAGCTGGAAGGCCCGTGACGAAATCCATAGTCACCTGTTGCCACGGTCGTTCGGGTGGCTCGAGGGGCTGCAGTAAGCCAGATGGTCGTTGTCGTGATGACTTCATTGCCTGGCACGTCGGGCAGGCGGACACATAGCGCTGCACGTCCGACGCCATGTCGGGCCAGTAGTAGTTCCGCTGCAGCAGCTTCAATGTTTTGTCGATGCCGAAATGCCCGGAGAGGTTGGAGTCGTGTACTTCTTGCGTTAGTAATTCGCGTAAGGGTCGGTAGGAAGGTACCCAAACTCGGTTAGTACCGACTTTTAGGTAGTAACTTCCATGCGGTGTAGTGACCCCGCGGTGTTGATTGGTCCTGAAAAATCTGTCGATCCTGTAGCCGTGCTTGAATAATCATGCCAATAAAGGGTTGGAATGGGCGATTAGTACTGCTGCGGTCTGCATGGAAGGGCGGGTCAGGGCGTCGGCGATGTTGTTGGCGCCCTTTTTATATGTGATGGTGTAGCGGAAATTTGATTCGAGGTAGTCAAGCCACCGGATTTGTCGTGGGTTGAGCTGTGGTTGGCTGCGCATGTACTGTAGTGACTTGTGGTCAGTTCGGATTGTGACATCCGCTCCCGTGAGGTAGCATCGCCATGTTCGAAACGCCTGCACGATGGCGAGCATTTCCTTGTCGTGAACCGGGTAGTTGCGCTCGGGCGGCTGCATTTTTCTTGACTCGTACGCGATGGGTTGCAGTCCGTTGCCGAAGTCCTGTAATAGCACAGCGCCGACCGCGAAATCGCTGGCGTCCGTCACGACTTCGAACGGTCGAGATGGATCTGCCAGTCGAAGCACCGGGGGTGAACTCAAAATTTTCTTCAGCTCGTTGAAAGCCAGCTGTTCTCTCTCCCCCCAAAAAAACTGCACGCCCTTATGCAGGAGATCGGTTAACGGCCTGGTTACCCCCGCCATATTGGGTACAAAACGGCGGACGTAGTTAACGAAGCCGAAGAAACTCTGCAACTCAGTGATGTTCGTGGGCGGCTTCCACTCCAAAATCGCTTTTACTTTTTGAGGGTCGATTTTAATGCCTTCCCCAGAGACAACGTGCCCCAGAAACTCCAGCTCCGACCGTAAGAACTCGCACTTAGAGCCCTTCGTAATCAGCCGGTTCTGCTACAAGCGTCGGAACACTTCGTCTAAGTCCTGTAAATGCTGCTCCCGAGTCTTGCTGTACACCAGGATGTCGTCCAGGTAAACAATAACTTTTTTATCCAACATGTCCCGAAACACTCCATTCATAGTGAGCTGGAAAGTCGAGGGTGCGTTCGTCAGCTCGAACGGCATCACGGTGTACTCATAACTGCCGTAGCGGGTGCGGAATGCGGTCTTCGGGCAGTCGTCGGCGAACACACGAATTTGATGGTAGCCACCTCGCAAATCGATTTTCGAGAAGAAACGAGCCCCGCGAAGTTGATCCAGCAGGTCGTCTGCTCGTGGGATCGGATAACGCGACTTGATTGTGACCCGATTCAACACTCGATAGTCGATGCACATGCGCAGGCCTCCGTCCTTCTTCGGTGTGAATAGTATCGGGGCGGCGTACGGCGACGTGCTCGGCCGGATAAAACCCTTAGAAAGCAGATAATCCAACTGTTTCTGCAATTCGTCGAGCTCCGTTTGGCTGAGCCGCCATTGGGACCGAACGGTTGGTTTCGCGCCTGGTTCCAGCTCAATCCTGTGGTCTTCCGGACGCTGAGGTGGCAGCCCATCAGGTAGGTCATCTGCGAATATTTCGGGGTACCTCCGAATTATGCTCGCCACGTCGTCGGGTACAGCAGCGCAGAGCATGTCGATGTCGGCAATTTTTTCATAAGCCACCACCTCGTACAGCTGTACGGCGTAGCCTTGTGCTCCCCGTTTTATCGCCCTCTTCAGCGTTATCGCGTTGACACATGTTGTCGTCGGCTCCGGCTCCGCCCATTTCGGAAGTGTCACGCGCCCCTTGTTGCACAGCACCGTGATCGCTCCCGTCGTCCAGTCGATGGTCGGATTGAAACGCTGCAGCCAATCCCTTCCGAGCAGCACATCGCAACCGTCCTGTGTTGTCGCCAGCATTCGCATGGAGAACCCGAAATCGTCGCCACACTTCATCCGAATTTGTCGGACCTCGTCCTTGATCGCCAGCGGTGTTCCGTCCACCAATCGCGCATCAATCTCTGGTAGACACCTGTCCAGCTTGACTCCGATTTTTTTTGCCGTCGCCAGGTTGACGAGACTGTGGCTCGCCCCACCTGAGAAGAAGTGAACGAGAATGGAATGACTATGAACGAAGTGAGTACAAATAGGAAACCCTAATTGGGTTGTACCCCCTATGAGATACCCCACTATAGCCTACACAAATAAATAAGCTATAATGTTCTGACACACCCCCATAGGCAAAGTGGGGGAGAACAAGGGGTCACAAGACCAGTCAAGCAAAGCAAAGCAAAGCTCAGGGTGGATCACAAAGTCACCACACATTCCGAGCACAAGTTCAAAGGCCAGAAGGCCAGTCCACATGCAAGATCATATACAGAGATATACAAGAGTCAAGCAAGCAAGGGCAAGAGTATATATAGGTGAAGGTACAAGCAAGGTCAAGAAGTGAGCAAGTGAGGCAAGACAGGCACAAGACCCAGCATCGTGCAGCAACGCTGATGATCACAAGGCGCAAGAGCCTTGGTGAAGACATCAGCAGTGTTAGCCTCAGAGGCCACGTACACAAGTCGCAACTGTCCACGCTACTGCAGCTCACGAGCAAGAAAGTAGCGGAGAGCAATGTGCTTTGTCCTGTGCTCCAGTCGCTGCTCTCGACATAAAGCCAGCATGGCCTTGTTGTCTACGTACAGGACTGGAGGAGAACGCGGCGGCTCTCCAAGGTCGGTCAGCAGGTAGGTGAGCCAGCGAAGCTCCTGGGCAGCCATAGCCCCCGCGTAGATCTCAGCCTCACAACTAGAGCCGAGAACAGAAGACGAGCGGGTAGCCCGCCACGAGACAGAGCCGGAACCAAGGCTGAAGGTGTAACCCTGTGACGACCGCTGCGTAGCCTGGTTGTCAGCCCAAGAAGCGTCCGCGTGCCCAGTGAGGACCACTGGACTGCGCCCTCCAAGCACTAGCCCCATGCCCGACGTGCTGCACAAGTAGCGCAACACCCTCTTCGCTGCAGCCATGTGCTCTGGTCGGTGTCTCCCAGGAGCAACATAGCGTGCGAGAATGCTAAGAGGGTATGCAACGTCAGGTCGTGTGCAGGTCATCAGTTACATGAGGCAGCCAACAAGCTCTGCATATGGGCCACTCGACTCTACGGACTCATCCGAAGGCAGAGCTGAGAGCGAGTGGCGAGTAGGCAGAGGAGTGGCCTGAGGCGAGGAGTACGTGAAGCCGAAGCGCTGAAGGACCTGCTGCACCATGTGTGACTGAGTCAGGGTAATGGTGCGGCGTGCTCTGTCCCGGGTGGTCTGCAAGCCAAGGTAGCTGCGCAGCTCACCCAGGTCAGTACACGTGTGTCTCTTCTGCAGCTCGGACTTCACGTAGGCGAGTCCAGCAGTGTCAGCTGTGGCAAAGACCAAGTCGTCGACGTACACGAGGATGTAGAGCGGCGGCAGAGAGGTGTCGGTGCGCAGAAACAGCGACGGGTCGGCAGTAGAAGGAGCAAACCCAAGTGCCGCGAGAGTAGTCCTCAGTGTGTCGTGCCACTCACGTGGCGCCTGGCGGAGACCGTAGACTGGACGCCGGAGACTCCACTGGGTACCAGGAGGGAAAGACCCAGTGAAGCCAGGTGGGCGACGCAGCCAGATCTCCTCGTGCAGGCTGCCCTGCAAGAAAGCAGTGCTGAAGTCGAGAGAGTGCAGCTCGTAGTCACGGTGAGCAGCAACGTGGAACAGTACCCGAAGAGTGGTCATCTTCGGGGTGGGGGAGAAGGTCTGAAAGTAGTCAACTCCCTGCCGCTGACTGAAGCCACGAGCCACGTAACGCGCCTTGAAGACAGGCGGAGAACCCGGCGGCCGCTTCACCTTGAAGATCCACATGCCACTGACTATGTTCGCCCCAGGAGGGGGAACAGCGTCAACGTAGGTGCCTGTGGACTTCCAGGAAGCCATCTCTGCATCCATAGTTGCCTGCCACTTAGAGGAGTAGGGACCCTCTATCGCCTCCGCGTAAGAGCGCGGAGTCGGGATGTCAAGTGCATCCGGGTCTCCCTCAGGGGCTAGCAGTACAGACGCGAGATGAGGTGAAGCGGCGACCAGACACTGGAACTCCTCCTGCCTGTCCTCAAGGACGTCCGTGTCAAGGGCACACTCACCCCCGACGGACGGAGGACAGACAGACTCAGACTCAGCGACAAGACTAGCAACGTAGTCTAGACGACAGCGCGCAGCAAAGTCGACGAGCTCAATGACAAGGGCAGACGCAGCAGAAGACTCGAAAGAAGGGTCAGTGACATCCGGTGCGTGCCAGGGACAGGAGGAGGACGCTGACGCGATCCGCGACCACTAGTGCGCGCAGCACAAACAGGCGACGTAGGACGAGACGCAGGCTCACGACGCTCAGTAAGACCTCCAGTAGGACCAGCGTAGGGAGAAGGAGCAGGCAAAGGGGAGGCAGGCTGTAGCTGTGACTGTGACTGGACAGGCTGTGGACCCTCTAAGGCAAGAGAAGGAGGACCAGTAGAAGGTGTAACGAAGAACCTGCTGCAGGAGTGGAACGAAGTACGGTCGAGGCCGCGTGGCGATGCCAGAAACAGCAGGGACAGCACCAGGACCCCCAGCAAGAGTGCCCGCTCCAGCAGCACCTCCAGTAGCTCCAGCACCTCCAGCAGCACCAGAACCCCCAGTAGCACCTCCAGCAGCTCCAGAACCTCCAGCAGCACCAGGAGCACTCCCAGCAGGACCGCCAGTGGTAGTCTCAGCGCCAACACCCTCAGCAGCACCAGCTCCAGTCGAACCTGCAGGCCCAACAGCTCCAGTACCCCCAGTACGAGCACCTCCGGGACGCGCGGCAGCAGTACCCTCTGCAGCCAAAGAACCTCCATCACCAGCAGCACGCCTCCAGCGCCGGGCAAACCACTCACGCAGCTCCTGTGGGGAGAGTGGCTCTCGGCGAGACGAAGCACCTCCAGGCGGAGAACGTCCAGGTGAAGAACCTCCAAGCTCCGCACCCTTAGGCAAAGCACCTCCAGGCAGAGCACCCCTAGGCACAGCACCCCCAGGCTCAGCACCCCCAGGTCCAGCACCCCCAGGCTCAGCACCTCCAGACTCAGTACCCCCAGGCACAGCACCCCCACGCTCAGTACTCCCAGGCTCAGCACCCTCAGACTCCGCACCCCCAGTCGCAGCACCCCCAGGCGTAGCACCTCCAGTCCCAACACCCCCAAGCTCAGCTCCCGCATCAGCACCAGAGTCACCAGTGACCTCGACAGGCTCAACCGCGTCTACCTGGGACAGACCTGACGGGGCAGGACCCTGAGGGGGGAGGGGGTCGACCGAGGGGGGACCTGGTACCAAGAAGAGCGGGGGCAGGGGGAGGGACGGAGTGCGGTAGGGGAAGAGGCGGTAGTAGGGTACCGACTCGTCGAACGTGACATCCTGGGAGGACAGAACACGTCGAGAGGTGGGGTGGTAGAACTGCCACCCAGGGGCGTCGTGGGGGAACCCCAGGAAGACGCAGGGAGCAGCGCGAGGGGACAGCTTGTCCGCAGACAAGTCGCGGACAAACGCCCGAGATCCCCAGACCCGGAACGCCGACGCATCGCCAACCTTCCCCGTCCACAGCAGGGCTGGGGAGGTCTCCGGCCTAGAGACCCTCGGGTGGAGGTTGATCTGATGCGCCGCGTACGTGACCGCAAACGACCACAGAAAATGGGGGGCAGCCGCATGCATTATGGACGTACGGGCGACGTCCATGACCATGCCAATGCGGCGCTCAGCAATCCCATTTTGCTGCGGTGAGTCCGGAAGCGTAAAGGTCTGGCGGATGCCTCGCGCACGACAGTAGGCACGCAGAAGGCCAGAGGAGAACTCTCCGCCTCTGTCCGAGTGCAGACGCAACACAGGAAAGTCCGAGCCAAAGCTCTGCCTGGGCTGGAGACGAGCTGCGCGGATCCAGTCGATCACCACCTCAGTGACATCACCCTTGCTGCGCAAGGGGAAGACTGTGGTGTAACGCGAGTAGTCGTCAACCACCAACAGGAAGTAGTGCTCGTGACCGAGTCCACGGACGCGGGCAGGGCCCCACACGTCCATGTGAAGCGTCTGCAACGGAGCCTCAGTCGGAGGAAACTGGGAGGAGTGAGGGGCAGCACGCTGGCGCCCCTCGACACAGGGGACACAGGCAAGGCCAGGGCCCCGAGGAAGGGGAGGGAGGGACCGGGGGAGACCAGACACAAGAAGACGGGAGGCCATGCCTCTGAGCCGAAGCAGAGAGGGGTGGCCAAGGCGGTGGTGCCAGAGGAGGGTCTCGTGAGACAGACGGCGACACGAACAGGGGGCAGACTCAGGACCAGACCTGGACGCTGCAGCAAACACCTGACTAGACGAAGAGACCCTACCAGACTCAGCACCTGGAGGAGAAGCAGTGGTCAGTGTGTACAAGCTCGACCCTGGCTGACGTGTAAACGTAGCCAGGTGGCGACCTGTGCTAGCCTCTGTGCAGTGTGTCACCCGCTGACGAGCAGGAGTAAACTGGTGGACACCCGCATCCTGTAGGCAGCACCACTCACTAGGTTCGTAGAGAACGAGGGGAGGTAGAGACCAGACAGGGTGCCAGAGGGAGCCGCCGGACACGGGAGGACTGTGGAGAAACGAGACAGGACAGGACCCCCAGAGGGGTCAGCCAGGGACACCGCAACCGGCCGACTAAGCGGCGTGAGAGTGGTGCAGTCCCGAAAGAAGGAGCGAGACGCCCCAGAGTCAAGGGTGAAGGTGTGAGAGGCCGAAGCCGACACAGTACCTGAGAGTGCAGACTCACCAGTACCTGAGAGCACAGACGCACTGGCACCTAGAGCAGCAACCTCACCGGCACCTGACGCAGCAGTATCAATGCCCGGGTCGGGCGGGAAACACCGATAACAGTCACCCTCATCACTAACAGTCACAGTATACATGGCAGCAAGGATAGCATCAAAGTCAAGATCAAAGATAGCTACGCCAGCCCTAGAAAGCTCTCTCCAGCGGGGGATCTCAGAGGCCTCCGGAAACTGCTGGCGCCAAGCGTCGGTCAGGCGGGCAAAGCAGCGGCGGGCGGTGTGGGTGCCCCCACACTGCTCACCCGCACGGTCACCGGTGCGAAGAACGTAGGTGCAGGGACCGAACGCCCCACCACGCTGACGCTGCAAGTACCACTCACGGAGCTGCTGAGGGGCGGGGACGTCGCGAGAGCGCTGCTGCTGCTGCTGCTGCTGCTGCTGCTGCTGCTGCTGCTGCTGCTGCTGGCGCTGACCACCCCCAGTGCTGCTCCGCTGGGACGAGCCACTCCGACCACCCCCACCACCGCCACCCTCGCCCCCGCCGCTCCCACCGCCACCTCCACCGCCACCTCCGCCGCCACCTCCGCCTCCACTGCCGCCACTAGTACCTCCACCCCCGCCCCCACCTCCACCACCACCCCCACCCCCCCCGCCGCCCCCACCTCCTCCGCCACCGCCCCCGCTAGCTCCACCCGCTCCCTTGCCCCCCTTGCCCTTGCCAGAGCGGCGCCTACCGCTGGGGGCAGACGCCGCACCGACCGACTCTAGACCAACGAGGTCGGCCGCAGCAGCAGAGGCGACAGAGGGTAACAGGGGGGAAGGAGAACACCCCTCAAAGATGGGGGTGCGGGGGTCACCACGAGAGGCTCCTACAGCGACTATGCTCTTCTCGGCCGCTAACAGGGACTTCTCGAGGAGGTCGACAGTGAGGGTGGTGGGACAGACAGAGAGAAACTGGTCCCTAACAGCACGAAGGGACTCTGGGAGACGGGTGACTAGAAAGTAGAGGGTGATGTACATGGGAGGGCGGTTTTCGGCGCAGAAGGCAGCTAGAAGCGCAGCTCGGTAGCGAGTGTCACTAGCGCGCAGGTGGGTAAAGAGGTCAGCGACTGTAGGAAAGGCAGCTAGGTCAGGGAAGAGGTAAGGTAGCATGAGGCGGCTCAGTGTAGCAGTGGAAGGGGAGGAGTAGCGCGCAACTACAGGGTCGTACAAGGCCTGAGCGGTCTTGCACTGACTAAAGTGTGCACGCTCAGAGGAAGGGAGGTGGCGACGCACAGCAAGACGTGCAGCAGCATCGCGTGTGGCCCACTTGGAGCGAACAGTGGGGTCAGCATCAGCAGGAGGGGCAGGGACAGCGCCTGAGGCAAAGTCAAAGAGAGAGATGTCATCTACTGAATCGCACTGCAAGTACAGCTGCAGGTCCTCGACCCAGACCGCAAAGTCAATGGCGCGACCCTCAGCGTCAAAGGCCAGGACACTAGGGGTGGCCATGATAGCAGCCGACAGTCTCACCAGAGAGGAAGGGTCGAGCAGCTCAGTAGGACAGCAACACGGCAGCTCAGCAACTCCGCCGGCCTAGGAGTAGCAGCAGCCCCACAGGACCCGGCGCTCGGCACCGTAGGCGGCTCGGGCGGCTCGGGTGGCTCGGGCGGCTCGGGCGGCTTGGGCAGCTCGGGCGGCTCGGGCGGCTCGGGCGGCTCGGGCGGCTCGGGCGGCTCGGGCGGCTCGGGCGGCTCGGGCGTGCAGCGGCACGGGCGACTCGGGCGGCTCTCTGCTCGGGCGGCGCTCGCGGCTCGGGTGACACGGGCGGCGCGGGCGTCGTGACGGGCTGCCCACGGGCGGCTCACGGGCGGCTTCACGGGCGGCTGCACGGGCGGCACTGGCGGCTGCACGGGCGGCTGAACGGGCGGCTGCACGGGCGGCTGAACGGGCGGCTGAGGGCGGCTGCACGGGCGGCTGAACGGGCGGCTGAGGGCGGCTGAACGGGCGGCTGAGGGCGGCTGTACGCTGGGCAGCTGCACGAGCGGCTGCACAGGCAGCTGCAAGGGCGGGTGCGCGGGCGGCTGCACGGGCGGGTGCGCGGGCGGCTGCACGGGCGGGTGCGCGGGCGGCTGCACGGGCGGCAGCACGGGCAGTTGCCTGGGCGGGTCGTCGGGCGGCGCACAGGCAGCTCACGGGCGGCTGCACGGGCGGCGCGTCGAGCTACTGAGGGCGACGCACGAGCGGCGCACGGGCTGCGCACGGGCGGCGTGCGGGCGGCTAGCGGGCGCGCGGGCGCTAGGGCGGCGACGGGCGGCGCGTCGGGCGTCAGGCGCGCGGGCGCTAGGGCGGCGCTCAGGCTCTAGGGCGGGCGGCCGTCAGGCTCTAGAGCAGGCCGCGCGCGGGCGCTAGGGCGGGCGGCGCTATGGCGCTAGGGCGGGCGGCGCTCAGGCTTGAGGGGCCGTTAGGGCAGATCGAAAAAAAAGGAAGAGAAAGGGCCCGGAGGACGCTTCGGGCAGAAAAAAAATTTACGAGGTAGTGATGGTGGGCCCTAAGCACAGTTCCCACAGGGGAACCTGCTCGATACCATGAGAAGAAGTGAACGAGAATGGAATGATTATGAACGAAGTGAGTACAAATAGGAAACCCTAATTAGGTTGTACCCCCTATGAGATACCCCACTATAGCCTACACAAATAAGTAAGCTATAATGTTCTGACACCACCGTCGACGAATAATTTTATGTTATGCCCGTTAACCCTCCCCACGACCAGCACAGGGTGATCCACGTGTTCATCCACCTTATTCGTCCGGTTGCGGTCGATAGCCCGTATCGGTACCACTACTCGGTGTGGATGTTGATTGCCGGGCGACGGGGTCTCGTCAGTAGGTGGCCCGACTGCTACTGACTCGTTTCTTTTCCTGACCCCTCTCCGTCGTTCCTGTTTCCCTGTTTCAGCTTCGGGCAGTCCTTCTTCCAGTGGCCCGGTTGGTTGCAGTTGAAGCAGTTGTTGTTTCCCCGCCTCGGTGCATCCACCCCGTTGATTGTGGGCTGGCGCGGCGGTCCACGAAATTGAGTGCCCTCCCGGGAACTCATTATCGCCCATTGCATCAGCGCATCCGTCGATTCGGCCACTTGGACGGCTTCGATAAATACGCGTGGCCTCGCCCGTCGCACCTCGTACTGTACGTCGTACTTGAGGCCTGCGACGTATCGGTCGAGTCGTTCCGCATCGCTCATATCGTCCACTTGGTCAGCCAAATTGCAAAATGTCGCCGTGTAATCTTGGACCGACGCCACCTGCTTCCAGGTACGCAGCTTCATGCGAGCAGAATCCGAGGCGGATACATGCTCGAATCTGCTTCGCAGCGCGGCGCCCCACTCCGTCCATGTGCGTATCGTGGCCACTCCGAAGATTGAAGTTGCCTGTTGCGTGACAGCTGCCCAGGTCCCGTCGTTCGCACGTGATATCCCTGCCGGAGCCCCCTCTGGCTGAAGAGTCCGCTTCCACCATTCCAACGCCGGTCCTCGCAATAGTGACACTGCAAAATTAATGCGGGTAGCATCGTCAGCAATTTGCGCAGCATTGAAAAACACCTCTACATCGAACAACCAAGCTGACACAGTGACGGCTTTGTCGTTGGGGTTGAACGGGGGCGGGTTCGTCGGTTTTATTTTAACAGTTGTTGAGACTGTTGCTGCTGCATGCATCGGGGGCGCCATTGAAGCCATCACCGGGGTTGTCGCTGGTGCCTGTCGTGGCGTCATCTGCGACTGTTGCCTCGGCTGTGACTGTTGCTCCTGCGTCCCTTGTGCTCGTTGCGTTCGTGCTGTCCGCTCGTCTTCAGCGTCCAGCGAGTTCTGTAGCTCGCTGAGGACCTCGTCGTTAGGCACGAAAGTGCTTCCTGCTTCATCCACGGCGGGCGACTCCTGACGCACTTCTCCTCGCGTCTGGCGTAGCTCGGCGTTTTCCTCCCTCAGGCGCTCCAACTCGCCAGACATAGTCTGCATGTTGGCCTGCAGCGCCCGAAACTGTTGCATGAGCTCGTTTAACTCCGCCTGGTCCATGTGTCGCAGGCTTCGTCTAACGGGCAGGGGGTTAACAACGATTTTTCTGGTTTTGATGAAGGCGCAAACGCTATTAGTCGGAGCGAGATAATCGTATCTATCTCTCAGCCGACCGCTTTGCAGCCCACCAAACCTATCGCACCCCCGTACTAAACTACCCCGGAAAGTGGAGGGTAACCTAGGAAAGTAGCTCTGATACCATGTGTTATGAGTTGTATGAAAGAAGAGTGCGCAGAATGCAATAACGCGGAAATGATCACAACTACTAAGCAAACATCGGGGCCTAGGCATAATATAGCAAGGCTAGCTAAGCCCGAGGTCGCGAAGTCGTGCGAGGGCTGGGTGTAGGTTTGTGTTTGGAAAACCCGAAGGCGACGCGGAGGACGTTCGGGAGGCTAGGTCGTCGGACCGAGCCTGAACTCCGAAAAGTTGGAAATGTACGCGTAAGCGGTGCCTCAGTAAGGAATTAGCAAAATTCCTTACATGCAGGGCTTTGTGGTTTCCTCGTTACGTTGCGGTGGTGTCACAACATATATTTGTAACTGCCTGTAGCTGTAGTTAGTGTAGATATTTAAACTTTGTTTGGTGGTGCACCTTATGTGTTTCCTTTGCTATATGTACTTCGAAACTATAGTGAAGCCACACATTCTCCAACTCCTCTTCCAATTCCCTCGACACTCACCTAACCCACTCGAACTTACCTATCTCCTAGTGTGGGCCTAGGCTTAGCCTAGGCCCCACACCTAATATTTTCGACATGTTATCAGAGCGACATTCGTTCTGGCCTCACGTTTCCGCTGCTATGATTTTCTGGTCGCGCGCCTAGGGCGCGTGACGATTTTTACCTTGTCCCGCCCTCGGTTGGCGTGTGACGCCTTTTCTGCCCGTCGCGCGCCCCGTGGCACGCGACGGTGCCCTTAACCTGCCCATCGTGCGCCCCGTGGCACACGATGGTGCCCTGCTCGTCGTGCGCCCCGAGGCACACGATCGGGCCCTTTCTCTTATCTTACCCGTCGTGCGCCCCGTGGCACTGGCACGCGACGGGCCTTTCCGCCCCTGCTCTCCCTGAAGCCGCCCCTGATCCATCTGCGCCGACACCGTTTAGCCGCTCTGCGGCTTTCTTCCCGCCCACCCCCCTCCTCAATTGTCTCCCTGCAGCCGTGGGGAGGAGGGTATGGGGGTGGCGGGTGTTGGAGTGTTGGGTCAACTCTCTCCCTTCCCCTCCTCCTTCTTTCAGTCCCACCGCTGCAGCTGCCGCTGGGGGGGGAGGGTGTGAGGATGTGGGGGAGCAGGGGGAGTGGTACCGGGGTGGCGGGTGTGAGGCAACATGCAGCCGTCCCTCCACCTCTCCTCTCTTCCCCCCTTCTCTGCTGCTCCTGCAGCAGTGTGGGGGAGGGGAAGGAGGAGGGTGAGGAGATGGAGGGGGTGACCACTTAGTGTCAGCCCGCCTGCATTACCTACTGTTGCTTGCTTTTTATTTTGCATGTGTACACCTGCAGGTTGTATTCTGCACATACTCCAGCTGCAGGCAGTTATGGGGGAGTGTCACAACATATATTTGTAACTGCCTGTAGCTGTAGTTAGTGTAGATATTTAAACTTTGTTTGGTGGTGCACCTTATGTGTTTCCTTTGCTATATGTACTTCGAAACTATAGTGAAGCCACACATTCTCCAACTCCTCTTCCAATTCCCTCGACACTCACCCTAGGAGAAACCCGCTCGACACTAAATCCTGGTTGGGCCTAGGCTACTAAGCCTAGGCCCTAGTTAATCTTAACTCTCTCATTCGTTCAACTCTCGACAGGTGGTGCACGGTACCTTGGTTCATACGCAATACAACAAGCTTAATGGAGCATGAAAACACAAGCTTATTTATAATAACGTCTCTGAATCCACACCTACGCGATATTGTCTAACAGAGCCATTAGTCAACGGGGATAGCTCGATTCGCCTCGTACCATATTGTGCTTTCCGTGCGTAGTGTTCCCTGGGCGCTTGCAAATTGGCTAGAGGCGTGTGCCTGCTCTAGGCTGTCAGATATGAAAGTCGAGCCAACAATTCCGAAGGAGTGGTTTAGGTTTGGATCCAAGCAACAAAAACTGTCAACCTTGGTTCTGGCCATGCGGTGCTGCTCTACTGATTGTGGATAAATGGCCAACAGTTTGTTTCATTTTGTGTGGGAACAATTATAGCAATCTGCGTAAGTGTTGGGATGACAGCGACATTCTAGGGGCAGTTGAAGGAAACCCTTGGGTTCCGTTCGGTGCGATTACGGAACGGGGCTCTGGGGGTCGCCATACAGTACCAACTGTTTTCAAACATGTCTCCAAACAAGTGGGCCGAGCCAAGTCTCACCTGACCCGAGACACAGCACACCAATAGGAAACGTGCCCAACGTCTCCCGTTATGTGAGCGCCCGGGATGGTAGCGGAAGCGCGTTCTTTCAAGCAAGTCGACTGGCTGGTTGTGTTAACGGAAGCCTTCGTCGATTCGTTGACTGCTGGTTACTTAGCTCGCATTTGTGGGAAAACGTCGCCAGCTTCCACGCGGAATTTTTCTTCAATCGCCAGCCGCGCTTGATGGCGCGCACCGAATATTTCAACGATGCCGCCGCCTGTTTGCACCTTCGTTGTTCCAGACAGCTACGGTTACCACCAGGCCGTCATCCGCCCAGCCAGACCAACCCAACTGTTCTGTGGTCGTCGCCAGCCATGGCCATCGAACGACACTTACGGAATCGTGGGTGACTACGGCAAAAACAGCAGATTTCACTTGCTAACACCGAAAATAGTTGCACCTCCCCCCCTGCAGAAGCCTGGTCGCGCCGCGCCTACAGAGTTCGTAGGAGGACTTAGCCAGCAATAAATGGTCAGTTGAAGAGAAAATCAGTCGTGTAAAATAGGATCACGGGTTTGTGAATTCTCAATATCGAACATGCAGTTGCACGATAGCTTGTAGCGCCGCCGCTCCCCCCCTTTCAGCATTATACTCCCTCACCCGTCCGACTCCTTCTGTTTATGTCTGCATGGTCCCGCGCAAGCCATAATAACCTGAAATATATCCGTCTCTCGTACGATTAGCTAGGATAGTTTCTGTAGAACCAGCACTCGTACGTACCGTATTGCAGCATCAGCGGCATCAACGTAACGTGGTGAGTGCTCAGCCATGGCGGCCGAGTGTTAGCTCACTCGCATGCCTTTCATTCCCTCGCTCACTAACTCCCCTCTTCTCCTCCTTCTCTACCCAGAACTCGCACCACACCGTCAAAGGCGGCATGGCGGCCCCGTCGCGGTGGCTCGCGTTCGCGCTTCTGCTGCTGCTGTGCGCAGCGCTCGCTCCTCTCGCCGCCCACGGTACGCCGCCAGCCGCAGCCCATTCTCGCGCGCACCGCCCAGCCCTCCGCCCCCATCTCTCTCCGCGTTCTCTCCGCTTCTGGCTTCGCCCTCGTCTTCCTTTCCGCTCAAGTATGCGCCGCTCCCCTCACCCCCAATCCCCCGCCCCTTCCCTGCGCTCTCTTCCGCCTTCTCCCAACCCCCGCAGCGCAATGGACGTACCTTCCTCGCATATCTCGCGGCGCTTGGCTGCCGCGCTCATTCCGTTCCGTTTCCCGCCGCGTCGTCCCCACTTACGCCGACGCAGACGCGCAACCGCTGTTCCCGCACGCGCAGTCCAAGCTGACGTCATCGCTCTCCCTCGCCCCCTGGATGTTCCCCTTCGCCCGCCCGCGCTCCTTTCTCCACACCGCCTCCCGCGCGCAGTCCCCGCCAGCGACCGACACGCGGACTGCGCCCACATTTTCCACGCTCACGCTAGAGCGTGACCAGCCGCCCAAACCACCCAAGTCGCCCAAATCACCGAAACCGCCGAAATCGCCAAAGCCGCCCAAGTCGCCGCCGCCCCCTTCCCCTCCGCCGAAGTCCCCCAAGCCGCCCAAGTCCCCCAAGCCCCCGTCTCCTCCCAAGCCAGGAAAGTCCCCCAAGCCTCCCCCGCCCCCGCCGGCCGTCCCCCTTCCGCCCCCGCCTGAGTGGCCGTCCACGTACGCGGGCGTCACGCCGCTCGCGGCGGATCCGCCGGAAACGCCGCTCTTCGATGTGAAGGAGGGGTTCGGGGCGGTGGGTGACAACGCTACCGACTCGTGGGCCGCGTTCGACGGCGCGTTCCGCGCTGCGTGTGAGAGCGCGAGGGGGAGCGGCGGGCGCGCGATAGTGCGCGTGGGGGAGGGCGCGTTCTTCCTGGCGAAGTCCATCACCGTCAACGGGTCGTGCGGCGCTGGCCTCACGCTGCAGGTACCGCTGTCATGCTCCCCCGATCTCCTGCTCTCACGCTCCGCCGATCCCCCGCTCTCTCGCTCCCCGATCCCCCGCGCCCTCCCTTTCCCGCTCCCACGCTTCCCCCGCCCCTATTCCCCCGCTCCCTCGCTCTCTGGCGCCTCCGCTCTCCACTCTCATCGCGCTCCAAGCGCCCTTCACGACCCACTCAATCTCCAGGCTGCCCCCCACCCTGTGACCTCCACCCTCCTGCATTGCCCCTCACCCACCATCCTGTCGCCCCCTTTTCCTCTCCTCCCCTTCCCCCAAACTTCCCCCGTGCCCAGGTGGACGGCACCATCTACGGGCCGCTCTCCAAGGACGGCTACCCCACGCCCTCACTTTACCTGAACGGCACCATCATCGGCGTGGCCAGCAACGGGCTGTTCCAGTTCCAGGGCGTGAAGGGGCTCGTGCTGCGCGGGGAGGGGGCGATCGACGGCAATGGGAGGAAGTTCTGGGGGTCCAAGGCGCCCACGCGGCCACACATCATTGCGCTCATCGACTGCCAGTACACCACCATCGACGGGCTGCTGCTGCGGTATGTGTGTATGTATCTGTGCGATTTGCTGTCGCATGCCACCCTCTCCTGCTGCCGCCTGTGCGCCCTACTCTCCCTTGCCCTTCCCCCAATCTCCCAATCCCCCCTCACCCCTCGCCTCCCCTCACCCTCGTTCCCCCTTCCCACGTCCCTTCTTCCCCCCTCTCAGCAACCCGCCAATGTACCACGCGTTTGGGTACGGCACGGAGGGGCTGTGGATCCCATGCTGTGCATATCCCTCATCCCCCATCCTCTCACACCCACCCCCGTTTGCCCTCCCACGTCCCTTCTCCCCCTTCTCCTCCACCACCAGCAACCCGCCAATGTACCACGTGTTTGGGTACGGCACAGAAGGGCTGTGGATCCGCGGGGTGACCACCAACAGCCCTGAGACGTCCCCCAACACGGACTCGCTCAAGCTGCTGGGCGTGCGCCACGCCGTCATCGAGAACTGCACCTTCCACGGGGGGGATGACGACGTGTCACTCGTTGCCAGGGGCGCTCAGAGCGTGGTGAACGTGACGGTCAGGAACCTCATTGCCACGGCCGGGCACGGCATCAGGTGAGCTGCTTCGAGGTCACTCGGAAGGCAGTAGGGGCGGGGAAGGGGTGGTCACTGTGACTGTTGGGTGGGAACATGATTGTTACGACCAGACACTTCCCTGTCCACTCACACTCCTTCTCACTCTCCCCCCTTGTGCCTGTGTTGCTTGCTCCCCTCCCCTTGCAGCATTGGAAGCCTGGGAGCGGGGGGGGCAGTGGCGTGTGTGTCGGATGTGACATTCAAGGACCTCATTATATCCAACCTCGATAACGGGCTGCGCATCAAGACATGGCAGGGCGGCCTGGGGATGGTGCGCAACGTGCGATATGAGAATGTGTACATGACTGACACTGACAACGCCATCACACTCAACCAGGTGAGACCATGCATGCAGAAGCAACTGCAGCAACAGCTGCAGCAGCCCCTTTGCAGAGTTTCAATGTGCAATCAGATGGAAGGCTTAGTACCATCTATATAATTTTGCTTTGTTGTGCCGTCTCCCTGCCACAGTTTTACTGCGACTCGCACCAGGACTTCTTCTGTGGCATAGCGCCTGACAACGTGGCACTGGTCAACATCACTTACTCCAATGTCTATGGCACCACCTCACGGTGAGAGATGCCATACACACCTTGCCCCACAATGGAAATGCCGACTTGAAGGTCCACCGCTTGATGTCATGTTCCAAACTTGCCATCTACTCGTGTAAAAACGGTGTGAGTATGTTATAACGTGTGTTGTATGTGTCCGGATGCAGGTATGGAATGAACATCCGATGCAGTGCGACGGTCCCCTGTGGTGGCATCAATCTCAGCAACGTTAACCTCGTCTCCTCCAAGGCAGGAAGCTCCCTTCGTCCCGTGCTGCTGAATGTGGTCAACAGCCAGGCCACAGGAGTGGTGGCGCCTTTACCGCAAGGCATGGGGTCGTATGCTGGTTGGGGCTCCACCCCTCCAACTGCAGCACAAGCTGCGAGTATACAAAAGATGATGACACATTGTGGGAGCTAACTGCTACTAGCGTTTTACACATGCGCTATGCTTTCCAATATCGCAAATCCACATCGAGAGTTATTCTTATGGGTCCCTTCAGTAGAAAAAACATGTATTGTAATAAAAAAGTGTTGGGATGAGACTCAGAACGTGTTCCGTTAACCTACTCTCAAACTATCCCATGGCTACAATATTTCTGCCTGTGACAATCGTACCGCATTTTGAGACTGGTGAGAGGCATTAGCGGGAACAAATTGTGTTGGAATCCCTTGTTCGCGCATACCCTGATTCCAGTAACGAATCAGTGACGTTACTTTAACGCCCCCATGGTGCCGTCTCGCGAACAAAAGCTGATCTTGTCTTAACTCTCTGTTGAAGGCAGTGTTACAGCCCGAAATGTGGTAACCGAGCGGTTATGAGCTGTAAATGTACGCGCTGGACATCCCCTGAGACGGTTGAAAACAAGGCCCTCAGCGTCACGGCGAATTCGATGATCCTCGCAGCAGCCATCATTGCCACCACTTGTTCCACCCCACTGAGCCAAAGCAGCACGTTTGTTCCACCATCAGCGCCGTATCCTCGCGAGTTATCGTACCCAGCAGGCAGCGTCGAGACTGAGGTGGAGGTTAGCGATGGCGTCAGCACCAGAGGACGTAGGGAGGTCGATGATGCCGTTCCTGCAGCGCGCCGATGAGCTGCAGAAGCACGACCCGCTCGTCGCTTATTACTGTGAGCACTTCGTTTCAGTAGATTCTAGGCGTGATTCTGTCGCCTCCCCTGCGGTGCACGCAGGGTGCGACGCTGTCGTAAGACTCGCGACGGGGTTGCAACGTCCGGTTTCTAGGGCGAGTAATATTTTATTTGAGGGGTTCAATGCCAAGAGTCAGAAGAAGCACATAGAAAGAGCGACATGGCTTCTTATTTTCTGCAAAGTACAGATTCGTTGTTCGTACGCGAGTGGCGGAAGGGGTTGGTGGGAGGATTCCACTGACGTGGCGCATGTTGACTGGTTCCACGATTAAGTGTGCGTGGATGAGTGGCATGGGCATGGGGCATGTGCAGGTCGGCTGTACGCGACGGACAAGGGGCTGAAGGGGCCGAGCAAGGAGAGGGGCAAGGAGACCAACGACCTGCTGCTCTCGCTGCTCGCGCGGTTAGAGAAGGTGCGTGTCATGCATGGCTGCATTAGAAGGGCCTCAAGGTGCCGAGCAAGGAGAGGGGCAAGGAGACCAACGACCTGCTGCTCTCGCTGCTCGCGCGGTTAGAGAAGGTGCGTGTCATGCATGGCTGCATTAGAAGGGCCTCAAGGTGCCGAGCAAGGAGAGGGGCAAGGAGACCAACGACCTGCTGCTCTCGCTGCTCGCGCGGTTAGAGAAGGTGCGTGTCATGCATGGCTGCATTAGAAGGGCCTCAAGGTGCCGAGCAAGGAGAGGGGCAAGGAGACCAACGACCTGCTGCTCTCGCTGCTCGCGCGGTTAGAGAAGGTGCGTGTCATGCATGGCTGCATTAGAAGGGCCTCAAGGTGCCGAGCAAGGAGAGGGGCAAGGAGACCAACGACCTGCTGCTCTCGCTGCTCGCGCGGTTAGAGAAGGTGCGTGTCATGCATGGCTGCATTAGAAGGGCCTCAAGGTGCCGAGCAAGGAGAGGGGCAAGGAGACCAACGACCTGCTGCTCTCGCTGCTGGCGCGGTTAGAGAAGGTGCGTGTCATGCATGGCTGCATTAGAAGGGCCTCAAGGTGCCGAGCAAGGAGAGGGGCAAGGAGACCAACGACCTGCTGCTCGCCCGCCTCGAGAAGGTTCGTGTCAGGCCGCGCCGCATGACGATTGTTGGCATGCAATGAGGGCACAGCACACGTTCGTCGTGGCTATACGTGTCTGATTCTGTCCGTCTCCCCATGCACGGAATCATGCAATGTAGGAAGTGCTCCACCTCCCGCTATCCCCACCCTCGCTCGCACAGCCCTGTAGTTCGGACCCTCCACTGCCGCTCGTCCTCACACCTCCCCGTCTTTCTCCCCCGCATCTCTTGCCCACCCATTCCCCACCTCGCACATGTGCCCCTCGCACGCCCTTACCCCTCCCCTGTGGCAGGACAAGGTGGAGCTACAGCTATCGCCCGAGGACAGTCTGCACGTGGAGGGCTTTGCAGAGCGCGTCTTTGCCAAGGCGGACAAGCAGGACAGGGCGGGCCAGGCCGACATGTACGCCCCTCCACCCTCACTCGCTTCAAGCCTGTGTATCACTCACTCGTGTGTCCGCTTTTCATTGCATCTCCCCTACCACGTACCAGCCTCCCATTTTCTCCTGTCCCCCCCCTCTTCCACCCCTGCTCTCCCCTGAACCCCCCGCGCCCGCCTGTTGGTGTCTCTCAACCCGGCAGCTCGACAGCCAAGACGTTCTATGCGGCGGGGCTGTTCTTCGACGTCCTGCGCCAGTTCGGCGAGCTGCCTCCGGACGTGAGGATTCCCTGCACTGCCGCTGTTCGTTGCTAAGGCACTGCTCGCTGCTGTCATGCTGTTCACTGGCTCGCCTGTTCATTGCCTCCTTCCTCCCTTCCTCTCTCCACATTCCCCTTCCAAAGGGCCTCCTCCCCACTCCTTCCCCGTTCCATCCCATCCCATCTTACCCACGCCATCCTCCCCTCCTTCCTGTCTCCTTCCCCTCTCCATCCCTCCTCCATTTGCCCCTACCGCCTCCACACCCCCCCCTCCGAGGGCAGGTGGAGCAGAAGCAGCGGTACGCGGCATGGAAGGCAGCTGACATCCGCAAGGCACTGGCAGAGGGCCGCCAGCCCACGCCTGGCCCGCCCGCTGCCGATGCTGCTGGTGCTGCCGCCCTGCTCTCCGCACCTGCTGCCGCTGCTGCTGCTCCCTCCACAGCCCCGGACAGCACTGGTGGGGCTGGTCATGCGACACAGGGAAGCCTGGTGAGTGCGGCAAGGACAGCAGCATCGGGGGAGAGGTGAGGAGATGGGGGAAAGGACAGGTTGGAAGAGTCTTTCCCATGTGATGCTTCTTCTTTCTTCCTGTCTCTTCAGTGCGCTGCTTGCATATGGTACTGCACCTTCCGTTCACGCGCATTGCGCCCCTTCTTCACATATCACCCTCATCGATACCACCCTTATCACACACTGCCCTCCTTGGTACCACCCCCCCCCCACAACCCCTGCGCATCCCCTTCTCCCACCCACCTATCTCCTCTCCCCCCTTCTCCCCCCTCCCCTCCCCCAGCAGCAGCAGCACGACATCCTGGGTCTGCCAGTGCCGCCCTCAGTGCAGCCTCTCCGCGCCGACCGCAGTGGAGCAGCGCCAGGGGGGAGTGGAGCAGCAGCAGGGGGAGGGGGTGCTGGTGGGGGATGGGCACAGGGAGGCGCGCAGCAGGGGCTAGGGGTGGGGCGACCCCATGGGGGTGGCGCTGGTGAGCTCTCTGCCCCTCTTGGGTCGCCTCACTGCCCTTCTGTGCTGCATGCTCTCACATCTCTCACAAGAGTTTCCCCTCTCCCCATAGTCGGGTTCATACACCCAGATGCCCGCCAAACCGTCCAATCTACTGTACCTTTTCTTCTTGCTCCTAACCCTTCCTGCCTTTCCCCTCCTTCCCCCCTCTCTCTCACTCTGCATGCGCTGACAATTTCGCCCTTCGGGTCTCTTTACTCCCTCCCACCTCCCCTGACCCCATCCACCGCTATGAACTGCACACCACACTCGTTGCAGCAGCAACAACATCATCCCTCGGCCCTGCATGCGCAGGCGCACCAGGAGCAGCAGCTGCTGCCCCGTCCTCCTTCTCAGCCCCCCTGCCTACTGCATCGCAGCCCGCTGCCAAAGCCACCACAGGAGCTGCTGCAAGCACAGCCACAGGCACAAGTGCAGGCTCGGGCACAGGCATGGGAATGGGGGGGCAGGCCCCACCAGCGGGTAAGGTGGGGGACGCCCACCGCGCTGCGCGCTTTGCTGTGAGTGCACTGGCATTTGATGATGTCCCCGCTGCTTTAGACTACCTCAAACAGGCCCTGCGGTTGCTGGACGGGATGTAACAAGGGTTCTGGAACATTACCTATATGTTTAGCGTTTTATATTGCGCCTTGTGTGCACAATGTCCTATTCCTTAGCAACAAGCATTGAGAACGACCGATACGGTATGTTATAGATAAGTAGCCAATGAACTACCGTAAATGATAATAGCGATATTAATCTTAGAGGAACTTTGCAACACATAGAATATTTCTATGGAATTGCACTTGCGAATTTCCATTTGAAAGCAGCACTGGATGTAATATAGAATATTTGTCGTTGTTCTTTATGTAACGAGTGTGAATAGGGGGAATATTTGGTCAGTTATGTTTCTTCCAAGTTATTTGAGATTTGAATGTTGGCGAAACGATGGTATTCCGCCGCCGGAAGTTCGTCAACTGGAGATATTTCGCCAAACGCAAGGAGAGTTACGGCGGCGCGCACCCGCCCAACCACCTGTGACGCCCAGCGATTCGGCGGAGGAGCTGGGCGCAGGTGGAAACGCAAATGGGCGCCACAGTGGGGAACGAATCGCACTCCGGGAAGGTCCACCTGCCACCTGCCTTCCCCACTCCGCTCCGCTTCCCCTCCGCCTGGCGTTTCTGTCTCAGCAGCAGAGTGTGAGCAAGTCACGTGCCACGAGCACCCGCCGTGCACAGCACCCGAGCGGTTCCACTCGAGTTTTGGAGATCTGAATTACGGTACAAGTTCAGTGAGCGAGGCCGTGAATGTGAGAGCAGAGTACTGTACTGTATAATAGGATGCCAGCGTGCATTGAAGGACACTGCTGCTGGCCTAGGATCACTTTCATTTGTCGAGCAGGCCACGTGAGGGATGTTCGATTCTCAACAAAAGCCATAAGATATATCTACATTGCTTTCCGCTAGGCGGTCGTAGTTGTGCAGATAAGAAACTCCGGTTTGTAGTAACCTGTTCGCATTGCGCGTCGATGGAAGCCACGCGATTAGACGCGTTCCTCGCCGTCCTCATGCTCGCCGTCGCGCTGCCCTTCAGCAGCTTTCCCCAACGCTCGTGGGCCGCCAAACCGCCAGACCCAGCGGCTGTGGCGGCGCCGGTAGAGGCGGCGGCGGCGGCGGCGCGGCTGAACTACAGCGAGGCGCTAGAAAAATGCATTTTCTTCTTCCAGCTGCAGCGTTCTGGTAGACTGCCGCGCTCGCAGCTACCCACGTGGCGTGGCGACTCGGGACTCACGGATGGCAAGGCGGAAGGGGTAAGGGGGAGGCATATGGGCTAGGGGGAGGTACAGGCGGAGGTGCAGGTGGAAGGGGGAGAGAAAAAGACCGAGTAATGCGGAAGAAAAGGGCGGAAATGGAACGCTAGTCGACACTCTAGCAGCTCGCCTCAATCCCAGGATAACGCAGAGCAGAGCAGAGCAGTCGAGCACAGAGCGGCGGCAGAGTCAACGTAACACGCCGTCAGCGCAACGGACTCGCGCAGCTCGCGCGCTACCCCAACCCGCGCCCTCACGTGGCCTTTCCTTCCCCCTCCCCCCTCCTCTCTCCCCTCCCCCTCCCCGGCGGTGACGGCGGCGGCAGGTGGACCTGACGCGCGGGTACTACGACTCGGGCGACAACGTCAAGTTCGGCTTCCCGCTCGCCTTCACCGTCACCGCGCTCGCCTGGAGCGTCGTCGAATACGGCGCGCAGCTCACGGCGCTCGGGCAGATCAAGGCGGCGCGCGACGCCGTGCGGTGGGGCGCGCACTTCTTCGTGCACGCGCACCCCAAACCCAACGTGCTCTACGCGCAGGTGCGCGGGTGAGAGAGCATGAGCGCGGGTGAGAGAGCATGTGCGCGGGTGAGAGAGCATGTGCCGCGGGTGAGAGAGCATGTGCGCGGGTGAGGGTGCAGGTGCCCCGACAATGGGCAGACGGGCTGTCCGTCCGTGTAACCGTTGTTACATTCACCATTTCATTCACTGCTGAATGTTCACTCCGTCTCACATTCTGAGCCGCCCTCCAATGCCCTTCCTGTTCCTCGCCTCACCTCGCTACTGGCAAGTGGGCGTCCATGGCCACATGCGTGCATGGCAAGCGCAGGTGGGCGACGGGCAGTCGGATCACAGCTGCTGGCAGCGCCCCGAGGACATGACCACGCGTCTAGTTTTGAGGCGCCTTAAAAGTAAACCTCGCTGAACCGCGCACATTCCTGCGTGGCATTGGCATTGGCAGGTGGGCGACGGGCAGTCGGACCACAGCTGCTGGCAGCGCCCCGAGGACATGACCACGCCGCGCACCGCATACCGCCTCGACCCTCAGCACCCCGGCACCGAGCCCGCTGCCGAGGCGGCGGCAGCACTGGCGGCGTCGAGCATGGTGTTTGGCAAGACAGACGCCAACTACTCCAAGTCGCTGCTCACCCATGCGCGCCAGGTGCGCTGCTCACCCACGCGCGCCAGGTGCGCTGCTCACCCATGCGCGCCAGGTGCGCTGCTCACCCATGCGCACCAGGTGCGCTGCTCTGCTCCCATGCCGCCCATTTTATGCCAGCTCCACGAACGTCGTCACTTGCATCAACCACTGGTCTGCTTCCTCACAATGCAATGCAATCTCCTCTCACTATCCTCCCGAGTCCCGACTCCCCTGCTTCCCCCACCCTCCCCTCCCCCCCTCCTGCCAACCCTCCAACCCGTGGCAACCCTCAGCTGTTCAACTTCGCGCGCAAGTACCCGAAGAAGTACACGGACAGCATCCCCTCCGCCTCCGCCTTCTACAACTCCTACTCCGGCTTTAATGTGCGTCGCCCTCCGCCCTCCCGCACCCTGCTGTGTCCCACCATCACTCTTGTTCTGCCTGTGCCAGCACACATGCCCGCTCTGAGACATGCTGCTGATGTGTCTTGCTCTGTGCATGCTGACGTGTCTTTTTCTGTGTATGCTGATATGTCGTCTTACATGTTTTGCGCCGCCCAGGACGAGTTGCTGTGGGCGGCGGTGTGGCTGTACCGCGCCACGGGGGAGAGGCGATATCTGGACTACATCGTGACGAACGAGAAGCAGCTGGGCGGCACGCAATCGTCAGTGCAGAACTTCTCGTGGGACAACAAGTATGCCGGCGCTCAAGTGCTGCTCGCTAAGGTCAGGGAAGGGCCATGAGAAGGGTGCTTCTGGGGCCGCTTCTGCCTGGCCAATCTTCCACTGCCACCCCATCCCACTCAATGCTCCCATCCCATCCCATCCAATTTCATGCTGGAACAACACTGCCCACTTCCCTCTTCCCCCTTACTCCCTTCAACCGAATCCTCCCATTCCTCCCCTTCCTCCCTCTCCCCCCTCTCAGGAGTACCTACGGCGGCAGGACCCGGCACTGGAGCTGTATCTGAAGCGCGCCAAGGACTTTGTGTGCGGCACCGTGGTGCGCGGCATCAGATCACCAGGTGCGTGCCGGGGCATCAGATCACCAGGTGCGTGCCGGGGCATCAGATCACCAGGTGCGTGCCGTGGCATCAGATCACCAGGTGCGTGCCGTGGCATCAGATCACCAGGTGTGTGCCGTGGCATCAGATCACCAGGTGCGTGCCATGGCATCAGATCACCAGGTGTGTGCCGTGGCATCAGATCACCAGGTGCGTGCCGTGGCATCAGATCACCAGGTGCGTGCCGTGCCACCACCCACGCCCTCAGAGAACCGACTATGATCAAATCGCAACCTCCATGGAGATCAGATATCCAAGCTCCCACTTGCAATCAAATCTCTTGTGCTGCAACTCATGTGATGTTTCTTCCCTCTGCACGGTGTGCCCTGTGCCACTCACCGAATGCAGGAGGCATGCTGTTCCTCATGTCGTGGAGCAACCTGCAGTACGTCACGGCCATCAGCATGGTGCTCTCCACCTTTGCTGACATCCTTGATGCCGCCCCTGCCAGCGCCGGCAACGCCACGGCCATCATGTGCGACTCCACGCCCGTCACCACCACCGCCATGCGCCGCTTCGTCAAACGCCAGGTGCGCGCCGTCCCCCATGCTGCATTGCCATACGTGTGGCTGGAGTATCTACACTTGACAGCATCGTCCCTTGCTGCTCTCAACCTGTTCCTCTCCAACTGCTCCTCCTGTGCTACTGTTCCCTAAGCCCACTCCGTGCATGTGACTGCACCCCCAACCCCTATTCTTCACCCCTCTCCATGTTCTCTCTCCCTCCACTCCCCCCTTTCCCCCCTCCTCCGTGCACACCCAAGGCCAGGTGGACTACATATTGGGCGTGAACCCCAAGAAGCTGAGCTACATGGTGGGCTTCTCCTCCTCGTACCCTCAGCGCGTGCACCACCGCGGTGCATCCCTGCCGTCCATCTGGGTGAACAACACGCGCATGGGCTGCAACGACGGCTGGCCCGCCTTCAAGTCCAAGGTGCACCCCATCCCTCATCTCCCCATCACACCACACCACTCCCAGTGCCCAGGCAGCACCGCACCCATTGCCAGTGCCCTTGGTTCCACAGCAGGCTCAACCGCCCACCACACCTCCCAGTACCCAACTGACCAGCTGCCAGCCCCAGCGCCACATCAGTCCCCTGCTCCCTGCTGCTGCATCGCTGCACTCTCCACTGCTATGCTTCTAACCCTCACTCCCCACTGCGCCCCTCTTAACGCCCCACAGGCCCCGAACGTGAATGTGCTGACGGGGGCGGTGATAGGCGGGCCGGACAGCAGCGATGCGTTCCGGGACGAGAGGGACAACTACCAGCAGGTGGAGCCCTCCACCTCCATCAACGCCCCCTTCGTTGGTGTCCTCGCCCGCGTTGCTGGAGGCCCCCCCAAGGCTAGCCCTCCACCTGCCTCCCCCAAGGCCCCCCCTCCTCCCCTCAAGGCACCACCACCTCCTGCTGGCAAGCGCAAGTGACCGACAGTCTTCACTGATGGATTTAGTGGATGGCATCTGAGGAATAAAAGTTCCTCGTATTTAACGTGGGAGGCAATAAAATCTGTCCACTAATGAGGACAGGACCATACTTGGATTGTATATATGATGTAAGCTATAGTAAAGGGGCAAGCGATACTGATACCAGTAGTTGGAAGGTTGCAACAGGATTGAAACAACTGATTGGGAGACCGGTGTTGTTGGGGATAGCGCTAAGAACGCGGAACACCATAACACTGAGAGAAACATTTGTTGTACCAGCCAATAATATGTACTGCGTCGAAGTGTGCAGCTTGGCAAAAAAAACATATGTTGCTTGCATGCTGGATCGTGTTTTACCCCGCATAAAAGCCTCTGTATGTGAAACCGAATTGGTGAATCTTTCTTGAGCATCACAAAAACGAGGGTGGGGCCGAATTTCCTAGTTACCAGTATCGAGTCATCCAAAGCGAAAGACTGCGAGAGGTTTTAGTGCTTGCGAGGAACACCATTCCCGCTTCCTGTTGCGCGATTTCCGCGCTGCCGATCTGCTGGAGCACACGCCGTCTCGCTTCGCCGCTTCCCACATTGTGTCCCCTTGGGCGTTGGGCGCCGGCACTAGCAGCGTGCCCCAGAGAGAGAGCTCAAGTCGTCCTCTTCGTGCCGCTTGCTCTTCTAACACCTACCTAGTCAGGCCATCAGTAGTGCGTTGCTAGACGCTCTGCGGCTACCGCTGGACGCGCGTGCGCAGGTCGTTCAGAAAGGCGCGCGCGCGCGGTGGTGGTGCACGGGGATGGGGAAGAAGGGGAAGGGGAAGCCGGGGAAGGGGAAGGAGAAGACGGAGCGGAAGACGGCGAAGGCGGAGGCGAAGAAGCAGCGGCGCGAGGAGAAGAAGGTGGACGAGGAGGACGACGTCGACGCCATCCTGGTGCGCGCTGGGAGGGGGGTGCTGGGGAGCAGGGGCATGGGGGGAAGGGGGTGAAAAAGGAGGCGATGAGGGGTAAGGGAGGCAATGAGGAAGTGCATGAGGCGAATGGCGCGTTGAGGCGCGTCGAGGGAGACGCAGCACCCCGTGCCGACTTGCGACTGGCGACTGGCGAATGTGGGCGAGTGGCATGGCAGCATGGGAGTGGCAGGGAGGGGCGTGGAGAGGGGCGGTGAGGCAGCCGACTGCGGATGGATCTCGGTGGGAGATGGACACAGCTCGTCTCAACGCCAGGGGTGGGAGCGGCGCACATGTGTGATCTGAAATTTCTCTCCACATGCACCACAGGGAGGCCTCCGCTCTCCCTGCTGTCTCTCTGGCATGTGGTTACGCATGGCATGTGTGGCATGTGGGATATGCATGTCATGCGTGGCATGTAGGGCATGTGGGGCATGTGGGGCATGTGGGGCATGTGGGGCATGGGGGGCATGTGGGGCATGCATGGCGTACAGGCGAAGATAGCAGCGGAGGAGGCGAAGAAGAAGGAGGTGCATGTGGAGGAGGGCGTGCCGCCGCCCTCCCCTCGCTGCAACGCCACCGTGAGTCGCGCCCCAACCCTCCCTTCCCCTTCCCCTAACAGCAGCGCGGTGGTACTTTGTAAGATGCCCCATCCATGAGCACTCGATCCATTGCCTCTCCTTCGCTCCCCTCCTCTCCCGCTTCCTATCCCTCGACCCCCTCGCCCCCGGCTGCTTCCCCGTGCCTCATTCATTCTGTGGCCCCTCTCATCTCTCTCGCCCGCTCAACCACTCGCCCGCGTGGCAGATGGTGGTGAACCCACTCAAGGACACGGAGCTCATCATCTTCGGTGGGGAGTTCTACAATGGGGATAAGGTGCGCCTTGGGGTCAAACCTGGGGGATGGGCTACTGGCGCCCACCATTATTGAAGCTATGTGCATCATTGGGTTCACTCATAGGGTGGCCTTCCTTTGCTGCGTTCCTCCGAAGCTTCTCCTACCCTTGCCTATTGCTGGTGTTCTCAACCTTGCCTCATCGGCCCAACTTCCCAACATTTCTCCCCCTTCTTCCACCCCCCACCAGACGTACGTGTACGGCGATCTGTACCGTTTCAACGCGGACAAGGCCACGTGGCGCCTGGTCAGCAGCCCCAACAGCCCGCCGCCTCGCAGCGGGCACCATGCCGTCGCCTGGAAGAACTTCCTCTTCGTCTTCGGTGCGTGCCCTGCGCCACGTGGCCTGGCCACACGAATCTGTTCGTGTTCGCTGACAGTTAACCATGCTGCATGGACTTCGTATGTCGTGTCTCACGCAGTGTGTGCTGTGTGTGCTGTGCGACATGTGTGGTAACAGGTGGCGAGTTCACGTCGCCCAATCAGGAGAGGTTCCACCACTTCAAGGTGCGCCCTGCTGCTGTGCTGTTCCACGTGCATGCATCCTAGTACTCAATTCACGACACACCAGTGATGCATCTCGTCTTGTGCCTTGCCAGAGTCAACATATTTGCCACTCCACGTCCCTGCTCTGTGTGCCCTGCTGTGTGCCCTGCTGTGCGTCCTGCTGTGTGTGCCACCCATGACCACAGGACCTATGGCGGTTGGATCTGAACAGCAACGAGTGGGAGCAGCTGAACCTCAAGGGCGCCCCCTCGCCCCGCTCCGGCCACCGCATGGTGAGGCGCTACCTTCCCTGTCGAATTGAAGGCAGCACTTTTCATGCACCAAAGGGCTTGCATCTTATCCAGATCTCCAATACTTGCAGCCAACTTTTCTCTCATGTTGGAGCATCTGGAACAAAGAATCTCCCGTTTCATTTAAGCCCTACACTTGACTTATCCAACTGAACCCCCATCCCATTCCCCTATCTCGTTGCGTTGGAGGGCAGGTGCTGTACAAGCAGAAAATACTGCTGTTTGGAGGGTTCTATGACAACCTTAGGGATGTGCGGTGAGTCCCGGGCAACCTCAGCAAGGTGTGCTGTGATGAGATGAGATGCAAAGTCGGGGGTTATTAGGCGAGGACACGCCCACACTCACTCTCGCGCTGCTTTAGCGTTATGTGGCTGAGGCCATGGCACAAGGAGCAGCACTTAATCCGAGCACCTTCCAAGACCCGAGAAGCACCACTGCCTTCACTGCCTTGAGCTCACCCCATCACCCCGCATCCACAGTTGCCACTGTTCACGAGCCCAGCGCTGCAAAGCGGTCCGTTGTGCATGCGTGCATGCGTGCGGCACTGGAAGCAGCCATTTGCCTCACGCGCCTTGCCTCTTGTGTCGTTCTCCTTCCCCCCTCCACCTCCCCATGCCACCCCCTCTGCAGCTACTTCAACGACCTCCATGTGTTGGACCTCAACGACATGAAGGCACGTGCCCTCGCACCCTTGGCCCCTGCTGCTCCTTCAACTCGTGTAGCCATTGCTTGCTGTGAGAGGGCCACTGCACTGCTTGCACCATTCAAGTCACTCTGATAACACCAGGTGCTCTCTCTGTCCTAGTCTCTCCACCCTACTAGCATCCACCCACACTGCTCCACTCTCTTTGCTTCGCATCCGTGACTCAAGCTTGTTAGTTGAGGCTGATCACTGTGCCTGATTTCACCCCCCTCCATGCCGCCACCGTCTCTCCCCTCCTTGTCCTCCCACCTCCATGGGCCATGCGCCTGTCGCAGTGGTCCCAAGTGAAGCCCAAGCCGGGGGCAGCATGGCCGTCCCCCCGCAGTGCCTTCCAGTTCGCCGCCCACCAGGACGAGGTCAGCCGCCCCCTGCCTGCCATGCAATGCACTGCGCCTGCTCTGCTGTGCACACAGAGCTCACAGGGCACTCATCATGCCTGCGCACACATTCACGGGCTCATTGACTCACATGCACGTGCAACGACGGAAGATCATCATGCGTGTGCCGTGCATGTCACATCACAGGTGTATGTGTACGGGGGCTACTTCAAGGATCACGCCAGGGACGCGGATGGCAAGGACAAGGGCGTCGTGCTCTCCGACCTCTGGCTGCTCAACCCGCGCTCCTACGAGTGGAACAAGGTGCGTTGCTTCTACGAGTGGAACAAGGTGCGTTGCTCCTACGAGTGGAACAAGGTGCGTTGCTTCTACGAGTGGAACAAGGTGCGTTGCTTCTACGAGTGGAACAAGGTGCGTTGCTCCTACGAGTGGAACAAGGTGCGTTGCTCCTTGGAGTGGAACAAGGTGCGTTGCTCCTTGGAGTGGAACAAGGTGCGTTGGTCCTTGGAGTGGAACAAGGTGCGTTGCTCCTTCGAGTGGAGCAAGGTCCGTTGTTCCAAAATTCTCTTCAGAGAAAAGAGCCGGTTGTGAGAATTTTGAGGGAAAACTTATTGCTCTCAAGAATCTTTCCTACGACGCTCTCATTCACCTCACCTCACCTCACCTCACCTCCCCTCACCTCACCTCACCTCACCTCACCTCACCTCCCCTCACCTCACCTCACCTCACCCACCTGCCTGCGTGCGTGCAGGTGAAGCGGCTGGGGTCGCCACCGAGTGCGAGGGCGGGCTTCTCCCTGGCGGTGCACCGCAGCCGCGCCATCCTCTTCGGGGGAGTCGTGGACCGCGAGGAGAAAGGTCAGCTCGCCCCTTCTTCCTTGCCATTCCCCCCGCCCTTGCCATTCTCCCCACGCCCTTGCCATTCCCCCCCCGCCATTGCCATTCTCTCCCCGCCCTTGCCATTCCCCCCCGCCCTTGCCATTCCCTCCCCGCCCTTGCCATTCCCCCCCCGCCCTTGCCATTCCCCCCACGCCCTTGCCATTCCCCCTCCTCCCTTGCCATTCCCCCCCCGCCCTTGCCATTCCCCCTACGCCCTTGCCATTCCCCCTCCGCCCTTGCCATTTCCCCCCCGCCCTTGCCATTCCCCCCGCCCTTGCCATTCTCCCCACGCCCTTGCCATTCCCCCCCCGCCCTTGCCATTCTCTTCCCGCCCTTGCCATTTCCCCCCCGCCCTTGCCATTCCCCCCCCGCCCTTGCCATTCGGAATGGCCCATTCCCCCCCCCCCCCCGCCCTTGCCATCCCCCCCGCCCGCCCTTGCCTTCCCCCCCCCGCCTTGCCATCTCCCCCCCGCCCTTGCCATCTCCCCCCCCCCGCAATCTCCCCTCTGCTCACTCTCATCTGACCACCTGCCCGCTGCTCACGTCTCCTCTGCGAAACCTCCCATGACACCACTTCTCGTTGCTCTTACACCTGCTGCCCCTCCTCCTCCGGTCCTCCCCCTGCCCCTGCCACCATGGTGCAGGCGGCGATGTGTTGCGCAGCACGTTTCTGGACGACATGTTTGCCTTCCAGATGGACTCGCGCCGCTGGTTCCCCCTCCTCCTGCGCTCGCAGCAACAGGCCCTGGCGGCTGCCAGGAAGGCGGAGGTGAGCCAGCAGAGACCACTTGTATTTGCCCCCCTCCACCTCATTTGCCCCTGTCGACACCTCTTTCCACTTTTCACCCCTCGTTCCCTTCTCCACTCGTCGTTTCCCTTCTCCACTCGTCATTGCCCCTCCCTACCCCTCTTTGCCCCTCCAACCCCTGTCGCCCAGCCAAATGCAGGCAGTGCAGCAACGAGCGGCACACAGGCGGATGGGGAGGAGGGGGAGGGTGAGAGTGACGAGGAAACGGAGGGGAGGAAGAGCAGGCAGGCAGGCAATGCTGGTGAGAGCGAGGAGGAGGAGGAGGAGGTGACTGGGCGAAGAAAACAGAGACTGAAGCGGAAGGAGAGGAAGGGGGCCAAGTCAAAAGCAGCAGCAGCTGCAGCAGCAGCGGCAGGGGCACAGGTGGAGTATGATGGAGGCGAGGAGGAGTGGGATGGGTGGGAGGAGGAGGAGGAAGCGGAGGAGGCGGCAGGGGGTGGCAGTGGGGGCGGCACAGATGCAGTTGCCGCTTCCGAAGGCGGTGCAGCGCCAGGTTTGGAGGAGGCGACGGGCTGCAGGGATTGTGAGATGGGTGAGAGGGGTGAGATGGATGCGAGCAGGCAGGGGCCCAGAGAGGCAGACGGGCGGGGCAGTGACAACGAGCAGGCAGCAGCAGGGAGCCCGAGGGAAGCGAGTGGTGGTGAGGTGCAGGGCGGCTTGCAGAGGCTGAGCCTTGAGGAAGGCAGTGTGGGCGAGGACATGCAGAGGAGTGCTGAGGGCAGCGAGGGGAAAGGGGGTGATGACGCAGAGGGGGATAAGACAGGGGTAGGCAGCGAGGCAGCAGGGGAAGGAAAGGAGAGGAAGGAGGGGGAGAGGAAGGAGGGGGAGAGGGAGGGGGGTGGGACGGGGGAGCGAGGGGAGGCGCCGTGCAGCCGCATGAATGCGGGGCTGGCAGTGGGCGGCAACACGCTGTACCTGTGGGGCGGCGCCAAGGAGGTGGGCGACCGCGAGGTGACTCTGGACGACCTCTTCAGCCTCAACCTCTCCAAACTCGACCACTGGACGTGCCTTCACAAGGCGAGTGCCCGCAGCACCCCAAGCTGTGAGGGCAGTATTCTGATCGTTTCCCTAGAGTTGCTGCTGCCTGCCGCAATACTCGTGCCACTCTCACTGCAATACTCGTGCCACTCTCACTGCAATACTCGTGCCACTCTCACTGCAATACTCGTGCCACTCTCACTGCAATACTCGTGCCACTCTCACTGCAATACTCGCGCCACTCTCACTGCAATACTCGTGCCACTCTCACTGCAATACTCGTGCCACTCTCACTGCAATACTCGTGCCACTCTCACTGCAATACTCGTGCCACTCTCACTGCAATACTCGTGCCACTCTCACTGCAATACTCGTGCCACTCTCACTGCAATACTCGTGCCACTCTCACTGCAATACTCGTGCCACTCTCACTGCAATACTCGTGCCACTCTCACTGCAATACTCGTGCCACTCTCACTGCAATACTCGTGCCACTCTCACTGCAATACTCGTGCCACTCTCACTGCAATACTCGTGCCACTCTCACTGCAATACTCGTGCCACTCTCACTGCAACCTGCGTTGCGACAAGGCTGTGAGGGTAAGGGAACATGCACAGCTGGTGCTCGTGATCATACTGCCTTGCTCACTTTTCATGTGATTCATGCTCTTTGGGCCTGTCCTGCATGCTGCTTGCTGCACGCCGTGTCACAATTACCGCCTGCATGTGTGTGTTAACATCAAGTGCAGGGGTCAGAGAGCACATGGGTGGAGGTGGCAGAGGAGGAGGAGGACGATGAGGAGGAGAGCGGTGATGAGGAGAGTGGGGAGGAAGAGGAGGACGAGGATGAGTCGAGCGACGATGAGACTTCAACCAAGGTGTGCCCTCCTCATTTGTCTGCTGAATGCTGCCAAGGTATGACCGTCCCTAGAACTCATGGCTGGAGTTTCAGCCAAATGCACGTCCAGCTTCCTTCTGTTGGTCGCACTTTACCAAGTCTGCATGCGCCGACTTCCCCACCATCCAACCGCCAGGCCACGGGCGGCGCCGCCACGGCGTCGGAGCTGGCAGCGGCGCTTCTGAGGGGCGAGGCTCCTGCGGGCGGCAAGCGCCAGCTGTCGCGCAAGGAGAGGCGGGCGGAGATTGACCGGATTCGCGCGGATCTGGGGCTTGCAGACACGGCGAGGACGCCCATTGTGAGTCGCGAGTCACAGGACTCCGTGTATGCACCTTGCACCACCTCCATTCTGTGTTGCCGGACATTTGTCTTGTCACTGAGTTGAGTTACCAAGTGCCCCTCCCTCTGTGTGTGTGTGTGTGTGTGTGTGTGTGTGTGTGTGTGTGTGTGTGTGTGTGTTTGTGTGTGTGTGTGTGTGTGTGTGTGTGTGTGTGTGTGCACCATACTTGTGTGGCTGGCAGCCTGGCGAGTCGCTGAGGGACTTCTTTGCCCGCACGGGCGAGCACTGGCAGCGCGAGGCGTACCAGCACACCCAGCGCACCGGCAAGGTGCGTCATGGCATGTTCGGCTCATTGCTGTTTGCTGGGTATGGGGTGGACAGGGTTCGTGAACGAGGCGGTTGCATGTTGAAGCGGAAACGAGTGTGTGTGGTGCCAGCCACGCAAACCCCGTCTTCCATGCTCTGATACGCCAGTCAGTGCCTGCACTTTGCCTGCCCCGGAGCACACGAGGTGCACCCCATGGGGTTGATTGCGTTCCTCATCCTCCTGCCCCCCCCCCTTCCCACACCCCCCCCCACCTCCCTGTGCCCCAGGAGCTGCGCAAGGATGGCTTTGAGCTCTGTGAGGCGCGCTACCGCGACCTGCTGCCCGTCCTCACTGAGGTCTGTTCCTCGCCCCTCCTCCCGTGTCATAGTTTAATGAATCCTGCCAGTACTGCCGTTGTAATACACTCCATTCTGTGTACACGCGTGAATCTGATTTCGTCCTTATTTACTTGCCGTGCAGCTTGAGAAGCTGGAGGCCGAGCAGAAGGCTGAAGAGGAGGCAGAAGCGGCGTCCAACAAGAGCAAGGGGAAGAAGGAGAAGGGCAGGCCGGCGGCACGCAGATGACATGCTGTGTACGAGAGATGTGTAGGTGCTTCAAACCGTCATGAAGTAAAATCTGTTGGGAACAAGTAATCTAAATGCGCCTCTGTCGTGTCGAAACACCAAGTCAGAAGCGAAGCAGAACATATCGAAACATCGGCGAGTCAACCCTCGGAGGTTGAAACAACTGTTGGAGGTTACGCGAAAGTCAAAGGTCAGCGACCTTTGACCTGACAAATGCAG